>CM061531.1:4837346-5154114 GCA_030545055.2 Neoaliturus tenellus
AAACAATGCTCTTTATAACGTTTGAATTTCAAAAATTCTGCTCCTCAACATTAATAAATTAATAATAATATACTTAGCAAACAGCTGACTTTTCAGTACTAGGACCTAAAAAATTCTCCATATGATTTTTCAGTACTAGGTCAAGAAAGAATCGGTTTTGGTACTATTGAGAGAACAAAAAACAGGCTGATTTCGTGCAGAATGATAAAAAAGTTTTTTTTTCGCTCCAAGGATTTTTGATTTTTTGATTGAATATGGGGGTTATGGCCACCAGAAATCGATTGGAGCTGGTCCCATAGCTGGGTAAAATCCGGTTTTCGCGCTAGAGCCCTTCAAAGTTTCCATGTTATCCTTATGGAGATTTTTAAATTGAACAAAAATCAGCTGATAACTGTAGATAAAATAAACCAATGTGTTACATCTTTAACCTGTGGTTTTAGGAAAATCATACCAATGTGCAGCAAACCTTCCGCCTGGCGAGTGAGCGGAGCGATAGAACTTTGCGTGAGAAACGAAAGTAATAATTTTACCGAGCTTAAGCTCGGTCCCCCTGGTACTATAATAAAAAAAAACTCACGATACAATATTTTAATTTTAGTTGCTGTATAAAAATTTAACGGCAAATTATCAACTGATTTAGAATTTATTAATAATGGCCTTCATAATAAAAGATTCCTATTACAAAAATGAAAAATAATTCAACGATTTATGCGGAGGAGTTTAATATGCATTATAATAATATCAAATTTGGATCCAAGGTAAAATAATTAAAAATGTAATCAAAAATTTAATTTTTAAATTTAATAAAAAATTTTATACATAATACTAGTACGAGAGTTAAACCTGGTGAGTAGAACCTGGTGGTACAGCGTTACCACGACTGTACTACATTTTCTACATTTTAGAATCCATGGTTGCCCCTAAGTAGTTAAAGCCCAAATTAGAGTTTAGTCATAGATATATCTAATGACGTTATAGTTGAATGCCAGAGCTCAAAGTACACGATTTCTCAAAACCTTAGTGTTACTTTGCGGGGGGGGGGGGGGGGGGGGTTCGTAGCAGAGCAATTACACATAGGTGTGAGTATATATTTTAGAACTCGCCTACGGCTCGATGGGGGCTCCGCCCCCATGCCCCCTCAGGGGTTGCCCCTGAGTAGTTAAAGCCCAAATTAGAGTCGTCGTTACGTCATAGATATATCTTTCATAGTTATAATTTGAATGCCAGAGCTCAAAGTTCAAGATTTCATAAAAGCTTAGTGTTAATTTGGGGGGATACATAGTGTTACTTGGAGATTAAAAGTAAAAAGCAATAATAAAACAATTATTATCTTAGCTTTTTACAGGCTGCGAGTGTATCTTCAATTTATATGTGAGAATTTTTTGATATTTAAAGAATGGTAAAAGAATCGTTGAGGGACATTACGTCATCGCGCAACTAAGAACTTGGTGCAATGAAAAAAGTACAAAAAAAGGTCCATTTAAAGGTCCATTTTTGTAAAAAAAATTATTTGTTCACTTGAAAAGAACTTAGCCATTACAAATGTTCAAATATGCTACAAATTTAAACCTGAAAGGTAGATAAACGGTTAAAACAAAACTTATGTGTTAAAAAGTTGTGGGATCACGCATCTTGGTTATTTAGCGCAAATAAAGGAAATAACGTATAAAAATTAAGAAAATCTTGTTAATCAATAATTAAGTCTAAATTATTAAACTGGTTAGTACCACCGAAATAGTGGACTGCCAATTTAACTTTACTCACAATTAATACTAATAAAAAGTTTGAAAATTGCTTATGGCTTTTTTCTTTTTTCCCTAGTCTCTTAATTCATAAAAAAACTGTCCCCACTTAGGAAAATAAATAAAAAATTCTAAACATTTCCAAATCGATGCAAAATTTCACATTAATAACTGTAAACTAAAATGCCTTGCTTGGATAAAATAAAACTATAGGTGCATGGTGGTAATAATAATAAAAATAATCGGCCTGTAAAATTCACCAATAAAAAATGGAAAAAACTTATTTTAGATAAAGTTCACATTAATAACTGTAAACTAAAATGCCTTGCTTGGATAAAATAAAACTATAGGTTTATGGTGGTAATAATAATAAAAATAATCGGCCTGTAAAATTCACCAATAAAAAATGGAAAAACTTATTTTAGATAAAGAGTGTTGATATTGACAATGGTTTTGTCAAATCATGACTTACGAAAACTTATAAAATAATTGTTTATTCTTAGGCCTCCTTAGACAGTAGATCTAGGTTCTTGTATAAAGAAAAAAACATTTGGGGAAATGAACAAATATTTATATATGTAATGTACAGCAATATCTCACCTAAAATAATCAAAACCTTCAATGGGAATATTTTAAACATAAGTAATTGTAGGGATAGAATGGAGTTGTGAAATAATAATGGACTATGTAAATATTCTAGATATCATGCTTAAAAATTGATATGTGTTAAAATTTTGGCCACATGATGTAAGTAGTTGGTGTATTCAAAATGAATAAAAGTGGAATAAAATTATAAGTTTTAATTGAGGTACGCTGTATATAATGAAAGACAAAAAATACTTAAGAAAGATATTAGAAAATTTAAAAATCCACCGATAATGAGTTGCAGGTGAGGCCCACCGAAGAACTGCCCGCTAAGACAGTAAGAAAACCGGCTAATACGAAAATCGCCTGTAGCTCGTTTTTTAAAACCACATCCTAGTTCTCCTTAGTTCATAAAAAAATTAAGAATTGTGAAATCATGATCGATTATGGAAATATTCTAGATATTATGGTATATGGAGGCTCCACCCCCTTTCCCAGAAATTAGTTGCCCCTATTCTTTAATTGCCGTAAAAATCTCAAGCACTGAACATGGTAGTTGAGGCCTCCACCCCATAACCCTCGTTGTAATTTTGTTTGATACTCTAACTGTACTGATTAGGGTTATGAGTGTGGGTTTATGTGTAGTTTCTATGTACCTATTATACCTGAGTACTAGTACAGATTTTAAGTTAAACTTGTTAATTTTGTTTGATACTCTAACTGTACTGATTAGGTTATGAGTGTGGGTGTATGTGTAGTTTCTACGTACCTACTATACCTGAGTACTAGAATAGATTTTAAAAGAAACTATACTGTAGTAAACTAGTCGTCAGGGGATGTGACGCCATGCCTTGCCTCACCCTCCTAGCGCAAAAAGTATGAAAAAAATATCTGGATAAAATGGATGAAAATGTAGGATGGCTAAGCTAAATAAACTATTTTGCATAAACTAATTATTATATAAACTATTATTTAAATGAAAAAATAAATACCGTCAGAAAAAAATAGGACAACATGAACAAACTGTTATGAACCCGCTACAGGCTAATCACAAAAATACTATTCGATGCAAAATAAAGATGTATGTTATAATTTAAGAATAATTATTATAAATACTACTAATAAATCCTGTTGGAGTTACAGGGATAATTCAAACATTAGTTAAAAATTAGAAATTTACCTCGATTAGTTGGAAACCAAAGTTTTAGGTCAGTAAGTAACAAACAATGTAAAAAATCGCTAAGTAACAACAAACAATTCAAAACAATCAGTTACCTAACAATTAATTGTAAAACAACAGTATGGCCTAACAGGTAGAATAAAAGGCATTCATAACACTTATTTTTTTTTTGTTTGGTATGTACTTCCCCACTCACTCATCGGGGTATCAGAAATTCATCAAATGTCGGTAAAGTAGATTTAGTTCTCGCTTGGGAATTACTGTGTAGTAAGTGATATATTTGTGATATAACTAAAATTCGCTTAATCTACTTTCCCTAGATATCAACAGCCTTCAAAGTCTACAACGCAATATACCAACAGCCATTATATTGCATCGAATGTACTGCAGGCGCGGAGGCCGTACACCGTGGAGAAAGAAAACATTGTTTTGTGCTTGTAACAAAGAGAAGAGATTATTAAGAGATAGTCATATGGCTGAGATGTGCTCCTGACAACGTAGACTGGACACTCGGTAGCTAACGAAAAGAGAAAATGGTCTCCTGGCACTGCCCTTACCACCGCGCTGACAGTGGTTCATCGGTATTTTAAATAAGAAAGTAGTGTACTTGTTTCTGGAAATCGAGCAATTTAACTTTAATTATGACATGATATTGCTAATAATAAGCCCCATGTAAGCCTAAATCAATTACATGCAATCAATCCAATAATGCGATTATCAGTAATCACTAAAAAACGACACTTATTTACAGCTGAACATTAAAAGACGTTGAAAATGCTGAACTCAAATCCAATTTTATTTTAACTGAAAAATTCATATGTAAATAATGAATATAGCTCTTATGTTTAGTCTTAATCTTATAAATTATTGGTGGAATCAACTACAGACCCTTATAGTAAGACTATATCTAACGACAACAAAACTTGAAAACCAGTTGACAATTAAAGGAGGTGTTTTAAAATCTGGAGTCCAGACCAGTACATACATGTTGACAAACATGATAAGTAGGGTTAGACTGCAGTCTATGTTTTTGTGTAAAATGTGCTGTTTTTTATTAATTGATTTTTGTATTTTAAATGTTATTTTAACCTTTGACATGAACAACAAGTTCAAGAAGATAAAGATGATTTAACCTCAAGATATTCGGTGCTGATGATGCCCTTTTTAAATAAGGGCGAAACAATTGTTCACATTTGAAACAATTTTGGATTGCTGGAGACGGTGAGTTAAACCATATATTTATCAAAGCAATTCCTGGTAGCCAACAATTACAATAAATTATTCGTTATTGATTCGTTTTATATTACTTAAACGCATGAAACAAAGTTGCACCTTAACTCCACTATCAGTAATTGAACAATGCTAAAGCCAGCCGTAAGGAATAAACTGGTTGGAAGTGATTAAATAACTAGCGGATTCAAATTTTGGGGTGCACACGCTTCATAAATCACACACTATCAAGTAATTGTTTCTCATGGCCTTCAATGTTACCAATAGAATATCCTTCCAAAACTGTCAATGTATTTTTGATCAACCGCGTATATCGGGACGTCGAAGTTTAATCATTTAACGTCATTAGCAGCTCCATCAGCCCCGCCGTCTGCGGTCGCCCCCCCCCCCCCCCCCCGACGGGTCCACGCCCCCGCCCTTAGCCAACATTGTGAGGGCGGCGCGGCCCCGTTATCGAGTTTGGGGCCACTCAACGTCAGTCTTATGACAGGGGATGAATTAACGAACGCCATTACTATTATCGAATTATAAGTGGAACATTTGAGTATAAATAGTTCATAAACTAAATTGTTTGCAGAGTACACAGGTCTGCTGCGAAGGGGTGTTTATACATACTCTTCACATTTGCGGAAATAAAGAAAGTAAAATGTAAATTGTTAGATTGACATGGAGAGTTGTATGGAGAAAGGTTGGCTATGAAATAAAGATCTAACAATGATAAATAAACTCTTGAAATATCCATTCGAATGAAAACACAGCAGCTATATGTTATCAGTGAGTGATGGCGTTGACTCACGAAAGCTGGAGTCATGTCACATGACTCTCGCTGTGTTGTAGCAGACTTGAAGCACATTACTTGCCTTTTCTGATAAGTAAGTCACTCGCTTTCATAATTCTCTGAAGTGAATGATCATGCTTACAATATTTTGTATGTATTTTGCGTATTATGCTACATTTTTTGCTAATGATTTAACCTAGGCTCTTTTGTGGGACTAAAGAATTACCAATGTCTCAGCTGAGATTGTAAAATATAGTTATTCGTTATTCACTAAGTATGTAGGCAATACAACACAAGACTGTCATTTTTATCTTATCTTTGAATGTATTGATAGAAAGCTTTTAAAAAACTCCTCTTCAATTTGAAGAGTTTAAGTAGAAAGGCCCCCAACGCTGGGCGTGTGTGGTGTGAAGTCGGTAAACAAAAGTGTGCGGTGCACAAGTGTGCTTTTGAAACCCCCTTTGATGTCGGAGAGCGGGAAGACTCTCCTCCCACACAGACAGCTTCTCGGCGGAAAACTACTATGATATAGTCTTGTTCGGATATTTTAGATTCATTAGAATTAGAATTCCAAAATTTATATACGGTAATCAAAATTTCGTATTCTTTCTCTCTTAAGCCTTGAGTGGTAACAAACCTATAGTTTTAATTATAGTACAAAGTATTGGTTGAACAATATGAAGGTGTAGATTAGGCGCGTTTGTGGGATGCCAAACACTAGCTCTTGTTCTCTTGCATCAATATTTTTCATTCATTAGAAATGATAATATTTCTAAATAGATTAAATGCCGATTAAGAAAAGATTTATTTATTTGAAACGATACTTGACATTTTTAACTCTCTTTTAGAATGGGAAAAAATAAATTTATATCAATTACCTTGAGATGATCGTTATATAACAAACTATCCATTCTTAATACCTAAAATATCTTACAACAAGCTTATCCTATTAATTTCGTATAAACCATTAATTTACAAGAATTTTCCGCAAGACGGCAGTATAATATATATAATAATGAAGACGCGACGTTGCCGGTTGGTGATCTGCCAATGTGCAATGTTTATGCATGAGTATAATTAGGGCGCTATGTATATTAGCAGTCTCACGGCTGACACCCCCCTCCCCAACCCCTCTCTCTCTCAAACCTCTCCCCAACCCCTCCAATGGCAAATAACATTAGCCCTCCTCCTGTACTACATGTGTTATCAGAAGTTCGTAAGAACTATAGTTTCAGATTGTAAAGATTTCCGTAAGTACGAAATCAAAATATAACAATTAAGTGGCATAATGTTTGAGAAAAAATAAAAGATTACAGTACACTGCTTTCTTGGTTCTAAAAAGGAACATTAAAGTTATTTATTTTTATTATTACTGAACTAACTTTGCTCGTTAACTCTTAACATATTCCTTAATTAACTCTGAAAATTTATTGTAGTTCTCAATTTTAGTCCGTGGAGATAGCAAAAAAATATTTCAGTGCTGGATACTGGTCTAAAAGTTTTTTTACACTGCTTCTACATCAAATTGTATCTACAAAACCGCCGGGAGACACTCTCTCAATAGTCCGGATCACCCCCATATGACGTCATCAAAATGGCGGCCAACCAAATTTGCAGTGTTTTAGTTAAATACTTATTACTGCCCACCAAGTCAACCAATTTTGACTTTGAATGTGTCGTTTTGTAGTTATTGAAATTCTGCAACTGTTAATACCCTTAAAATACCCATACTCTTTTTTTATAAATAATGATTTTATAAAATAATTGGTGTTTTTCATTAATTTTTGCTATAATATTTAATATACAGGGTGGAAGAAGTCTTGAAACAATTTAATACTTTTAAAAGTATTTAAGTAACAAAAATAAAACTTTACAAATTGATTTTGAGTGACTAAGACTACTTCCTAAAGTACTTGGTATCCTTGGACCTCCAAGGGGGACGGTCCACAAGGAGTCAGAAGAAAATCTTAAACGTAAGCATAGGTCAATATGTATATCCAATTAAAGGTCTCGAAGAACAGAGAACAATGCCGCAAACCCGGCCTCAAAAGGATGATCGAGTCAAAAATGGCAGGCGATCAAACTTTAAATTAAAATCATATTGCTAAAAACAAAAAATGCAATAACTACCGATCCACTCAACCTTTTGAGGTCGGGTTTGTGGCAAATTCCTCAGAATGCAAAGCCCTTTAAAATGATGTATCATATGACGTAAATCAATGAAGTTTTTTCTAAGACTTCCTTTAGGGACGTCCCTAGTAGAGGTCGTCAGGAAAACTGCATTGGGCTACGTCATATGACATATCATTTTGAAGGGCTTTGTATTTTGAGCAATTTGTCACAAACCAGACCTCAAAAGGTCGAGTGGATCGGGAGTTACTGCATTTTTTGTTTTCAGCAATATGATTTTAATGCAAAGTATGATCGCTTACCATTTTTGACTCGATCATCAAATAGAGTATGGGAATATTAAGGGTATTAACAGTTGCAGAATTTAAATACCTACAAAACAGCACATTCAAAGTCAAAATTGGTTGACTTGGTGGGCAGTAATAAGTATTTAACTAAAACACTGCAAATTTGGTTTGCCGCCATTTTGATGACGTCATATGGGGGTGATCCGGACTATTGAGAGAGTGTCTCCCGGCGGTTTTGTACATACCATTTGATGTAGAAGCAGTGTAAAAAACTTTTAGACCAGTATCCAGCACTGAAATATTATGGCTCTTTTTCGAGCTATCTCCACGGACTATTTGGATTTCATTACACATTCTACCATAAATAGTGAGTGCATGTTTGTAAAATGTAATCAACGATCAACGGCTTTAAATTTTCAGTCTTTTCAATGAACTCGGGTATATCCTGGGCAACATACAATGTACTGTACCAACGGTTGGGTCTGATCGGGTTTTAGTTTTACAATGATATTAAATATCAAGTGTGAACTAGGATGGTTTGTGAAATCGTTTTTATTAGTCAGTTTATTTGTATGCAATTTAGGAATATAGAGAAAATCCAATGATTAAAAATTGAATTGTTAAAAGATTTAATCTTTACCACACGTAAAATTAACAAAACTACAGTGTTGCTGATAGGCCTTGCGTTGCTTCCTTGTGTTGGAGTTTGATTGTTTTATATAAACATCTGTAAATTGGATTACATTTTACATAACTTACACTATACGCTAGAGATTTTTAAGAGTCTACAGTACAAGCCATCTAAATATTTATTCCTATAAGACTATTGTTAAAATTCAAACGTCCTTCAATGTCATTTTGAAGAAACTTTTAATGCCTGAGGCCTATTAAAACCAAAAGTTTTACATTATTGTTTGATTAATAAATAACAAAGTATTCTCAAAATTTTTGGTTCGTAAAATGGACGCGTTTTTACAGTAGTTAATATCATAAATAGCTCTGTAATTGTGTTTTTAATTTCCTTTAAAATTACATAAAGATGAATCTTTTTGTGGTGTCGGGTACTGCTGACTCTTAAAAAATCAATTTATGTTGAGGGGACCTCATTGGATAATCTAAAGCTAACAGCACAAAGTGTCAGCATAATTCACGTAAAATCAATAAAAATTTAATCGCTCTGCCGTTAACATTCCATGAGTAAATTTATTTTTAAAGAACCATATATGTAGTCACTACGAATGTTACTACAAAAAGATCGAAGAAAAATTCCTCATAACTCATAAGTGAAAATAAAATTATTTTTTATACATAAAAGAAAACCAATTCGAAGTTCTTCTGATGTACCTGCCAGGTGTTAAGCATAAAACTACAGTACAGTATCTATATACAGCTATAAAACCAACTGAAGCTATCACATTGATTTCGTGGAAGGATTTATATTGTTTGTTCAAATAATTACACACTACTCTACTGAAATAGTTCTTTTAACATTTTTTTAATTATTATAATCAGAATTTTATTAAATATATAAAATAGTTTATTTAAACGAATTAAATAATCATTAAAGACACCCCAGTGCGAAGGACAGGTACACAGCTATAGTAAGACGCACGAAAATAGTAATAGGGAAAATTTAACAGCTGTTTCCCCTCCTCAGCCTCTCCCGAACTGCATTTGTAGTGATACAGTGTACAATTGTGTCTCCGAATAAATTTGGCGACAATACCCTCATCGGCATTTCCAAGCATTTTACTAAAGTACCGGGTGTCCATAAAGTCTTGCCCTGATAAAGAAACCGTATTGTATGAAAACAGTTTGTGGTAAGATAAAGTTGTATTTTCAGTTTTAAAAAGTAACTTCTTAAGTTTTTACGGCTATACACAAACTCAATACACTTCAATGTGTGCGCCTTGGGTAAACTGTAAATCGTTTAGGTGACTTTTTAGTTACTTTTTTTATTAACTTCCATTTTTTCGGTTTCGGATAACATCTCCTGAATAACGGGCGTCACTTTACTTATTATTTGGTCTTTTAGAGTTTCTAAATTAGGACCTGGGGAAGAATAAACCAAATTTCGACAAATCAGAGGACATAAAGAAATTCAGAGAGGTCAAGCGTGGTGAACGAGATAGCGATTTAGTCGGGCCACCATGATTTGTTTTTGTGCGTGTGGCTATAATGGTGCCTGTACAGCAAAACTATGAAATCAGGGCAAGACTTTATGGACACCCAGTATGTAATATCGCAGGTGTGCAAAATTCCAAATGAAATTTTGAAATATTTTACAGTAAAATTATGTTTAGTAAGGGAAATCAAAATTTATAAAAAAGGAAGGTAATGGGCCAATTAAGAATCATAAATGTTTATGATAGCTTTTGCTATTATATTAGTATAATTTCTTACTTAATAAACTTACATTTTTATGACTAAAACCTCTCATTTTTTTCTTTTCCTAGCTAACAATAATAATTTAAAGACAATTTATTGGATTTTTTTATATTTATAATGGTTTTAAGTTACATTCGTGTACAGCTTATATATTTTATGCTATTGACACATATGAGAGCAGCCAGCATACATTTGGAATTCTAAATCATAAAAAAGTATAATTATAATATGTAAATTAACTACTTTTATGCAAAATTTATTTAAGAACATCTTAATAATATATTTTATGTTTATTATTTTAATACCATTCAATTAATAAATGGTATTCAATAGCATTTGTGCTTCTAGGGACTAAAGTACACTTTTTTCTCCTTGAGGGGAAACGTTTGTCGCCCTAAGGCGAAGCCGAGGGCAACAATTTTCCTGAGGGAGAAAAAGAACTTTAGTCCCTTGATGCACACATTTTTCATCCATCTACACGAATAACATTTAGGCCTACCGAATATAATTTAACTTTACCTTCATATGATCTCTTGCTCCGTCAAACTGGATCAGTCACATCAACATAAAAAACACACAAGGTTGTCTATATTATGTTAAAGAACACAAAAAAGCAGGATATAAGTCTAGTAAAAATTCTTACATTTAGGTTTTGGACTTCTTAGGTTAATAGCCTACCCAAGCGAAATAGAAACAAACACGTACGCTGCTGACAGAATGGCTTATGCTACAGCTGCTATTAGTAAATAAAGAGTGACGAAACTAATACAAGTGACATCTTCCTGTCACTGATGTTCTTTTTAATCTCTCTTTTAATGTTATTCTTATGTAACTAACTTTAGCCCCGTGGTACAAAAAAGTTGAGTTTTCCCTAGGTAGAAAAATTAAGTGTTCAAGTCACATGGGGTAAAAACTAGTACTTTAGTACTTTATTCCAAGGAGTAAAATACGGCTTTAGGTAGTAGGTGGAGGAAAAACATTTTATTTCTGGCAGAGAATTTCTTAAACTAATATATATCTGTATGATTTATCAGTGAGACGTTTAAGTTATAATTAAAGTATTTGATTGCATGACGAAAAACCTTATGAACTCAAAACAAAATCAAGGTCATATTTTAAAGTCATTGTCACTAGTTACTAAATGGAAAATCTATTTGCGCTATATTAAAGTTCCAGATTATATTTTCCCCTTGGGTTGTATGTATCCCATCATTACTCACTATCAGTTTCTAGAACGTTGCTTGACCTCCTTTCTAAAAGGGTTCTCATGTAAACGAAGTGATGGGATATTCTTTCCTTTAAAAAATACCATTGAGCGATGGTTGGTTATTATGGACGGCAACGCCGATATTCCTTACCGTTGATGTAATCAGGAGGAAAGTCATTTTAACCTATATTTGACAATAAGATTATTAAACTTTTTTCGTTATCTGTTTGAATACTTCATATTTATGTATATACAATATTCTGTTTTTATTGTTCCTAATTAATAATTTTTTCAGATTTAATTTATTTCAAATTACCTATTGTTTATTTGGTAGACCAAAATAATCTTTTAATCAGACTGATATTTTATATTGTAAAATAATACACTTTACTAGAGAGAAAACTACAGAACGAACTGTGATCATTTTAATGATCACAGTTTTTAAATGGAATCACAGATAAAATAGTTTTTAACTCCATAAAATAAAATAAACCTACCTCTCATAAACTAATTAATGGTTATTATTTTTCTACTGATCCAGTTGATTCATATTCCATTCTTAATTTGATTGGTGCTGATGTAAAAAACTTTTTTGTAAACTATATATAATTACGGTCAGTAAGTCGAAGCAGCACGAAAAGGCTGCAGTTTTATTGAGGCTGGTAAAAATATATAGCTTCATTAAAACAAAATATTGTTTCCTTTATAAAGAACGTTTGCTTATCATTCATGGGTAAATTTTATACTTATATTTCATAAATGAATTTGTTTACACATTCTGGCTTCTTTACCATAAAACGTAATTATTAAATCTTTGTAAAAAAATATTTAGTATAGAAAACCCACAATATTTGTCAATATTGGTTGTCAAACATGGTTGAAAATATTATTATTTTTATTGTGTGTTAACTAAATCGTTTGAGGTTTATTTGGATTTAAAATGGTCATGTAGGCTTTTATATGCCTTTTCATGTTTAAAACTTTACTGTATTTACTGGTGTTATTGTTCACATTACTAAAGAGGTGATAACTTAAATTTAACACCAATATCTGTCAGCGCTTTCAAAAATTCTTTGACGAAGAGTCCAAAATTTATTTAACAAAATATGTAGAATATCACTTTTTTTTTAAATTTAATCTGTAGTCATAAGTTACTCATCGTCAATTTCGTATTATTTTTGACGCGCTGTCAGCTATTTATAAGCAAAAACGAAAGGCTCACGATGTCTTTTGTTTGAAAGATCCCATTTACATAGTAATTAACATATGTGCAATATCAATATGCCGAAATACGTAATAAATCTTATTTAAACCAAATTAACAAACATATCTAATGTAATAAAGAACCAAAATAATGGTAATTTATAAACAAACTCTGGAAGTTTTTATTCGAGATTCTCTTACAGTAAACCTCCTATATTGACGAACTACAAGAGTGCGCTAACATCTCTGAAACAACAAAACCACAGCAATTGATGACTTTATGAACACCCAAAAAAACTTCAAAGAAATTAATTTATTTTAATGATGTAAATCATACCAGGTTTGTTTGTGTTCTATAAATTATTTTTAAACATCATGAGTTTAACATAATATCATCACACAATCATATCTGGATAGTCGATAAAGGTCATATTGTTTGTATGGGTTGAGTGCACATCCAAAATCAGGAGAACGGGTTTATCCTTAATAGCTTTGGAAAACGCTACACATTTTTGAAACCATTAAAAAATATATCTGAGGTCATCCACCCGCTTTGGTAGACTCCAGCCCAAGATCCAGGAGGCAACCGTACTTCAAATTCCTTTTGCATCTGCACACGTGGGAATATCAGCATTGGTGGCATGAAGGCCCCTGCAGCAGAAAAGCAGTTCAGCGGTGACATTTTCTCCTCGATCGGCTGATGTTAAAGCTCTAACTTGGCGCTTTCCTCGTGAAGCAGTGATTTTAGAATGTTCTTTTGGGTTGACAGACATTCCAGTGTTGTCACAGTTGAAAATTCTATCTTGGGTGAGTTTTTTTTTGTTTATTTTTTTTTTATCAATAATATCCTTTAAGAGTCATCTTCACCCCTGGGCCAGTAGCACATTGTTGCGCAGTCAATAATGTTAACCATAGGCTTTTAATGCAAAACATGGTATTTGATTCCCCTGTTTCGGACGCCGTTTTTCAACCGATTTTCTTTAAACTTGGTAAGTGTTCAGTTGAATAGTTGTATTAGGTCCTTCATACCTCGAAATTTTGAAAATTTAACAAATATTACTCTTTGTGACGTCACAAAGTAACTCGATTTTCCTCAGTAATATTTCAAAATTTAGTAAAATTTTAGAAATTTCGAGGTATGAGGGACCGAATATAACTATTCAACTACTTACCAAGTTTAAAGAAAATCTGTTGAAAAACGGCGTCCGAAACAGGGGAATCAAATACCATGTTTTGCATTAAGAGCCGTATGGTTAACATTACCGACTGCGCAACAATGTGCTACTGGCCCAGGGGTGAAGATGACTCTTAATAGATCAAAAAATCTATTTACATTAGGCCGATTAAAGCCCATAGCACGATCTCCAGTTGTAGCATCAGGCTTGCGCAGAGTAAGTTCTGGATGCATGGAGATAAACCCTTTCATCCAATCTTTACCTGCCATTTCCATGTCTTTATTGAAAGGATGATTCAGTTTTTTTCAGCTAGCTGGAAAGCTAAATGGCGACAATCCATCATTGTCAGTCCGAAAAATCTGGCTTCCATTTCTTGCAGATATTCAACTAATTCTGCCTCTTGTGCTGGTCTTGTCTGTTGGACTTACGGGTGTAATGTCTCACCATCTGAAACATAGTAAACAACGATATTTAGGCTTTAACTATGAAAATTCTTTCTAATTTCACCATACTTACCATATCATTTTTGAAACCTCAGCTTATTGAAAATATATAGTAATTTTAAATTAAAAACTCCAAAAATCCAATAAATTTGTTTAATTTTAGGTTACCGGTAGTCATTTCGTTATCAAAGATAACATCTTCAGACCAATACAACTGTAAAAATTTTCTATACTTACCATATAAATGAGATTACAGTAGCACTACAATATGTAAATTATACCGGGGCAAAACGGAACCCGGTTCCATTTTGCCCCGGTCCATTATGCCCCTATTGTAGAGGTTAACCTAGAACTGCTCTAAGACTAGGTTAGGCACGCAGGAACAGTTATTTAAACATATGAATGAACAACCTAAAAGTTTTATTAAAGAAATATCAGTGATTATCTAAATTTGTCAATGAATTTTTTGACTTACCTTTAGGATAAAACTCGATCAAATTACAACATAGTCTTCAAAAACAAGGAACGTGTAAGAAATACGTATTGGAGCCGACAGACAGTGAGATTTGCTACTTTCATTACTACTAATTTTATATAACTTGTTAGTTGGCCTAACTACAGTTGTATTGTATTGGATTTTGCATTCACTGTACTTTAATAATATCCCCGGGTAGTAACTAGAATAATTATATATTAAATGATTATTTCATAACTTAAAATTTAATTTTTAACGAATAGTATTTTCCATCCATTATAATACCTAGAATATTTGCATAGCTGATTATTATTTCACGGTTCTAAATTTTTGCACGAACTAAGGGGAAGTAGAAGGGGGTTTAAAAACGACCTATAGGTGATTTTCAAAAATTTTATTATTATTGACTATGTGTAGTGTGTATTAGGCGGCTTCCTATCTGTCTTGGCGGTCCAATAATTAATAATTTAGTCTAAATTAATAATTTAAAAATTTAGGAAACCCCCTAAGGAAGCATGGTGGTGGAGCTCCATCAAGCCGAAGGCGACTATTTACAAATACATTCAATGACACTGTGATAAAATCGCATTACAATTATGTTTGAGTAAATGAAATTCTCATGTATCGGTCAATGTTGGTTCAGCGACAGCAGGTACTGTTTTAATCTAGTCTGTGGTACCGTCAAAAATATTAAATAATTTTTCATGCAAATAAATTAAATCAATTTATTAGTTGTCCAATCTAGAGTAAAATTTTTGATCTTACCTATTTTAAAAACGTGTATCGGAATTTTACCATTCATTGTAACATTTGATATAATTGCAATTACTTAGCCACCACCTGAAACGAGTTTCCGTGCACTAATTTCATATTAACTTAAATGATACCCTCCACACAGCACAGTGACTCCCATGCCAACGGATGGCATGTCAGCTGGGAGTGAATGTCAGGCCGTCTCGTGAGTTGTCCACATCACGTTCAACAACCAGTATTTAATATATAGAATGGCCAGTGACGTCCGCTCATAACATGAACATGTACAGCTCAATATTGTATTGTCTCCTGCACGAGGGGGTTTGATTGGAGAATGCCTGTAATTTAGGTTAGATTAACACTGCGAGAGACGGAAATATGTCGCCACCCAATTTGATCATTGAAGACGCACTTGGAGTGTAATCTGCCAGGTAAAAAATGTCACAGCTAGATGAAAAAGTGCAGAATGGATTAACAAGGATTCTAAACATTGTTTGAGGGTAGAAAATTTTACAATTTTGAATTTATATTATTCATTAAATTGACTTATTCCATTGATGGTTATCGTTCATTGTCCCATACGTCACTAATTAATAAGGGTGGGGCAAAAAAACCCGATCTATTTTCTTTCGGGCACCATTCAGCGACAGGAAGTCTGAGGGTGATGGGGTGGGCTGATTGGAACGCAAATTTTATGAAAATTCAGTAGTCATGAAGTAGTGGTCGCCTAACCTACATAATTACATAAGGCATGTTAAGTAGTGCGCATTCGTTATCAGGGCGTATTTCGTGGGCCTCGGCAGTAAACATTAAAATTTCTTTATCAGCATTTAAATAAATCATTCTATTGTCAAATATTTGTCTCCTTGCATGGTCAGTGGGCTTTAATTACTAAACAATAGCCAGTTAATTGGTAGGGATGGAATTTAAGATTGAACCACAAAATTTGCCAAACCGAGAGCTCAGCCATGTTAATAAATAAATAATAAATAAAAATGCCTTTATTTTTGAGCGGTTCTCAGTACATATACTGTTTTACAGAATAACTCTTGTCATCTAAAATTAACTAAAATTAAACTAATTTGTACAAACAATATTTACAATAATACAGAAGATTTACATTTAAGTAAAAAAGACCTTTAATCTTTTTTTAAAGGCATGGACTCCCAACTCTTTGAGGTCCCAGGGGAGGTCATTATATAAATTAGGCCCAAAATATGCAAAACTTCTACGCCCAATTTCCAACTTCACTTTTGGGAAGTGAAGTTTTTTGTCCTGTCGGGTGTGGCGCTGAGACATCCGATCATGGGTAACAAGCCTCTCTAGCAGGTAAATTGGCTCATTTGAAACCAATACCCTATGAACAAGAGAGCATGTTTGCATACGGCATACGACTGCTGATGGCATAAGTCCGGCAGCACTCGCAAAGGCAGATATGTGTTCTCGTTTCCGAAGGCCGTAGATGTATCGCACAGCGGTATTCTGTAGCCTTTGGATTCTGCACATTTCTTCATTGGATATGCCGTTTCCGTATGCAGGGAAGCAATAGTAAAGCACTGAAAGGACAATAGACTGAACCAGCTTCAATTTGGCTGCCTGAGGTATAATTGACCGGCATCTGTAAAGACCCCGAAGTCTACCCAAAGCCAGCTGAGAAACGTGAGTGATGTGATCAGTGAAAGTGAGACCACTGTCAAGAATGACGCCCAAAGTCTTAGCAGTGTTGCTCACCCTCAAGTCTATGTCATCAAGTTTAACTTGCACGTCTCCATCAAGGATTCTTTGGAGAATAGTGGGCGGGGCAATGTGGAGAACTGTGCATTTATCAATTTTCAACTTGAGACCATGTTTCATCGACCACTCACTAATAGCTGCCAAATCAGAGTTCACTCTTCTAATCGCTTGGTCCATTGAATTTATGTCGTAAGATATGTGCAACTGACAATCATCAGCATAGGCGTGCACATTGGAGAAGCGCACGCAGCTCGATAGATCGGCAGTGTAGAGGGTGAATAAGATGGGCCCAAGACAAGTCCCCTGTGGCACTCCCCTAACTTTTTTAAGGGATGCAGAAACATCGGCACCAACTCTAGTCACCTGTAGTCTTTCCTCTAAGTACGACTGGAACCAAGCGATTGCGCTATCCTGAAAACCAAAATGTTTCAGTTTGGCGAGGAGTAAAGTGTGGCTTATGGAGTCAAAAGCCTGCGAATAGTCAAGCATGATAATAGAGCTACACCTGCCCTGATCCCTCGCCCCAAACAAATCTGCAAACATATTGACTAATGCAGTGCATGTACTGTGATTTTTTCTAAATCCTGACTGTAGTTTTGGAAGCAAGTTTTCTTTGTATATAAACTCTAAGATTTGGCGTATAACTAGTTTCTCAAGTACTTTAGAAATGGCCGGCAAGACTGAAATCGGTCTAATATCATTAAAATTTGAAGGATTGGTCTTTTTAGGAATAGGTCGAACAATACTTTTCTTTCATGTTTCAGGGAACCTACCTGTTTGTAGTGATTCATTCATTAAACGTGTTATAGCACCTATAGCATAAGGACTTACGGCTTTTATCATTAATATACTTATGTCATCTTCTCCGACTGCTCTGGAGTTAATCTCATTCATTGCCGATTTAACATCTTGTTCTGAAACCTTATTGAACCTAAATAAATCTTTTATTCCATATTTCCTTTCTCAGTTGTATATATTTATCACTTCATCATCTATGTCAACAAATGATCCCATTCTAACAAAGTAATCATTCATATCACTGACCTTAAACGTTTTTGGAAGTTCAGACATATTATTTTTTCCAACTATATCACTCTGCTTTATACATTTCCAGAAAGCTCTCGTATCTTTACAGTCTGCCAGCTTTTCTGCAAAAAATTCTTTTTTGCTCTCCATATTGCACTATTATGTAGATGTTCAAGGCATCTCGCTAGCCTCCCGGTTAGCGTCTTGGACTATGGTTCAAGAGGTCACGGGTTCGATTGCCAGGGTTTCCACAACAATGTGATTTGTTTTTAATACTCTCAGTTAAAAGCGTTTATTGTACATTGTACTATTTCTTAACAAAATGCCTCTAGCGTAGACACTTATAAAGCCCTACCTTGTTTTCTGGCGAACCGACGAGGACCGTTTCAACTTAAAACAAGTTGATATAAAGTTAGCAACCCACTGTATAATTGTTCTACGCGACAGAACTTCTAAATTTTGACCTAATTAAAATAATGCGCGAAACTGCTGCTGAGTAGCAATGATTGAATCACTATTATTGAAATATGTCTTTATAAGGAACGAGCTTTGTTCAAGAGACCACTACTCTATGACTATTAAATTGGCATTGAATTTGCGTTTCAACAAGCCTACCCCCACCTTTCTCAGACATCCAGTCGTTGAGCGGTGGGCGAAAGAAAATAGATCGGTTTTTCTGCCACACCCTGTACTATTATGGATTCCACCATTGGGGATCAAGCACGTACTTATTTTGTGCTTTCTCATTAGTTCCACCCACAAAATGTCCAGAAATAATAATAATTATTTTTATTGAATTTGTAATAATTTTTATGTAAAATAACAACACATTTAAGTGCAGCATTAAGGAATGGAACATTATTGTAATTTGATTAATTTAATTATTTCTTTAAAAAACGTTCCAGTTCTGTAATAATAAGCTTAGATAACTTCATTGAGCCATGAAATCAGTGCACTGTACTCACTCAATTTTGACTCAAACCATCAATATTAATTGGACGACTAAGCCAATAAGTCACTAAATCACTATTTTTTTTAGATAGGGACCTCACATAGTGGGTATTTTAACCTGAATATGAATATTTTGGTGCGATCTTGTAGTCTTGTTACTGACTAAGGCCAACATTCTCCTTGGTCAGGACTGTTAATTAATAGCCCAAAAGCCAATGGTATCTTGGGACCTAAAGTTTAACGTGGGATCCGAAGCAAAATTTCAAACTCATATATACGAATTGGTCTAATTATGAGGATGGTCTTTATGGATGACTTAGTATTCACAAGTGCGGGCGTTAATCCCCGCTATGGAATATCGCATCCACAAGACATCGCTTATAACTATCCACAATTCGTGACCTTGAAGTAGCTGGATTACAAGACGTCGCCACCGTCCCAGTCTACTAAATTGTTATATTTTAATTTCGTAGTCACGGCAATCTTTACACTCTGAAAACCATAGTTCTTACGAACTTCTGATATCACATGTAGTAAAGGAGGAGCGCCAATGTTATTTGCCATTGGAGGGGTTGGGGAGGGGTTTGAGTGATGGGGGGGGGGGGTGGGTTGATGTTAGCCGTGAGACTGTTAATATACATAGCGCACTAATTATACTCATGCATAAACATTGCACATTGGCAGATCACCAACCGGCAACGTCGCGTCTTCATTATTGTATATATTACATAGAAAATTTTTCTTCCGGAAAACTTTTGTAAATTAATGGTTTATACGAAATTAATAGGATAAGCTTATTGTAAAATATTTTAGGTATTACGAATGGATAGTTTGTTAAGATAATGGGTATAAAATTGATTTTTTTTCAAATTCTAGAGTAGAGTTAAAAATTTCAAGTATCGTTTCAAATAAATAAATATTTTATTAAGCGGCATTTAATCTATTTAGAAGTATTATCATTTTTAATGAACGAAAAATATTGGCGAAAGAGATCAAGAGCTTCTTTTTCACATTCCATAAACGCACCTAATCTACTCCTTCATATTGTTAAACTAATACTTTGTATAATTAAAAGTATACGTTCGTTAACACTTAAGGCTTTAGAGTGCAAAATTACAAAATTTTAATTACCGTATATAGATTTTGGGATCCTAATTCTAATGAATCTCAAATATCCGAACAAAACTCGATCATGGTACATAGTTGTCCGCCGAGAGGTTGTGAAGGATTACGTGTGTGGGAGGAGAGTCCTCCCGCTCTCCGACATCAAATGGGGTTTCAAAAGCACACTTGTGTGCCGCACACTTTTGTTTACCGACTTCACACCACACACGCCCAGCGTTGGGGGCCTTTACACTTAAACTCTTCAAATTGAAGGAGAGTTTTTTAAAAGCTTTCTATCAATACATTCAGAGATAAGATAAACATGAGAGCCTTGTCTTGTATTGCTCTCGTACTTAGGGGATAACAAATAACAATATTTTACAATCTCAGCTGAGACATTAGTAATTTTTAGTACCAAAAAAACAACCCAGGTTAATACATTAGCCAAAAAATGTAGCATAATACCCAAAATACATAAAAAATATTGTAAGCATGATCATTCACTTTAGAGAATTATGAAAAGCGAGTGACTTACTTATCAGAAAAGGCAAGCAATGTGCTTCAAGTCTGCTACAACACAGCGAGAGTCATGTGACATGACTCCAGCTTTCGTGAGTCAACGCCATCACTCACTGATAACATATAGCTGCTGTGTTTTCATTCCAATAGATATTTCAAGAGTTTATTTATCATTGTTACCTATTTATTTCATAGCAAACCTTTCTCCATACAACTCTCCATATCAATCTAACAATACATTTACTTTCTTTATTTCCGCAAATGTGAAGAGTATAAAACACTCCTTTGCAGCAGACCTGTGTACTCTGCGATGAACCTAGTTTATGAACTATTTACCCTCCAATGTTGCACTTATGATTCGATAATAGTAATGGCAATCGTTAATTCATCCCCTGTCATACGACTGACGTTGAGTGGCCCCAAACTCGATAACGGGGCCGCGCCGCCCTCACAATGTTGGCTAAGGGCGGGGGCGTGGACCCATCGGTGGGGGAGGGGGTGACCGCAGACGGCGGGGCTGATGGAGCTGATAATGGCGTTAAACGATTAAACTTCAACGTCCCGATATACGCGGTTGATCAAAAACACATTGACAGTTTTGGAAGGATAGGCTATCAGTTACTTTGAAGGCTATGAAAAACAAAAACTTGATAGTGTGTGATTTATGAAGCTTGTGCACTCCAAAATTTCAATCGGCTGGTTGCATAATCACTTCCAACCAGTTTATTCCTGACGGTTGGATTTAGCATTGTTCAAATACTCATGGTGGAGTTAAGGTGCATCTTTGTTTTATGTGTTTAAGTAATATAAACAATGAATTAATAACGAATAAATTAATTTAAAGATTCTGTACAACTTACACACGTACGGACCATTGCTTGAATTTAGCAATCGCACAAATCAAAGGCATTGGTAAATTAAAATAACAAAAAATACCTATTATTATTTTTTTGGGTTGGAATGGAGTTTATCATTGAAAACAGTTATTTTATGACAAAGTTAAAGAATAAATCTTTGAAACACAAGTGTATTCACTCATGACCAGATTTTTAGGTTAGTAAAAATGTCATCATTGACAAAAATAAATAAGTATTTATTATAAAAATCACCGATGAAACAATGTCAGTGCTATAGGAAGGGCTGTGCCAGAAGACCATTGACTTTATTCGCTTCTGAGTGTCCAGTCTACTTTGTAAGGAGCACAACACTGCCATAAGACTATCTCCATTGACTATGTACACTAACGAGAATGGACTTCTCATAGCATAGGCGCAACGAGGTTAACTAAACTATAGAGTTTTCAAGACATGTTAATTTTTTGTCCCCTGTTGATTGGCACGGTTTTAACCAAAATACCCGCCGATTCCTTGGCAAACATCCCATACTTTACAAAACAGACTGTAAACAACAGAAAATTCGTCCCATTTACCTACACAAATAAATACTCTGAAATAATTGGAAATGTATTAAAAAAAGAAAGAAAATACAACTTGGATTTAAAAACTGAAAAATTTCACTTGGTAATAGTAATAAACCGTTTCCAAATAAGGACAAAGATGTGTAGCCTATAGATTGTGTATCTTATAGTGGGGCTCAATGTAATTTAAGATACATAAAGATACACAAATAGAACTCTTTTGATCGTTTCAAAGAACACAATGTAATAAATCAAAGTAATCCAACTTCTAAAGTAGCCCAATACTTAAAAGAAAATACTGGGCACAAAATCTTTTTAACCAGTCTTTAGGGACATTAAAAACAATTTAACAACAAAAACAAGGCAAAAGTGTGGGAAGAATATTTCATTAGAAATATGCGCACTAATATGGGAAAGAGGCCCTTTTAAATAAAAAAAGAAGAGTTTAGAGACAAAATTTAAATAACACCAAAAGTCCAGTGCACCCAATCAGCTGATAAGAACACGTGATGTCATTGTTGTATTCCTGTTCGTCAGTCTACCTGCAGTAGGCCTACGAGTGCGGGTGGAAACAATGCGTGTGCCGTACGTGTTATGTAATTGTTTGTTAACTGTTTCTATTTGTTCCGTGTGCGTCTGTATGTGTTTATTTGTCGGGAATTCCCGTTTGACAACCGTCAGAAGATGGGCTTGGTTTTAATCATAAAAAGCAGCTGAATATGAACCGTAATGGGTAGAAACATGTACCGCAATAGCAACAATATGTGACATCTTTAGGCTATATCGTGAGTAAAACTTTACTTTTCAATGTTTTTTCTAGGTAGCAAGTTAAGAATTTTTAATATATATTATTCATTTTAATTGCCTTTATTTCATTGATTTTTTTTTCGTTCATTGTCCCATACGACACTGTAACGCTATTATGGATTCCTCGATTGAGGATACAACATGTATGTTTTTGTTCATTCTCTGATATTTTCCCCTTAACATGTTATGTAATTATAATTTTTTAAATTGAATTTGTAATTTTTCATTCTTTAAATATAAACTAACAATACATTCATGTGGAGCAAGCAGGAACGGTACAATTATAATGTTTTGCTTATCTTGTAATTTTTTACAACGATGTGTTAAAATTGTGCTCAAGCAAGATTGTCAAGCAAATATGGTTATTCTTCGAGGATATGGAGGGTAAATTGAATAATAAATATGAAATGATATGTTACTACTATACAAGTTATGTAATGCCTATTCGAATGAAAACACAGCAGCTATATGTTGTCAGTAAGTGATGGGGAAGACTCACGAAACCCAAAGTCGCGTCACAAGCCTCTTGCTGCGTTACAGCAAACTTGAAGCACATCACTTACCATTTACGATTTATCTTTTAAGAAAATTAAGAAAATTTACCAACCTGATCGTAAGTTCAACGTTACCCCACTTGCCCCACACCTTCATTGGTAATGAACCTTCATTATTGAAAGTACTTTATTTTACTTTATTTCATTTTTTAGCATCAGCAATATTTTTTCAATCGATTTGCCCCATACTTTTATCCGAGATTTTACTGAAAAGCAACTCACAGTGAAGATGGATTCAACAATCGGTAAGAGCTGCACCCCAAACGTCTGTGGTGTCGGTTATCGTTCGCACCCCTTAGACGGTCGCACCCTCGTGTTCTGACATGTTGGGGGGAGGGCGGTTCAGCTTTACATCATTTGATTTTTCCGATCATTCTAGATACACGAGTTTTATGTTTCAGATATTAAGATTTCCACTCCTTTTACACACTACTTTTACCCTCTCTACTCGCTTGTTGGCACTAAAAAAAGAGTTCGTTAAAATCTTAAAATGTACAAAAAAGTTATAGAAGGTTGTCTACTGCCAAAGAGATACAAAAATCATTGACTTTTTTGTGACTTTTGGAGATAAAAATTTTTAAAAATCAGTGACTTTTCGGTCTCTAAGTTAGAAAATTTTGGAGGAAAATTGTTAAAGTCGCATAGCTTTTGCTCACAATCACATTATTTTCTAAATTCATACTAAAATTCTGTGGCTTAACTTGCATTTTAAGAAAAAAATAAGTGACTTTTTGGTGACTTCCGTGACCATTAACTAAAATCCGTGACTTTTGGTGACTTCAGTGAAAACTAGACACCCTGTATAGTAATATAAGACAATCGTTATAATCTTTTTACCTCCTGTCTCATAAAAACCGTAATAAATCGCATGGTTGTTTGTAAAATCTTGAATATATCTTGAGCTATAATTTTCCGTATGATACTAAGTATTTTTTCACTTTTTAGTAGCATAAAAGCGTTCTTCAGTTTGAGGAGAAAATAAGATTCGCAATACTTGCAAAGCACGTGCATTATTGGTGTTGAGGAAACCAAAGGATTAGATTACGATGTTACCAGCTGTAATATTACACATAATATATTTGAAGTTTTTTGAATGTTAATTGAAATTTTAACACTTGATATATTATCAAATAAAAATTTGTATTACAATTCATACCTAGCTGAATTTGTATGAGGAATAAATAAACAATTTGTCGAAAGTTTAATTAATGTTAAGTTAAAAAAGGGAAATATCTTAGATCAGGACTAAAGGGCCGAATTCAAAAACTGATGAGTACGTTTTAACTTATTGCGTTCAAATGAATAAAATATTCTTTAAAATCATTTACGACATAGGTCAAATGAAATTTAAACATTTCATTCCTAAATAACCCTTCCTAATAAACAAGTGCTGTTAAGGAATTTCAGTAATTTTCTAAATTAGCGCGAAATGCAATGAACACGGTCGCTGGAGGGTTGACCCTGCAGCCGTCAATTGCTGTCTCCCCTGGGTGTGATTTGATAAGTGCAAATGATTGCCCGAATAATTGCCGAGCCCTTCAATGATTTGCATACGGAGAAGTTGACTACAGTCAGCCCCCGGCGATCTGTGGGAATTCACTCGGAAGGCGCAGTTTCGGGAAAATCAATGGAATAATTCATTATTTGTATTTTTCCCTTGTGTATTGGTTAAATGTAACACATATTCAAATAAGTATATTTAGGGTAACCCCTCGTAAGCGGTTTAGTTTTTTTATTTTTTGATGAAATATTTTTTGTAGAAGTTTCTTAGTAAACAATATTACCCATAAAATCACATTTGAACATGCATTAAAGCATTTTTAATGTTTTCTTTTTCAATATAAAAAATACATGAAAGTAATTAAAAAGTTTCCTTGATTTTTTTTCAATGTCAATTATTTGAGTTAACATAATGATGCAGAAGTGTAGTTAATGTAACAAATTAAGGTTCATAATTTGTTATGTTCAAGGATAACCTATTGCATATAAAATACAAATCTGTGTTTCTATGTCCTATAATGAGAATCCAAATTCTTAGGTATATTAGCCATTACATCTATCTATCTCTTCTCTCGCTGTTACAGGTAAAAGGGATGTTTAAAGCTTCACAGCCAGGATATATTGAACAAAGCTTCTCATGCTTAAAAAGTAGGCTACGAGTTTTTTTTTTATTTTTATAAATACTATTGGGTCCTGTGTTTTGGCATTTGTGATACTTCTTTTTTATACTTAAAAACCCCCATAAAAGTTATGTGAAGCGTAATTTACTTAATATTGTCTCCGTCACAACATCTACGGTTGATAGTTCACCTAAAACCCGTATAAAAGTTAGCTTATTTTAAAAACAAAATGTTTTCAGTCAAGAAAGCAGGTTTGTGCGTACCTGCTACACAACAATGCAGTTTAGCTTGGAGATAAGCACAACATGAAGCACATTAGCACGAGTGACAAGGCAAACAAGCTTGACGCTGCATAAATACTGTAGCTGATAGCAACGACGCTGTGGGGATAGTAGGCGTGATACACGGGCCTGGGGGTGGGGGAAATCCAATTACCTAAAAACGTATGATAATTTAAGGGTAATTAAATCCACCGTTAACTGTTTTACATGTAAGGTACATACAGGGTGGGAAAAAGTCTGGAAACGATTCAATATTTTTAAAAGTATTTAAGTAACAAAACTAAAACTATGCTAATTGATTTTGAGTGACTAAGACTACTTCCTAGAGTACTTATTGTCCTTCTACCTCCAAGGGGGACGGTCCACAAGAACTCAGAGGAAAGTCTCAAACGTAAGAGTAGGTCAATATTTACATAAAATTAAAGGTCTCTAAGATTAGAGAACAATGCCGCAAACCCGACCTCAAAAGAATGACCGAATCAAAAGTGAAAGGTGATTAAACTTTCTATTAAAATCGTATAACTGAAAACAAAAATGCAATAATTCCCGATCCACTATACCTTTTGAGGTCGGGTTAGTGGCAAATTGCTCAGAATGCAAAGCCCTTTTAAATGATGTATCATATGACATAGGCCAAAGAAGTTTCTCAAAGATTTCCTAGCATTGATTTCCAAAGACATGGACGTCCCTAATGGAGGTCTTCAGAGAAAATACACCAACACGACTTCAAAAGGTATAGTGGATCAGGAGTTATTGCATTTTTTCTTTTCAGCCATATGATTTTAATGCAAAGTTTGATCGCCTGTCATTTTGACTCGGTCATTATTTTGAGGTCGGGTTTGTGGCATTGTTCTCTATTCTTAGAGACCCTTAATTTAATGTAAATATTGACCTATACCTTACATATATTGACCTTACATTTGAGATTTTCTTCTGACTTCTTGTGGACCGCCCCCCTTGGAGGTCCAAGAACAACAAGTACTTTAGGAAGTAGTCTTAGTCACTCAAAATCAATTTGCAGAGTTTCAGTTTTATTATTTAAATACTTTTAAATATATTGAATCTTTATCAGACTTTTTCCACCCTACATATAACTTGTTTACCATACTGCAATTTAAAAATATGAATTTAAAGAAGCAAAAATAATAGTAATTATGTTACTAATAAAATAAGAAAACACAATTTTATTAAGATTCAATTTTAAGAGAAAATTTTAAGAATACGTAATAATACACGTAATTATAACTACAGATTACTATTGGTTAAAATTAAAATTGTTACTTTTACAAACACAACTACTGTAGTTTTATTTAAGCCTAATGAAAAGCCGCCGCTTCGTGGTCCAAATTGCATTACTGCAGTCGCGAACATGAACATGTCACTGACACAACGGATTTTAAACTGCGCCTGACGCGGCGTGCAATGTTGCCTGGGGCGTTGCGTGCTACGGAAAAGCGCCATGTCGGTCAAAACAAACATTCACAGCGATGTATAAATCAATATTTTAATCATTTTACAAATGAAACTGTCATATATTGCAACTGATGGGAGAACTTGAAGCTAAAACAACCACATAACTCCAGTTTCCAGCTCCTTACAGAAAAAATCAAATAAATGTATCGTTAAATGAGGTATTTAATGAAGATAGCTTAAGTTGTTGGCAAAACAATGAGATGGTTAATATAAATTAAATATGCTAAAATAACCCCTTGAAAGTATAGGTTGTAACAAAAAGTCTAATTTGTTTTTTGTTGCCACATAACAGCAATTACATCACTTTATAGACTTCACTAATCATATACAGGTATAAATCATATAGTAAAATCATAAGTTCAGGGTTGTTACTGTTCTGTTCCTGAAATTATAGGAACAAAAACTATGAATAGCATAAATGTTTCTAATTAAAATTCAATTTCTTATATGATTTACTAGTGTCGAAATGAAAGATGTAATATTTTGTAATGTAACACATATATCGTAGTCAACATGTTAAAAAAAAAAATAAATAAAAAAATAGTTTACATCAAATTAGTTGAAATTATACGCACAAACATAACCAAGCGGTATACCAAACTAAGCGTTTCGCACAAAAGATTATATAAACTAATCCACTTGACCTTGAATGTTGTAAGCCATTTTGGTAAGGTGTTGCCTCACTTTCAAGACTGTAGAACAATCTTATTCAAAATAATTTAGAAGTTTCGTTTAAGACATCTTAAACAAAACCTTTCGGTTATTTTGTAAATTTGATGGATATCTTGGCTGTCCATTAATATATATTTTTCTTCTTTTTCACACTCGGAGCGGCTACGCCTGGAGGCTGTACGACATCTCGGAGTGCATTCCGTGGACTTTGTTAGCATGAACATGGTGGAGGGTTAAGGACAACTGGGGTTGCTTGTCTCATTTCGTCCAGTGAGTCCTCCAATCGAAGAAGTCCAATTAAGACAGGGTCGCTATCTAGATTTTTTTCTCTTTACTTAAAAAATGAAAGTCTGGATTTGAAGTGAGCCTGGAAGGGCGAAGCCAAAGTAGACCTAGAGTTGATGTAATGCTACTAGCGATCCAATGCTAGTGTCCAAAAGTGAGAGGGTTTTTTTTGTAGGATTATTTGATTTGGAGGGGTTATTTGATGTTGGATTCCCACACTACGAATTAGCCACTTGTGTGTGAACAAGTCAACCAACCTTTCATCGACAAAATGTTTGCTTTACTGACCTTTATGTATTTATAGTTTCCTGATGTACACTGATAACCAATCCCAGGTCATCCATTGATGATGGTCTTCATCAGTATGCATGTTGTGCTGATGTGGTTACTATGTTGACACTGTGGTGGTTTTCATGCTGTCGCCTATTGCTCCGTAATCACCTAATTCAGTTATAGTGTTTTCAAATTGAAAAAGGTCCTTCCTTTGAAAATTAATGATTATCCTTTCTTCCAAAATAACAATGTTCACTTCTTACAACAAGCAAAATATTACATAACATAAAAATTCAACGACACTATTGTATTGTATAGTAATTTTTTCATTAATTGGTAACCTTCGTTATGAGCCATAAAAAATAAAATAAATAAAATATAATTGGACCATATTTAATTATTTCTTTTGTGTCTTGAACAAAAGCTCTGTTTAAATAATTATTAAGTGAAAATATTATAATTCATAAGTTAAGTTTTATCGATATTTTACATTTTTGATGCGCAAGGTAGAATGAATAATAGACTTCTTTATTTTTGTCAAAAATACAGATATTTCATACCATGCGTCATAAATACCTAATAAAGAGTTTATGTATTTTTAACAACCAGATGAAAAAAATAATCGAAAGGAACTAATTTCTAAAATTTAGGAACCAAGCCGATGCAACTCCCCAGTGTAAGCGATGAACTCACACACCGAGTAAAACACATTCGACGCTATAAAGAATTTCGATTCGCTCTTTACAAAACGGATGAGCTCCGAAATGGTGTTCAATATGTCAATTCCCGCTTGTGAAAGTAGCGTCCTACAGTAACCTGTGACATTCTAGCCGGAGTAGCTAATAGTAGAACATCTACGTCAGTAGAAAACAGAAATAAATGTTATACAACTGTGACGATAAGTCACAGATTAACATGAATTAACACTAAATTAACATTTACAAAATTCATATGTTTAATATAATTTAATGAATGTTAATTTAGTGTTAATTAAATGTTAATGTTAATTTTGAATTATAATTTAAAGTAGTGACTTATCGTCACACAACACAGACTATTTTAATTTATTGTACAACACTTTTTACGGTCTCTGAGTAAATTGGGAAAATATTGTAATACAACATTCTCACGAACGATTATTACTATTAGTCGTTGCACTGATTAAATATCTGATCGTAAATTTTACTTGTCAGAACTTCTACTATTTCGACAGCGGTAAATAAGACTCCATGTAATAGACGATATTTAGTAGCGATCAGTAAAAGTAACACCTCCCCTGTCGCGTTGTTTCCCCCGTATTACACGTTATAGTTGAGCCTACCCAAGTAGTCGGATCACACATGGATAACACTGCCGGGTCTGGGAGGATGTTTGCCTTGTTACTTACGGTAATGAACTGTTTGCCCTCCCGGCTTATCGGATATAGAGAGCGTTAATTTGGCAACGATGCATCAGTAACTTAGTATGCGAAGCTGTATATCACCATGGGTCAGAGTTTAACATTTTATTGCCTAATGAGCTTCTTACCTTAATTGGTATTCATACGTATGTAGTATTATACGTTAGTTATTTTAATAAAAATACTCTAAAGCAAGCACTGTTTGTACCACCAAAACCTTTTCCGTCCATGATTTTTCTATGGAGTTTTTGTAAACGGGAAGTTGATTGGACCTGGTCCCATGACTGAAAAATCCAGTTTCTGCCCTACAGACATTCAAATTTACCTTGTAAATCTTTTGGACAAATTTTGTAACTACTAAATTTAAAAAATATATATAGCTGATGATTGCAAGAAATAAATTAATGTGTTACATCTTAATCTGTGGCTCTTTAAATTTAAACCAGAATGCCACTACAACTGGACTGGCGGGAGAACAAAGCGAACGAGCCCGTTGTGGGGTAGAGAGAGTGGAGTCTTACATGTTTATCAAGCAAATAATCACCCCCTCCCCCGGGGAATGTACAGTTTTACAGATACAGCTGATTTTTTAAATTCAGTTGCTACAAAATATCCATAATGATAAAGTGGGCTGTAAGGGCGGAAACAGAATTTTATTTAGTCATAGGACTAGCTATTCCTTATCCACAATATTAAAACAAAACAAAATATAAAAAAAATTCGGACGGAAACATTTTTTCCGTAGTATAAGTGCTTGTTTTAAATTATAAGAGTTAGTCTTTGTCGTGAATTGCAACTGATAGAAGAAACTGAAGCGAAACCACCGACAGATCATTAGTTTTAAGCAACTGAGAACAAAAACAAAAGAAATATATCGTTAAGCTCGAATGTCCATGAATAAAGCTAACTTAAGGAGGTAGTACAACTCTAAAGTGTAATAAAATAAACATTGGTTGTAAAAAACATCTAATTAGTTTTTTTCGTTTTCCATGCAACAGTTATTATATCGCTTCATAGACGTCATGAATAGATAATCTATATGGACATAGATAGGTTTATGCAACACAGTATTCAACAAATGAACAGTCCAAATATATCCCCTTAAATGTACAAGGTATCTTTTATGAAAAAAAAAAAACAATATACAAGAAATTAGATTCTGGTAAAATACTTGATATGCTGAACGTACAATTATATATTTGAACTATCATGTTTACTCAGTTTAGAGCATCGCGTAACATTCACTAAGAATTACATTGAATGTTCAAACAGTATTTTCCTTCCCAAACCTATTATTAAGTAAGTCTTAATTTGTATTTTATTAAAAACATATAATTGAAATAGGATATTTCTTCCAAGAAGTCATCTGTACTTTTATGGAACTGTGTTTTATGTACATTTTGATAAAATAATTTGAAGAAGAATGCTATGACATTTATATACTACCTTTCAAGGATTTGTGTAAAAGTCGCACAAGTCGGGGACTTCTTCAAATATAAATATTGGGATTATTCGTTGCCATGGCAACGAATGTAACCATGACGATGCAATAAAAATACTTGGAACTGTTAATTTTAAAATACTGTAATCTGTTTTCTCTCTTTTTGCGCTTTGAACCCTCAGTCCCCAGTTAATAGGAGATTACTGCACATTTTACATGTATTACCACAATCTCAAAAACTGTTAATAATAAATGTTGAGCTTGAGGCTACAGATTATAATAAATACAATAAACGTATCAATAAATGTTTCGAATAGTCGTCTATGCCAGATTTTTCATTTTTTAATTTACAAAGGATTCAAGCTAAATAACCATTAAAAGATATTTATAATAAGACATTTTTTATATAAGACATATACTAACACTGTTAGCCAAACAAAACACACCTTGTACATCAAGAATAAACAATCCTATTACCCTTGGATAAAGAATTTTTACATAGGTATTTCGTGTCTATTATATGATTGCTTGTATAAAAAATATCAAAATGTAACTTTCCCAAAAATACATAACAAATACATAATACTTAATTCAGTCATATAATACATATTTACAATACATTCTTTGAAGAGAATGCTTTTATTCTAGCTTATAATGAAAATAAAAGCCTCTTTAGGCATGCCTGTGTCGAGGCATTTCATTTTGACAAACCAGGCGAGCTTTTCTAATTATTATGTAAAACAAATTACATTGAAGAAAAAGAAATTAATTATTTTTGCTGATGCTTTGAAAATGTTGAAATCAAAAACTATCTTTGGATTAAGAAAAAAAGAGATTGGTTAGGTTAGTTCTATTTATTTGAAATTAATTAGTTTAACAAATCATCCATAGTTTCAGTTTTTTCAATGCAGTTTGTTAAAGCTTTACAAAACGAATTAATTGAGTGAAAATGTTTATCTTTTAGCCCTTGTAGATTAAACATTTTGGAAGCCAAATAAATAAACGACTTTCCGAATGATTTTTTAAGGGGTATCGGTACCTTTGCAACGGTATTACTCAAACGATTTGAGTATGTATTAATATGGTAATTGATAATTCCACTCCTGAAATAAAATATTCTTGGAGATTTATAAACAAACAAGGATCTTGAAGGCAAAATGTTGAGTTGTTTGAACAGTGGTGAAGATGATTCCTTTTTATTCTTTAGCAAAATTACCCTAACAGTTTTTTTTCTGAGCCGTCACTATTGGTTTTACTGTTTTCAAGTACGTACCACCCCAACATGTAATACCATATTGTGGCCAAGAATGCACTAAAGAAAAATACAGATATCGTAAAACTTTAATTGGACATAAATATTCAATAACATACCTTGTTACTATGGCTTTTGTAGGAACCTTGATAGGGATTTACAAGTTTTTTACTGTACTTTAAATATAAAAATGCTCGAATCTAAGGAAAAGTTAGAATAAGGTCCTGTATAACATAAAACGTGAGCCAAGTGAAAAGTCAGCAAAAGGAAAGAGCTTGGGAAGTGGATGCAAGAATCAACTTTGATCTAAGCTACACAAGTGATATCTTACTTTTAAGACAAAATTCAAGAGAAATTAGATTGTAAAATAATTTCCAATCAAATCTAAATTTTTAAAAATGAACTCTACATTGCTCTTTAAATAATGAACTACGCCATTAGCGTCAGTAAAACTCCCATTATTTACTGTTCACACAAATCATTGATAATTAACTTCTTTCGACAAAAAATAACAATGTCATTCTAATAATGAGTCATGAAATTGCCTTAATTTCCATGATTTATCATGCTAAATCCATGTTTTTCTGCAGTAAAATGGCAATAACTCCGTTATTTGTTGTCAGGAACTTACAAATAGATAATGTAATTTGTCAACTTTTTTGTAACTTGTACAATTTTGATAAAATTTTCCGGTTTTAATTTTGAAATCTTAAGATGGCCACCATTTTGAAAATACACATAGGAAAATGTAATTCTTTTCCTGGAAATGAACTTCGATGTGATAAACGTTCACGCCAAATTTAAACTTAATTCACCCGTCCGTTACGCAAATAAAAATTATTAAATGTATAAAACATAAAGGCGGCTAGCGGCTTAACGAATCATTTTAGGACATATGTTCCTAAAATTATATTTTTGGTAATTTTGATTAAAGGAATCAACACACGGAGTTTCGGAAAAGAGTTTCCAAACACTTTGTATGTAAATTGGTGCAGTTTTTCTACATTTATCAGTTTCTGTCTTGGGGGTTATGGAAAGTCAAATCTACTGTTGATGGAGTAAGAAATTAGATTGTAAATATATACGACGTCTGTTAGATTGTAAATTAGATTGTAAATATAGATTGTCTGTTGATGGAGTGATCCTATTCATTATACGAAGGTTTCCTATACAAATTATTTTATGTATTTTTACTTCATGTAATGTTTTTGCTAATCTATAATCCCATCATTCGGGGGAAAATTGTCAACCTTTGAATACAAATACTTTCAGTGCCTATTACATGTACTAAACATAAGATACAATATTAGAGGTCACCGACGAACCGTGGTGAGTATTTTAACATGAAAAGTGTGTGTGAAATATCTTGTGATTACTTGATTATGATCAGTTGGTTACTCTTTGTTATTTAGAAATCACTGGTGGATACATTTGCCGGTCATTAGTAATTGATAAATGAGGTTCCAGTTTCAAAAAATAAAATAATTTTCTTTTTTAGTCGAACTTGCAACCTTTGGATTCAGAGGCGGGCCATAAAATCACTAGGCTACTGAGCCAATTGAAAAATTGACACAAATATCGTTTAGTTTATGTTTAGTTCAAGTTGTTAATTAAAAAAGCAATCGTAAGTAATTCGTTTTTATTATAAAGTGTCTAAACAGCAAGAAAGCATACCTCTGCAGTAGAGTGTTGCTCCACCGAGAAATGGCAATGTTGTTGATGATCTTATCCCAACAGCTGGGTAATATTCAGCTGATCAGACAGTATTAATAATGTTTATGTATGAGCCTGATCAGTGGGCGTTATGTATAATTACTGTCACAGCTGACAACGTCAAACCCTCCTCCTGCCTTGCCCCCTTGCTACGCGTCACCCCTATCTCACTCCCGCCCCAAGGGAACGGGAGTTATTCCAATCTTCATTTCGCTCTTAAAGTTTCACCAGAATTTTTTTAAAAAGCATGATCGGCTATTGTGAGGTGAAAAAATAATTTAAGTCCAAATGTGTATGGTAAAAATGTACATGATTTCAATGGAGTAATGTGCAGGTAATATTAACCTATGTTTGAGATACTAGTTCTACCCATAAGTAGGTTAACATTTTCTTCCGGCTGGTAAAGATTTTTCGGTTCTTAAAGACTGTCCGTAGGTGGAACACATAAAATATTGTGGGATGAAATTTCCAAACATATACACACCCAATATTTTTTATAACGCAAAAAATATCCCTCTGTTTTTAATATAAAAGATCACTCTATAATACAATATAGTTGGCAGAAGTAAGATGTATTCTGTAAAGTCAAAATATTAAACATTATCTTTGTACGCTACAACTATGCCAAAAGGTTCAACATTTTACCATTCATGTTCTCAAAGAATAACCCAAGTGAGATGGTTTAAAAAAAATATTTGAAAATGTTTGATGTTGTTAACCGTCTTGGTAATGATACAGATAGTATATTTAGCAGTCTTTCCATGAAATGGTCCATTCGTGTAAATGTCATATATCATTATAAATCCCCTCGTCTCTAGTATATGTATTCTCAATAATGTCAATATGATATCAAAGCTCAGCTGCAAATCCACTTCCCACGCACTTTTCTTTTGAAGACTTTCAGCCAAACTCAAATATGAACGATAATGTCACTCCAATTTTACTCTAAGAAAAGTACACTTCAGTAGTGACACGGATCAATATTCTTGGTTTTTGTAAAAACTGATGGTGATGTAGGATCTAAGGAATTTTTAGGTTTATAACATTTAAAGGCTATTAAAACATTATTATGTTTTTCCTGTGCGTCGTAGATTGTGATATAATGACCTAGTTGAAGACAGTAAACATAAATGCTAATTACCTACCTAATGTATTATTATAAATGTATTAAAAACTAATATTTATACTGTAGCTATTGTAGGTGAGGAAATAGAATAATCAAATTTCTGTTAGTAACAAAATAGCCACTCAGAGCATTAAACACGAAGTACACTTTATGATTGATACGGGTTTCTCACGGGACAGAACTGTGATAGACGAAGCCATGCGACATCCTTCGGTCCGCTACCCTGTGGTAAGCGTTGCGCTGTGCCGTAGATCTGGCGGAGGACACTTCCACTACCCTCCGGTATACGCTACACTGCGCTATCAGACTTATAATAAAAAAAGTTAGCAATTGGATCGCTTTAAGAATACACTTTAGTATTGGATCTTGTTTAGACCACAAAAATCATTAGTACCAGTGTCGTAAGTTTTTAAATAACTATTATACATTAATAATAGGACTAACTAAGTGATTGGTATTCAAAATAACGGATTCTAAATCATAATTGCGGTGAATTCTAAGGATTAATTTTGAACTAAAAATAAATATGTGTATAATGTCTTGGATTATATGAACAGTTCGATAGTCCAGTGGAATATAAAAAATGTAAAAATGACAGGGGTTGATGGTATTCTTCTTGGAAAGTCTTAACTTTGCGATAGTCTTTTGCAAAACGAACTCGAATCAAAGAGTGTAATATAAGAATGAATATTTATTAAGGAGGTTTTAGGCGTTAAATAAAAATACATTTTTACTCAATAGTGATAAACAATAAATTGACAACAATGAATTTCAAATGAAAGTTACCAACATCAGTTAAGCAAGGATTGGTAAATAGATCATTACCGTGAGCAAAAAACTAAACTTGCCGATCCCACTGAATTATTAATGCGATTTTAACACCATTATAGAAATGTTGAAGCAATTTAATTGTGAGCGGTGTACTGAACGAGTCAAGTCGAGCATGTGAATACTCTACCAGTCTGAGCCACTCAGGTCTGTACCGTATGTCATCTGGGGTCGATACAGTTTCGTGAGTTGTCCGCATCATTCACCGTAACTCTCATCTGAAACACAAATGGAATTAGTTCTATTATTATTTTTACATTCTTCTGAAACGCCACGAATAAAAACTGCCTATAAGTTACTTTTAATTTTATAAATAGTCCGAATATATATCAGATTAAAACTTTTTGGCAACATTTAACATTACAGAGAATTGACTATGTTGTAAGTCGTGCAGTGTAACACACAAATCTTTATCCGGCTAAAAGTAATTGTTTTTATTTATAAAGGTTTGTTATTGCTGTTTATATCTGTTTCATGTGATTGACTTGGCTCTGAAAGTTTTTGTTAGGAAATTAATATTGAGGTTATGTAAAAGCTATATTACAGACACTTAAGGACTGGACTAAAAGTAGTAAACATTGATGCAAAATAATTTTTAGTAGAAAAAGTTTGAAACGTTTTTGCTTTGAATTAAAAGTGAAAGTAAATAAAAAATTATCAACCTAGCCAAACATCGGTGTATCACGAGGTCTAAGGAAATCTCCTACAGCCAAATAGTACATAAATAAATGATGACTAGTTGATTCCCGGTGGGTTGGATAAACGTCTTGGTAAACAAAGTTTTCGGGACTGGACCGCGAAACAGTGGTTTTCGGGACACTAAACAAGTTAATTTATTTTTATTTTTAATAACAGCTGTAAATAGTTCAAATACAAGATAAACAAATAGCAACGTAAGAGGGGGTATATAGGTTAAAATTTATTAATTTTTATCCAAACTGCAAATTTATTAAAGGTGGTATGATGAAACGTAGCCTACTGTTCGTAACTCGTCCGAAAGTGGTATATTGGTGCTCGATCGTATTCAAGTACTCGGCTTCGCCCCGTACTTGAAACTCGATCTTGCACCGATAACGACCACTTTTCGGATTAGTGACGAAATATACTATAATAATTAATTATGATAAAGGTAATAATATTCGTATGGATTATGTAAACGAATTACAAAAAAATATTTTATACGCTAAATAGGATATCTTTTCCCTTACATAAAAAATATAAATAATAAATAGAATTAATTTTGAAAGGCTACAAGATATGAATTTTATTTATTTTTGTTCGGCTCTAGGTTTTAATAGTATGTGTTATGAAAGATTGAATATGTTATTATAAATTTTGAGTTAATACAACATTTGGCTCAAACTAGGGTGATTGTTGCTATGGTAATTAACATAGGTTCATTAGCTTATTGGTGGGGGTTAATGTTTTAATGGTCAATTTGTAATTCTTCCTTATATTTTGCATGAAAAGACCACAATTCATAACCAGCATGTTCACAGACCACAATTCATTATCCTTTATAAAGTTGAAGCTAACTCAGACTACTTATGTGTTATTACTGGAGTACAGGAAACTGTTAAAAGCCCATAGAGACTGTGACATCTGCGTCAGTAGGCTGGGACATCAATGTCAGCTTTGGGAGGAAGATTGCTGCCTCGGAGGGCAACTCCATTTCCATTTACAAACAAGAGATCAGCAACAAACGTTATGAATCGCTGAAACAAGATAAACCTGGTATGAGACAAACTATTAATCAGATATAACAATTATAACGTCATATATTACCGTGTATCATAAGAATGATTAGCTTGTACAACAAAAGTTTATATTATTAATATGATTTTTAATAAGCATTGGGTTGCCTATGGTCTTTACTTCCTCAAATAATTGTGTCACTTAATTTACTCAAGAGAATGCAAAATTGAAAAAAGGTTAACCGTTAACATTTTTTACTCACCTGGGATTTATCAAATTGCGGCTATTTCATCACGTAACCAAAACATTTACATCGTGCACTGAAATTTACTAAATTATCATTACAAATATATATATTTGAATCGACATGAATTCCCTCCATTGCATGCAACTGCAGAAGTAACGTAATGCGCCTTTAGCCATTCCGACGTTTCCCTGACGTGTCCGTGACTCAGCTAATACAACTTTTAACACGAAACATTGGCTTTTGTGCCAGTTAAAAAATAATTTACCGCCTTCACCTTCTTTTCTCGATTTTAATAAAAAATATTTTAAATAATTTTTTTATTTATTAAAATACATAATATTATAAAGACTTCGAGTCCTTGTTTTACGTTGGCACGAAAATGTTAAAATGTTTAAACTATGTAGTTAGATTTTTTCTTATTCGATGAACATGATACTTTCATCGTTTCCATGTTTTGGGTCGTAGTTCCGGATAAATGAATTCACCCCACATAATGGATTTTTAATAGTTTACTCATTCATAAACACCGACTGTTTCTTACAACGATGATGTGTTTGTAACTAATAGATAGTGATTAAATCTGAAGTCAGAAACTTAAAACAACCAATCCATAAACCAAACATAAAACTGAGAATGTATCAACTGTAACAGGGTTTTGTGAAGGAAGCTAACCTTATAAAATTTATATTCTGTCAGGATTATTTTTGATAATAATATTTTAATCACTTTGTATATTAATGATATTTTGAACACCGAAACTGCCGTTTCGGTGTCACGGCCGGGCCTGATGAAGCTATTGGCTGCAGTATTTATGCAGCAGCGTCGAGGTGGTTTGTCTTGTCAGTTGTGCAAATGTGTTATTTGACATACTTATCTCCACAAGCATTGCATATCATTGCGTCGTACTGTAAATCACAAAAAAACGTGGCTGACTATAGATTCTACTCTTTCATACGTATAATTAAAGTTTTTTTTTGTATTTTTTATATTTCGGCTTATTTTTGCCATTATTTAACATTTTTCTCTCATAGTTAATTTTTTCCTCCACATCGTATTCATGCGTAAGTTCAAAGCTGGGCAAAGGCCTTTATAGAATTAATGTCTAATCCTAGAAATAAAACTTTTCACCTATTGCCTTTTTTTTTAACACTGGCTATTTCTTATGTTGAAAGACGTATATCCTAAGAATGGGAATTGTTTAAAAGGTTTAACAATACACATGAAAGCTGTAAACTGTTAAATGTAATTTACAACTTATATAGTGAATGCCTAAAGGTTTCACCAGTTGTTTTATATCCTCAGCCTATTTCAAATGATTAATTTGCTACTATTTTTTTTCTTATGTTGTTATGTAAAAAACTACAAACCATATTACTTAATGTTAACTCTCGACATTGCAACAAAATGTGATTGATTATATGACTATTCTTATGAATGATTCAATGTGACTACTCTTTGCTAGTTTAAGACATTAAGATTACTTGAAAGGTTTGTAACTAACGGCGTCATACTGCCCATGCCATGAAAACATGTTTGCTTAGTAGTCTAAACCAAGTAAAATAATGGATAACACACGCTGATAGTGAAATAGATGATGGGATCATCCAGTGAAAAAATAAAGTTCTTAGATTTTTTGTTTATACGTGATCTTCAGTTTAAACCTAAGTTTAACCCAAAAGTCAGTTGCACATTCATAGTTTTATCTTACACCTCTATCTGTTTTGAACAGAATTAATCTAAATTATATTTGATCCGGTTTGTAATTTATTTTTGCAAATGGCCCTTAGAATTTCCTTAGGATCTTTTACCTTCTTCTTTGTTTAAAATAATATTATTTTAACACATTTTAAGTACTACTACTTCGATAGAATCAACAATAAAAATTAAAAACTTTCAAAGTAATATTGGTTTCCTAATTATTACCTCAACTGCTTCCAACTGAATTCCCACAGATCGCCGGCGGCTGACTGTAGTCAACTTCTCCGTATGCAAATCATTGAAGGGCTCGGCAATTATTCGGGCAATCATTTGCACTTATCAAATCACACCCCGGGGAGACAGCAATTGACGGCTGCAGGGTCAATCCTCCCCACTGGGACACTCATCATGATTTCATTTCGCGCTAATTTACAAAACTACATTCACACATTCCTCAACGCTTTAATGGCGTATACCGGGTGTAAAAAAAGTCCGTCCTCCTCTTTAACTTTTTTATTTGTCCAGATAAACAAAACGTTTTTAGTCATGTTAGGGGTATGGCCCACGAGGAGTCAAAAAAAATCTTAAATGTAAGCATAGTTTGATATGTACATCAAATTAAAGGTTTGACTTGACAGAGTACAATGCTGCAAACTAGACTTAAAATGGATGACCCAGACGGAAATGGTATAGGCGTTCAAAGTTTCCATTAAAATCATGTGGGTAAAACTTTAAAATGCAGTAATTTTCAGTAAAATGCAGTAATGCGGTAATTTTCTTAATACTTAACATTTTGACGTCAGGTTTGTGGCTAATTACTCCAAATGCAAAGACGTTTAGAATTATGTATCTTGTGACAAAAGCCTAAGCATATATTTGTAAGACTTCAATGGGGAACGTCCCATAGAGGATATTGAAATTGGTACTTCCTTAGCCTTTGTCACATCATACACCAAACAGGGGGGATGGACATTTTTACAGCCTGTATGTTTGGTTTTATATAACTAATGATTTGTGTCTTACAATTACTTGGTGAGATCAAAATTACGTTAAGCCTCATGGCAAAATAGTACCTTAAGCCATTAATATTGGCATAGTGCCGCTTGACCTAGTGTCAGTTTTGTGCCATTTTAAATTAATTTGTTGAATAGCTAACGATCCAAAATGTTAGTAGTGCAAGGTACTGGTCTCGTGCAGAATAGCAGTTTTCATTGTTAATGTAAATTTTCTACGTGTGTATGAGGAGTAAATTATGACTGCTCCTTTTACCTTGCGTAATAAGTTTTAAGTGTGCATCAAACAATCACTATGTAAATTTAATATGATTTTCATTTCATAAATTATAGATTGTTTTAAGATTACTTTTTCTTACGTTTTTACAATACTATGCGGATATTAAATATTATATTTGACTTTATGCAAAATGAAAAATAAAGGAGAATAATGTAATGTGAATACATTTTAAGTATACAGGTATTTTTCTAGGAACATATAGTCCCTGGCAAAATTGCATATTTCAACGGCTATTTAAGAATAAGTAAAAATTGAATTAAATTTTACAACTAATCTCACAGTCCGCAAGATAAATGAGTCAAGAGTGGAAATGTACTATATTTTTTGTGAATGACAAAGATGCAGAGGAAGTAAGACGTAGGTTAAATGTTTACAGCCTAAAGGCGGATGAAAATAGACGTTCTGAAATGTACATTTGTTTCAGTTCGTATGGATGGAAAATCAGTCTATGTTTCTCGTATTCTCAAAGGCGACATACATTAGTTGTTGTAGTCAAGCATTTTGCAAAGTTTAATACTCATATTCAAGAGATGGTATTTTATATCATTAAAATTTGAATTAGGAAAAGGTTTTAGTTAAGATATTATACACAAATTTCCCTTTCACAAAAAATATTTTATAAATGTTTAATTACTTATGCCTGGAATGGACACGTTGCCAACGAACTTCTTGGCAGGAAATTTACTATACAGGGTGTAACAAAAACTGTGCACTGGCTATGCATATTCGCATTCTACGCATAAAAATAAATCGAAAATGTTTAGTAATTTTTTAAGCGGCTATCCGCCATTGCTTTTACACTTGATAACGAGGTAATCACAATAACTAGGTCTTTGAGAGATCCACCTTTTTTTATTGTAAATGTTCATTTACAGAAGAACATTATTTCTTTTCGATTAATCTTTTTTTTTTCAAAACGGCGACCATTTTCATTCTTAAAGCAAATATCATAAAAAACGAGATTAAAAAGTTGGAAAACCTAACTGTATAAACAGGAGCATTTTTTAGCCTATACGCCATGATGATCAAACAAAAAAAACGAGTAAATAAATGATATTTGTTTAGTAAAAAACGTGATTTTCGCTGTCTAGGAAAAAAATACGCGATTTTCTTTCATTGCAGACAAGTTTCATACCAAGTGGTTGGTAATGAAGAAGAGGTATCATACGTTATTATAGGGTTACATAACCGACAATTTGGCTTTTCAAAACTTCGGTGGAGCCTGTCTATTGCTTCAGTGTAACTAAACTGATCGGTACTTGAGGCTTTGTAAATCATTTACAAATTTGGAGAAACCAACCAGGGGAATGGGGTGGCGCCGTAGGCGGGTTGGTAAATATAATTCTTAACGGAAAGGCCCTAGAAGCTCTTAAAGTTTGTAATTTTCCCATTTGATTAACATTGGTTAGGAAAGTGATTGGTTTTTATGTGAAGTGTAAACACAGAATCTATATATTCACAGGCAATCATGTTTCTTTTCCTTCTTTTTTTCTCAGCTTGTGTGCTGAAATCCGCTCATACCGTTAAAAAGGTATCGTCTTGTAGATGAGCAGAATCCCACTATAGTTCACATTGGTCCCCAAGGCTACGCCCGACAGGCTTTCAATGTTTCAACTTTGTTCTTATGGGAGAAGCATGATTGATTAATTTACTTAACAGCTGTTGTTCAGATATAAAACATTTTAAAACTAATGGGCTCAACATTAACTGAATTTATGGACGAATTTCGACTATTGTCCTGGACAGTCTTATTGGAAGGTGAAGCGATCTGCTTTTTCATTTAAAATGGGAGTTTTTTTTTAATGGAACAGCTGATCGAGGCAGCCGCCAATAAGCCTGTCCAGTAGTTTAGTGGGCGATCCCTAGTACCAGTGAACACATCTACGGTATCTGCCGTAGATGTGTGAGTATCTGCCGTATCTTACGGTATCTGCCGTAAGATCTATTCATATTCGTGTGGAGCAAAATAGTGAGCGTTTCCTAAATCGTGAAATAATCGGAGTAGTTTAAAATTAAAGGTTCTGGTCTCAAGAACTTAGAAAAAATGACGACGTGTCGAAAGCAAGGAAATGAGAAATAACGTAAGACGACCTTATAAAAATGGCAATCTGATTCGTAAAACGCCTGCTTTGTTTTCGTTAAAACATGGGTTTAGGTTTGAATTACCAATGAGTGAAGATAGTCTAATAATTTTATAGCTTGAGGTTACTGTATTAAAATTTGGTGATGGTATTGATGATTTAAGAACGAAAAATATTAACAAAGTGACAGATTTTGAGACTGAACTTAAAAATTGGTTAAAAACTTTCAGTGATAAACAAACGTTTAAAGAGTTATCTCAAAATGTAGAGGAGTTTACTAGCTTTTTATCGAAAGGTTTATATGAATTACCAGGGCCAAAACACCCTGAATACAAGTTTTATAAATTAAGAAAGGTGAATCGCGACTACCCCCAAAACAGTAATTACAAAAAAATCATCTAATCCGCAAATAAAAACTAAAAATGAAAGGAAAGGGAGAAAAGAAAAATACTAATATGACTTACTACAGTTTGATTTTTATAACAGAGGTAGAAAGGTCGTTAGAAAAACTATTGGAGACGGGAATAAAGGGTGTGAAAAAGACCTTTAAACATTACATGAAAAGTTTTCAATACGATTCAACAATCCAAATGAAGAAACATCAAGAGTATATAAAGTAATAGATAATGTTACTATGGCCAATGTAGACAGTCTTTATGACCAAAATATTACGGAGGACGAAATTGTAAGAGCAAATCAACTCAATTAAGATTGATACAGCTCCTGGGCTTGACAAAATTTTAATGAGGGTTGTAAAGCAGAAAAAAATAGCCAAGGTTCTTGTTCTAATCTATAACATAATACACAGTTCAGGAAGAGTACCAACATCATTCCACAAGGCAAGAACAATCCTATAGCAATATGATGAGCAAAGGGGGTGATAGAAAAGACGTCAGTAACTGAAGGCCCATCACAATATGCTCTTGTCCTACGAAGAGTCTTCGAAAATATTCTTGATAAAAGGCTTAAAATATATACCACCTTTAACCAGTTTCAAGGCGGTTTTACTAGTCTGCCAGGTTCACATATAAATACAGGTATTTTAAATAAAATATTGAAGTCATACAAGGCAAAAAAAGACGACTGCACCATCCTTTTCCTTGATGTAGAAAAAGCCTATGACAATATTGGTCATACCCATTTGAAATCCACTTTAAGATCTTTACCAATACCACAAGCACTGAGGGAAACAATAATACAGCTTCAAATCAATAACACCACTAAAATAGAAACCTTTAAGGGGAAAACAAAAGATATTGATATAAAGAGAGGGGTGATGCAAGGCTCTCCACTGTCCCCTTCATTGTATAACCTATGCATCGATCATATCTTGGATGACATGTCTCAGCAATCCATAAGTGAGGAATTCGGTTACAAATTGTGTGACGATATGCCATCCCTAAGCATTTTAGGGTTTGCTGACGACACAGCTTTCATCTGTAAAAATAAAGAAAGTGCCATTATATTATATAATACAGTGAATAGTCTTTTCAAGGAAATTTGCTTAAAAATAAATGTATCAAAAACCAAAATTATTAACATTGAAAAGGTGCGATACTTGAGAGATCATTTTTTATAGATTCACAAGAAGTTAGGTCAATAAGTTCAGAGGAAAAAATTAAATATCTGGGAGTTAATTTTTCAGATACAATAGTTTTTGATGCTGAAAGAAACATTAAATCATTGATAAACAAAATTGAAAAACTAACATCAACTCCATTATTAAAATCTGAACAAAAATTTATGTATTAAGTAATTTTATATGGCCTACCCTAATTTATCAATTCTAGACGGCACCATTAAAAAAACTAACGTTGAAATTTTTGGATGACATTGACAAAATAATTCGATCTGCAGTTAAAGAAATTTTAGATCTTCCAAACACTCCCAGCCCTCTATTTTATACAAGTGTGAAAATAAAGGGTTAGGTCTAAATAAGTCGTCATGGGAAACCTCTCTCCAACATATCAACATTTGTCGGAAGTTGGAAGAAGTAAAAACCCCTTGCCTTCTTAGGGTTAGAAACTTTAACACCGAAGTGCTGTACTGCCTTCAAAAATTAAATATAGATCAAGATTATTATAAAGATATTGCGTAAATCTTTAAGAGAGCAGGAGAACAGTAAATGGTGTAAATTGCCTTACAAGGCGAAAGGGGTCATCCTTTTCAGTGAATGTCAGAAGATCAATCAGTCTTTGTCCAGAAGTCGCTGTCTGACAGAGTCCAAATTTAAATATTATTTAAAAATGATTGGAGATGTAGTTTCTTTAAGAAGTATTCATGGGAGGTCGAGGGATTGGAACCAGTGCAGGCATTGTCCTGTAACTGAGAGTTACATTCGTGAAACACTACCCCACGTCCTTGGACAATGCCCCTTTAATAACCTTCTTCGAAATACCCGTCATCATACTATCCGAAAAATTATTGCAGACGAATTCAGAAAGAAAAAGAATTATGAATTATACGAGGAAGTAACGGGACTCGAAGAAGGGGGCTCTGTTAGACGCAGCGACATAATCGTCGTCGACAGAAATCAAGAGTGGGGACTGATACTAGACCCGATAGTCCGTTTTGAACACAATGAAGACCAAGCATTAGAAATGTATAAAGAAAAAACCAAAATTTACCGTAAAACAACTCAATATTATCGAGATAAATACAACATTAAAAAATTTGAAGTATAAGGACTATTAATCGGCGCTCGAGGCACTATTCCTAAATTTACTCAAGACTTTTGGAATAAATATAATCTGGAAAAAATACTCAAAAATGAATATCCTTGACAGCAATAAAATTCTCAGTTAGTATATTAAGAAATCACTTATACAACAATTTTAAACAATTTTAAATGATATCAAAATTTGTATTAGTATTCTTTGTTATTATAGCAAGTTACAATGTGTAATAAGATTATAATTAATAAATTATATTTATATACAAGTAACCGTGGAAGGAGCACCACTGTAAGTTCAATTTAATGTTGAGTAAAAAGAATATATATATATATATATATATATATATATATATATATATGTGTATATATATTATACTATGTGTTACTATCCTTGAATTGGTTGTGTTGAAATTCCGGGGAATAACATAGCAATCCGGTAATATTGAGCATACTGTAATAGCATAATGTAAGCATATCAAGCATAATGTAAGCATATGTAAGCATAATGTAGCATAATGTAAGCATAGCATATGTGCAGCCCATGTAATGTAGCATAATGTAATATTGGCATTCATTACAATAGCTTCATTTCAGTTTTTAATGGTGTTAGTCTTTTAAATTTACCTAATTTCATTAAAAAATTATTGTCAAGGCAAATAATAAAAAAAAACTTCAAGCTTCTAAATACAATAATACAGTAGTTACTCACAAAAGATCTCGGTAAAGAAGACAAATTGCTAAAAAAAAAACTTACCGAGAGTTATTGTATTTATCATAGATTTCATTTTAAATGAAAACTAGTATACGTGTTGCTCAAAATCGAGCAATTTATTTTAATATAATACAAAAGTTACTTTTAGCTCTAAATCATGACATCCGACCAATCCAATATTGTGGATATCTTTAATCACCAAAACTACCAAACTACACGTATTTACAGCTGATTATTCACAGATGTTTAAAATGCTTGATTTAATCAGAATGTTACTTAAATGGGAAATTTTTAGATTTCAATGGTGAATAGAGCCTTTATTTTCAGTCCGATTCTCATCAGTTTTTGGCGGAAACAACTACAGGCCAAGCCCTATCCAACGACACCAAAAACTTGAAAATAGGTTGAAAATTGTGGGAGAAGTTCTCAAGACAAAAAAAACCCTTAGCGTATTAAATAAGTATGGATGTGTAACAGTATAAGTGAATTGCTCTATTGCAAAGGCACACTTAATACAACCATTCGTTACATAAATAAAAATTATTAAGTGTAAAAAACAAAATTCATTGACAAAAATAATTTATTGATAGCTACTATCAAATAAAAAATACTAAAAATACTGAAACTTTTATATTTTTTTATATTTGTAGAATGTGAATATGCATAGCTAGTGCACCATTTTTGTTACATCCTTGCTGGAAATAATAATTTTCACCATAGAAATTTATTATTTTCTTTTAATTTTGTCGCCCGTTTGTGTGAAAAGTGTGGTTGTTTTAAACATTTTAACAAAGTGATCGAATAGTATCAATTAGACATGTACAGCAAGATATTGAAGCAGAACACAAGACCCTTAAAGAATCATCTTGACTAATATTAACAACGACGACTCAATATATGTTATACTGTATAATGTTTGTATTTAATTTAAACCATCCTGTCAACACCAGATACATAGAGCACAAGCCCCTGTTCGCATTGGTACATAAGTATTGTTTATATTCAAGTACAAGGTGATATAGCATAAGGGTAATACAAGACCACAGGTACTAAATTAATAATAAACAAAAATGTAAAGTAAATTTTTATTCTATTTCCTCGTGCCACTCTCTCATTTTATGGACATTTTCTCCACTTAGGATTTCAGAAGATTTTCTCGAGAAAGGTCAGGGGATGACACAAAACAAATTTCAGCCAATATTTGCTATACAATAGCTATTTGTGTAATAAGAGCGTAAAGTACGTCATTGCCACTCGAGAATTGTAGATGGCCGCACGAAGCGTCAGCTGAGTGCGGCCATCTACAATTCTCGAGTGGCAATGACTATTTGCGCTCGTAATACACACAAGATTTTTCCTACCAACATAATTGTTACATATTACATGTTTTATTGTATACAAAATGTCATTTAGATTATTTTTTATTTGTTTCCGTTGGAACATAATGTTAAATATCAAACATAACCTCAAACTAAAAAAGAAGCAATTACTAAACGACAACAATGAATAACAGCTGTAGCATGGTTTGTAATAATAGCTGATTTAACATTGCTGTTAGATCTAGCGTGCGGTAAAGAATCATTGCCGCTCTAGAGCGGGACCAATGAAACCGGAAATGAACTGTTTTGCATATGGGTTACAGGTGTGGCAATGCAATTATTTCCATGCAGTGGTAGGAAATAGTTATTTGTGCTTCTAGGGACTAAAGTATAATTTTTTTCTCCCTGAAGGGAAAGTGTTCTAGTGTGGAAAGTGTGCAGCATCTGTAGTACTAGAGATGCTGCTCACTCACTGCTGACAGAATGGTCAGCAGGTGAGCAGCAGCTACAGCTGCTATTAGTCAATAATGAGTAACGAAACAAATACAAGTAACAGCTGACTGTGGCTCATGTTCTTTTTAATCTCTCTTTTAATGTTATTCTTATGTAACTAACTTCAACCCCGTGGTACGAAAAAAACTTGAGTTTTCCCTAGGTAGAAAAATTAAGTATTCAAGTCACATGGGATAGAAATTAGTACTTTAATTACTACTCTATTCCAAGGAGTAAATACGGCTTTAGATAGTAGGGGGAGGAAAAATCTTTTTTCCATTTCCAGTCAGATTTAGGCCTAGTTTCACTGCACTGGAGTGGCTTCCTCATGTCAACGGTGAGTCGATACCATCTCGTGATGTGTCCTCATCAATCCCCTCGATCGCTGTTTTATATGCACAATTGACAGTAACGGCCGTCCATAGCGAAAACAGCACTTTTTCCTGTTTTTATAACAATGACATGTTCACAATGTGAATAGAATTTTTTTTACACCATTAGTTTTTTTTGTTTTTTTGTTTTTTTTTAGACATATAAATAAAAATAAATTTTAAAAAATAATCCACACAGCATTGAATTACAAGCATGGTTTAAACAATTTTAAGTGTCGTATTACCATGTTTTTTTTATTTAATTTAAACCAACCTATTATAAATTTTACATCAATTATAGGTTATTTGCATGATGTTTAATGCTATCCGTTCTAAAAAAATTTGCTATAACTGTATTTTTGAGAATAAAATTTCATATTGTTCGAATTATTGCTCCCAAAACATTTTTATTAGATATACTGCTAAAGAGAATCCTATACAATAATGAAAGCAGTGTCTAGACGGTCTATTTTTCAAGATCTCGAAAAGTAGGGGGTATATTTTGCTTCAACTTTGCATTTCACAGGGCTTTGGATTCAAAATAAGTTTAAGAAAAACCTCTACCCCAGGACATATCTATTTAGTCCAAAATTAACTTTTAAAATAGCAATTTTCAACATTGGTATTATGGGTGTCCATTTTTTGCAACGAAATAACAATAAAAGGTAAGTAGCCGTAAACTATAAGGAGGTATGGTTGGTTGTTGGTGTAAACTGAATAGTCTGAGTTACATTATAAAAAAAAGTGAATTAAAACCAACCAGCAAGGCTCGGTCAACCCGGTACTTAGACATAAACGTCTTGTCTTGATACATGAGTTGTTGTGATCAGTTACATCTTACAGCACGTCTGACTGTGCATGTATTGCAGAGATTTGCCCAGTGTATTATGCTTTCAACCTGTCAAGCTGTTTACACAGTCCGATATGTAACCAGTAAATTTACATGTGCCGCAAACCATAATACTGTATCGTGCTAGACGCAATACCACTAACATAGGGTAGTCCTACCTCTTGATAATTTCAAATAAGTTCAATAAATTACAAATTTTGTTTATAGATCAATATTTAATTGAGAATGAGAAGGCATACTTTTACTAACTACATACAGAAAGATATTTAAGCATAACAAAATAATTTTAAAAATTTAGAAATTAATTTAGAATATGAGTAAAATTTTTTGAACAGATATAAAATAATATTTAATTTTTAAGGTTGATAGAATAAATAAAGGATGAAGGATTAACGAAACTACACTATTGAACTTATTAATGTATGTTCTAATTAACAAGAGATACTTACTGATACGCCTTATTTTATTAGTATAACATACAATTATTGCAATTAAAGGTAAAATTCACAGTGATGTAACATGCCTTCTATGTTTATTATAACTTTGTACAAAAAAAAGAAAGAAATAGGTCAAGAGAAACTATCTGATCAGATAGCTTTAGCTCATTATCAACGGGTGGATGCAGTCGCTGAAAATTCCATGTCCCTACTTGTTCCCCATGCTGCCAATAATTGAATTTAAAAAAGTCTATCAACATGGCTCATCACTTAGTGTGTTTGGCTCATTAAAAAAATAAAATAACAGAGTCCTCTTTCTTTTACGCTTTTTAAATGGTACTTTTATCACCATTTATTTTCTTTTCAAGTAGTCATTACAACTTCAGGTTTACCAATGAAGGTTTTTAATTAACTTCCAGGAAAAGCAGGTGTAAACGCGGGATTCCTCCCAGCCGGAGCCGTCGAGCGCGCGATAATTTTAATACCCAAACTTGTAATTTTCCGCTGCCGGGGGCCACCAGCCAATGGCGGCGGAGTCACAGCAAAGTGAGTTATCAAGCGCTAATCACAGAGTCGAAACTACAACCCTCCGACATCGGGATCCAGAGGGTGGATGGGGGGTGAGGGGGTGAGAAGGTTGTGAGGGCAAACCAGCAGCACACCGCCACCTGACATCGACGTATTACATGGAGCATTAGATGTTTTTTTAACTTTAAATTTCAAATTATTATTGTAGACAAAGAGGGTATGCGTAATATGAAGGTGGATATTTGACTATTTTTTATTCTTGGCAACACTCACAAAAAAAAACTCAAGAACTCGAGAAAAAACTCGTTGCCGCGACAACACTTGAAAACGCGGAACGTTTTTAATCGTTTTTGTTCCGCGAAACGTCATGTAATTGATTGATTATGTGTACGTGAAGTCCGCTCTGTGTATACGTGTCCGTGTTTTGTGTTTTTCTGACAACGACTTCACGTCTAGAGTCATCACATTCTTCTATGGTGAGTGTTACCCAAGAATTAAAAAATAGTAAAATATACACTCCTTACCAACAATACAATGTCATTTAGAAATAGAAGGTGGATCTGTACATCAACTTCAATCATTCTAAAGGTGGAGGTTTCAGTTATTCGTTCTTTTTATTTGGTTTGGAACTGGCATGGATTGTTTTATATGGCCTATTAGTTTGTGTGATGGCATATAGTGGTTAGCGACCCGGATTTCGGTTCTTGGCATTCTGCTAAAAAGTTGTATCAGTACCCTCTTAATTTGTCTCGTCCGATCCACTCACAGATAAATCAGAAATGTGAACAGGGCAAAGTAAAATAAATAGGTACCTACAAAACTCTTTAAAAAGGTAAAAAAATATTAAAATAGCTTTTTATTTCAGCAAAATGTTAGCGTCTAAAGGGTACCATACTCGTAAGTAATATACTACTATGATTTTGTAATAATAATGGTTAAGTTAATGAGCACAGCATTTATCCATCCATACATATACTTTTAAAGACATATCATCGTTCATAATTAATTTCAAATTCTGAGAAGAAAGAATATACAAGTACTATGTGGATGTTCAATTATTCATAAATACCGTGATCATTATATACACTTTAATAAAATATGCTTAGTTACAGTAAATAAAACGTTATTGAAAAGTAGATGGAAGTAAACAATTTCCATTGTGATTTATCCTTTACCCAGATGTATAGTAAGTCTTCAGGCGTCTGAGGCTGGGGTAAGACACCCCTCGCCATAAAGTTCAATATTCCGCGTTTCTCGGGACTGCGGGTGTCAGTAAGGCGCGTAACTAGTGTATGTCTGGGGAGGCCATGAAAACTTCCTTGTTTGGAACAGAAACAAGTATATCATGTATCCAGCCTAAACTTGAATTATTATTACATCCTTATTTATTATGATTCAAATTGCTTAAAACTTGTTGAATAATTGAAAAAAATTCTCTAAAGTATATATTATAAAAGAGAGTATGCTGTTGAAATTTGTATGCGTATTGCAATAAGTATAAGATTAACTAATTATGTTGACTAAAATTTATCGTTCATTAAAACCAATAAAAGAATTTGTTTATCCAAATGGTGGTTATTTAACTAAATAGTCCAGTGCCATGACGTCAAAATGGTGAGTCTAGGTGGGATCCGAACCACAAGAACGGATCAACCTCAATGATCGAGGTTGAGGGATCAACCTCATATATACGAATTGTTCTAATTATGAGGATGGTCTTTATGGATAAACTATGACGAACGCATCATGGTCTGTAATCAAAAAACCTTAGAATTTCGTTCTCTTTTTATATTTTTGCAATATCCGTCAAGAAGTATATTTCATTAAAAGAGATTCCTAAGAACTATTTACCTACATTAAATTCCCTACAAATAAAGACATCCATCATGGAAATAGACATATATGTTTTATACTTACACCAATTCAACTTTTAGTAATTTTTTCAAGTTTCAGGATTGGATGGATTAATCATCAAATGAACATATGTGATAAATATCATAAATACTCGATTTAGCGTACGGTACAACGAATATAGTTCTTGGACTATTTAAGACCAATAAAAAAATTATAAAAATACACAGTTTGAAAATGTTATCGTCTTGCATGATTTCATGTTTGTAAGCCATTGTATGTTGCTTCTAAACAAGAAAAATTCAGTTTTACTTGGTGTAAAGATGGTTTACATGTATGTATGTGGACATTTTCATTAGCATATTGTACTAGAATGTTATACCAGGACAAATAAACAGTAGTTGGGAAGTGATTTTGGTGAGATGTAATGGCTGCTGTCACCGTGCAAGGCGAGTGTTTGGTGTTGAAGGACACAGATACGGCGAGGGGCGACTGTTTGGTGTTACAGGGAACCTCCACGAAGCGGGACGACTGTTTGGTAGTGCAGGGAACTTCCACGGAGCGGGGCGATTGTTTGGTGTTACAGGGAACTTCCACGAAGCGGGGCGACTGTTTGGTGTTAATGGGACTGTTTCTGTGCGAGGTGACTGTTTTGTGGTGCAGGGGACTGACACGGCGCGGGGGGATTGTTTTTTTGTTGCAGGGGACTTACACGACGCGGGGCGACTGTTTGGTAGTGCAGGGGACTTCTACAGAGCGGGGCGATTGTTTGGTGTTACATGGAACTTCCACGGAGCGGGGCGATTGTTTGGTGTTGCAGGGGACTAAGGCAGGGCGCGCACTACTTCGGATTCGGCTCGGCTCGGCCGGAATCGGCACGGTGAGTAAATTTGCTTTGCGTGTAATGTAATGGAGACCCGCGCACTACATCGGGACGGCACGGCACGGATCGGCATTTGCCGATCCATTACGTTACATGCAAAGCAAATTTACTCACCGGGCTGATTCCAGCCGAGCCGATCCGATTCCGAAGAAGTGCGCGCCCTGCGTAACACGGCGTTTGGCACCTGTTTGGCGTTTGCGATATAGTGACTGGGGAGATGTGTAGGCCGTTTCCACGGCGCGGAGTGACTGTTTGGTGTTGACAGGGGAGGGCGGGAGATGTGTGTACCAACGGAGACAGCTTTTAACCTTTCACTTCTCGCGTAGAATGGTTTTATAATATTTGCCAGAATTTTCCATACTGTAACAAGTACATAATAAATATACTTCTACTCTTGCTTTTTATTATGATATTTCTCTTACGTAAAGGGATTTGAAATAAGATTACAATATATACTCTATGTAGGTTTTATTTATTTATTTTTATTATTTGCTACGCGTCGTTAGGAGTGGGGTTTGGTTACTTTCAAAACGGAAGTCGTGCCAATTGCCAGCCGCTGCCGGCCAGCTGCCATCGGCCAGCTGCCAAATCAGTCGCTGCCGCCATATGCCATGCCATATAGCTTCAGGTGGGGAGAGGCTAAATCAAATGAAGGGGTGGAGAAGGGGTGAGGAGATGGTGTTAATTTTTGAAGTAGGAGTTAGTGTATAAAGGAGAGGGGATAATTGCTTCAAGGTCATATGGAGGGGGTTTTAAAAAAGATTGAATTCTAAGAGTTCAGTTTATCGATGATTGTCATACAGGTCAGTCGAAACCGACAAGGGACTGAAGAATAGCTTCTACATCATTTATTGTTGTAGAAGATACATCTGGAACTTGTACAGGGTTCTGAGGAGTTGTTGAAGTTGAATTTCTAGAAGGATTTTCCCTTGGATGAGTTGTTGATGATATTTCATGAACTTGAACATTTTCTTGGTTGGTCTCCATTATTATTGTAGTATAAATTAGAGTGGAGATGTTGTTAGCTGAAGAGCATAGAAGATAATGAAGTAGGAATTATTGTCGGGGCCCTTATATAGAGAATGGTGGGGGTAAAATAAAAAAACTTGTTGAACACAGTCGATAGGTGTAATAAGTTGAATGTTATTGAAGTGTAACATAGAACGTAAAATGTCGTAAATAACACTATCATCAACATTAACCTGAGAAGTTGTTGAACAGTATAATGGGTTAAAACTGTATTTCTTTCTAACTCTATTTAAATTAGTTTTACACTTTGAAATTGAAGGTTTAGAAGTAGTTCGTAATATGTGTTGTGTTCGCAAAAGCTTTAATTTTAAACATTGTGTATTCATTGTAACCGATGTGTTACATTTAGAAGTTAAAAGAAGACTGAGATATAAAATGAAGTGTAAAAGAAAATGCCGGAGTAGTAATTTTGTAGGTTAGAATTAACCTACAATATGAATGCTAAAAGTAATGAAGTTTATTCCATGGATAATTCTAACCTCAAACCTAGTTACCGAAGTAGTCATAACATAAAACTAATGAGAGATGATGACTGAGCGGATGCAAGGCAATGAATGTTTGTGGCGCGATAAACTACCCACTTTTATAGAGGCAATAACTCCAGCCAGATGGCGGCAGATGGTGAGCAAATGACTGGTTGACCGACTTTCACCTGAGTAGTAAGAGAAGTAAGGTTCCGTGTCCATCCCTACTCCTTTGGGTCAATGACCGATCGGAAAGGTCAATGACCCCCCCCCCCCCCGAAAAAATGGACCCCCCCCCCGAAAAAATGGACCCCCCCCACTCCTTCCCCTACTCCTTCCCCCACTCCTTCCCCCACCTCCCGGGCCAATGACCGGTCATGGCCGGCTGCTAACCCCTCTCATTTGCATACCGTTATAAAAGACGCGCCGGCTATGGCTAGTGTTTCATTCTGGTTTCTTCCACCACTCTTGTTGCTTCGCCGCTCTTGTTGCTTTGTTCCTGCCAGTTTTAATATCTTTATTTTTAAAATGCTTCCTTACTTTAATGAAAATTTTAATCCTTCAGAAAATGCAGATGTTTTTCAACCACCTGAAGATGGTTTCCAACATCATGAAGAAGATGCTTTCCAAGAACATGAAGAAGATGTGATAGAAGACATGGATAATAGCAGTGAAGATGAAAGTGAAGATGACAGTGAAGATGAAATTGAAATTAATGAACAATTCAAAGTATATTTTATAGAAACACAATTTCCTTTTGATGTAGTTGAAAGATTTATTTTTGAAGCACATAGATGGCTAAATTTAGGATTCAACATTATAATTGGTTCACCTATTGTCTACAATAACAGTAACTTCTTCCTTCTAACTCCAAATGATCGAGAACAAATTCTTACTTGGCAGGACGATGTGATGAGATCATACGAACTGAACATTTGTGTTGGGTACTTTGTTGCAAGAGTGGCTTAATAACCACATTACCCTTCCCCCACCTTCACCCTATCCCTTCCCAATCCTTATTCCTTCCCCCTCCCCATATTTAAAATTTATAAAAGTGGGGCTATGAACCTTCAGGTTTCTAGTCTGTACTCGCACTTTGTGCCGTGAAGTACATCTCTTGTATTTTTTTCTCCACCTTTTAAAAATATTATTTGTTTGAAAAAATGCCTCCTAATGTGAATTACCATTTTAATTCTTCCGAAATTTCCGATGTTTTTGTACAACCTGAAGACATTTTAAATAATGGTAGTGAGAGTGAGAGTGAAGACGATGATGATTATAGTGTTGAACTTAGTGAAGAACGTAAAGTTATAGCAATTGATCCACAATTTCCATTTGATACAATAGAAAAGTTTATGGTTGAAGCTAATAAATGGTTAAATTTAGGATGTTATATACGAAATGACTCTTTTATATTGTATGGTGATAGTCATTCTTTACTTGTCACACCAAATGACAGAGACCGCATGTTGCAGTGGGCACAATCTATGATGGAGTGCTATGAACAAGGTGTAGACACTGGTGGCTATTTTCTTGCACAAGTAGTGTAATAACAAAAATTACCTTTCCCCCACCATACACCCTATCCCTTCCCAATCCTTATTCCTTCCCCCTCCCCATTTTTAAAATTAATAAAAAGGCGGGCTATGAACCTCCAAGTTTCTAGTCTGTAACTACACCTTGCGGCATGAAGATGCTTACCAGAATTGATGGTTTTATAGCCAATGATATTAATATATGGAGTTTGATAACAAACTTACGGATGAAAATTGAAGAAAAAATTATGGCAAACAATGAGCTAGGAGTTATAGTTTTTGTTTCATTAGTAGAACATTTTGAAATTTTGTATAGTATAAAAGTAACAATTAACAATATTAATGAACTATTTCCTTGGACAATTTTTATTCGCAATAAAGTTGAAGAGCAGAAAATTATAGTAGATGTGACAGCAATGAAATATAACCTAGATAGAGAAGAATAGATATAAACCCCCTCCTATTACTTGGTTTTGCAAAAATAGTGGGGGTAGGAGTATATATATATAAGACTAAGTAAGCAATGCATAGTTTGTTATTTGAAGTAAAAGAAGTAATAAAGAAACATGTTGTCTAGAGATACTCCATTTATTAATTATTCTCAAGTTAAAGATGTTTTTGAAAGCACAAATGAAATACAGGAAGAAAACATAGAGGAAAATTATGACGAAACTGATAATGATTCTATGATGGAAGAGGAAGAAATGGTACAGATTGAACAAGAACTATTTGAAGAAATGATAAATGATAGTGATGAAGATATAATTAAGGAAGCTATTGAAATATTTATATTGGATTCATCATTGGAATCACCCATATCACCTTTACTGTCTTCTGAATCTGAATCTGAATTGGACTAAGGTACCCCCACTATTTTGAAGAAGTAGTGGAGGGAAAATATCCCCACCACAAGTTAAAAGTTGGTGGGGGAATGTTTATAAATGTGTTAAATATTTGTGCAGGAGATCAGTCTTAAAGAGACTAGTGACCGAAGATGTTTCGTAAAATACCTTTTGATCCTTCATACTACAATCTGTTTGATATACATCGTTTTCCAGACATTGAGGAGAAATTGTACAAGAAATTTTGTTCTCTACTGGATAAACCACAAAAACTACCACCTAATACTTTTACCTACAAGCTACCTATCATGGACAAGGACGATGTAAGCAAAATACCATTAGTTCAAGTCAAATTTTTGGAAGAAAAAATTCTTGTTTGTGTGAGGGAAGTATTTCACAATGATTATTCAAAAAAATTGGCTTTCAACTTTATTCAAGAACATGCGGGATCTGAAAGAGAACAGTATCCCGAACCATATTACAAATATCTTTTCGAGAATGGAGCGAGTGTAACGGTAGAAATAACCATTACATTAACTCTCCCTACCATTGACGTCTCCCCACCATTGGCATCTCCCCACTACTGACTTAAATTTGATGGATAAATGTGTTGACTATCTGTGTAGAAGCTCACTCTTCAAGAAATTGTTGATCAAAATGTTTCATCATGTACCGACTTCTTCCTTCAGGGAAAAACAAAGATTAAAACGACTAGAAAAAGAAAGACAAGACCGAGAAGATATGAAGATGGAATTTAATAGACTACAATTTCAAATACCAGGAATTGAACTTGGAGCACCAAGATTGAAAACTCTCCACTGGGCTGGAAGTTATATCAAATTTTTGAAAGTACAAGTTGAAGCAAGAGATCTAAAATTGAAAAGATTAGAAATGGAAAATCGAGAATTGAAGAAATTAATATCACACATGTCTGGTAATACAACTGTTCAAGAAGGTGAAGAAGAAGGAAAAGAAATTTTAGGAATCTAAATTATCAGCACCCCTTTTAGAGAATAGGGAATAGATCACTTTGTGGTAATGTAATAACATGCCGCTTAGTGATCTATTCCCAGTTCTCGCTTAATATCCGATGACCTTGACCTACATAAAAGTGGTGGGGGTAAGAGCATATAAAGAGATAGTTATGGATATAACTTTCAGTACAAGTCTAACACTATGGACAGCTTGTTAGTTTTGTGTTTACAACAAATTATCAATAATGGGTTTCTTTACCGTTATATAATAACATCAAATAAATGTGAAATACCTCAACCAATTCGTGAAATGGTCATGAAATTTAAGAAGGACAATAGTGGATTTGGTATTTATCTTGCTTTTATTTTTGAAGATGGAACAAAAATGTGTCATGATTGTGGAAAAGCATCTGTTTTAGACTTTGAACAATTTGAAGATGATGGAGGTAAATTAGTTCACCTTGTAAAAGGCCAAGTGATGAAATTTGAAACAGTCAAGAAAAAATGTAACATTTGTGCACAAAACTTGTTTGAATTTATTAAGTATAGTGCATTAAAATCATGATACCCCTTCTACATATGAAGAAGGTGGGGAAGAAAAAGAGTGGGGATTATAAAGTGGTGGGAGAACTTGTATAAATGTAGGTTGTTTGAAGAGACTTTTAATATTGTTGCAGCATTTGTTGAAACAACATGCAGTTCGAAGTTTGCCATTTTAAAATTAAATATGAAGATTGGAGCTCTGTTGCAGGATTTGTCAAGTCTAAAGAAGATAATCAAAAGTTGCTAAATGTACATTGCTATATTCACAATGAAGAAAGTCATGACAAAATAATGGCATATTTAAACACACCTAATGTAACATCAGAAAGCTCTGCATTTATAAAATATTTAAAAGAAGAAGATTTGGATGTGACCCTAGAAGTTTGGTATCTAATTTAAATTATTGTGGTGGGGGAAATGTAGAAGTTATTGGTGGGGGAAATGAGATAAAACCAGCAAAATTGTAGAACAGAATTCACTCTATACAACGATGGAGCATCCTTCCACAACACCTGTATTGGCATCTGTGGATTGGCATCAAAATTATCAACCAAATACTTCAAGTTCAAATTGTTATGAAAATCATCAGCCTAGCACTTCAAATTCAAATTGGTATGAAAATCAGCTGCCTAGTACTTCAAGTTCAATTTGGTATGAAAATCAGCAACCGGCCACTTCAAGTATAAATTGTTATGGAAATCAGCAAACTATTACTTCAACACAAAATTTTTATGAAAATCAACAGCCGACAACATCAACTAATTTTTGTACATCAGTATTTAAAGTATCAAAACCCCATTTGGATTGTAATAAGTTAATATCAGCTCAATCAGGAAGAATCAGGAAAAACACATACATGAGAGAAAGGTGCAAGAAAGAAAGGATAGAATTTACAAAATTACAGTTAACAGTTCCCTCTATTAAAGTGGGATGTACTAGAATACAAACTTTGCAAGCAACCAATGCATATTTGTTGGAATTGTTAGAAAGAATTGAAAAGTTGGAGAATAAGAATGAACATTGTAAAAAGTAAACACTCATTCCCCCCAAGAAAAACAAAAAAAATAATAAAATAGTAAAATGAAAAAAAAAAGTAGATGTAGAATAGAGAGCGAGGAATAGATCACTTTGTGGTAATGGACTAACATGCCACTTAGTGCTCTATTCCTCGTTCTCGCGTTATATTGGATGACCTTGACCTACATTAGTAGGGTGGGGGAAATTGAAAATGGTGGGGGAAAGTGTATAAAGGAGAAGCCTACTGTAGAGGAATCACTCTGAAAGTAAACTTGTCAGAAGTATGGACTTGACCACAAGCAAAGAAGAAGATAGAAAACAAAGATTTCGAGAAATGGCTAAAGTAAGAGAGTCAAGAATAAGGTTGAGATTTTACAAACTACAGAGATTGATTCCTGGTGTTAAGTTAGGAGAAATAAGATCAAGAACGGTAGACATGGCGGCTGATTACATCAGTTACTTACAATCGGAATTAATGATAAAGGAAGCAAGAATAGAAGAGCTGGAGCACAAGATAAAACAACATATTGAAACATCGAACAATGAACCTATAAATTGTGTAATAAAAGAAGAAGATGTAAAAGACTTAAATTAAACAAAACAAAAAAAAATGAACTTGGACTTTGGTTATTGATTGGACACTTCTTAGAGAATGGGGAATAGATCACTTTGTAGTAATGAATCATCATGCTGCTTAGTGATCTATTCCCAGTTCTCGCTTAATCAAAAATGACCTTGACATACTTAGCAAAATATCATATAAGCCGGATCAAAAACAGTTATTCCTCATTTACTGGAAATGGCTCCTGTGGACAACACCGATTATCCAAGGAAATCTATGATTGAAATATTGTATAAAATTCAATTAGAGGATTTAAATATGGAAGAAGATGAAAATAATAGCGAAACTTCAGAAGTAGAAACTATAAATGATATGGATGTGGATGTAACAACATCAGAAGAAGAAAATGCCAATGATGTGGAGAATGAAAATTTGGATATGGATGTAGTAATATCAGAGTCTTCGTCATCATTTGAATATGAAGAAATACATATTGAAACTCCAATTCATATAGAGAATACTAATGAAGAATCTGTTTGTACAAGATTAATATTTTGTCCAAGACGTTTGTTTTCTTCTGAAAGTGAAGAAGAAGAAGAAGATGAAATAGTAGTGGGGGAACTATTATAAAAGAAGGAAAGGGAGAGCTCATTTCATTTCTTGGCGAAATTTTGAAGAGTGAACACCACCAAACATGTATCATTGCGATAAATGTTTGGAATCGTTTAATGATGATATTCTGTTAGAAATACATAAGGAACTAATTCACAACAACATAGAAGAACAAGAAGAACAAGAAGAACAAAATGAAATAACAGCAAGACCTACAACAACTTTACCAAATTTACAAGTATCAGCTTTACCCGGAAAGGTAGTAATGCATCATAAGATTCAAAATGAAGATTTAAACTTAGAAGAATTTATTAGAGAAGCAAAACCAATTATCAGTAGAACTTTAAAAGAAGAATTAAAAAGATTAAATTTTCTCAAATTTGGATTACTTCTAGAAGCTATGTTTATAAATGTACAAGAAGAATTATCACCAAGAGGATTTATAACTAAAAATCAAACTATCATAGGAAGTTCAGACATTGATTCAATAGTTGAAAAATGTATAGAAGAAATATTAACTAAAATTCAGGAACATGAAGGACGAGGATCAGGGTGGAGTCTTATAAGTATTGAAGGATTAAATATAAGAGTTCATAAACATGGATATGGACTAATGGGATCTAGTTATATTCGTTTACCAAAAATAATTGAGGATACAAGATCATGTGTTAATGTGAAAAATCAAGATAACGAATGTTTTAGATATGCGATGACATGTAAATTTGTACCAAATCATTGTAATGAACCAAACCAGCACTATGAAAATCAAAGATATAGATATAACTTTCAAGGAATTAGTTATCCTGTATCACTAAAAGATGTATCAAAATTTGAGAAGAAAAATCCCGGCACATCTATTAATGTTTTTGGATTAGATAGTTCAAATAAAGTTTATCCTTTACGTATTGCTAAAGAAGAACTAGCAGATCATACAGATTTACTACTACTAACACAAGGAGATGTATCTCATTATGTGTATATAAAGAAATTTGACTCTCTTGTTAATAAACAACTTTCAAAAAATCGAAACAAAAAGCTGATCTGCAAAAGATGTTTTAATTTCCAACGAGAAGGAAGACAAGGAATGGAATGGTTACAAGAGCACAAAAGATTATGTAACAATAATTATGAAGCAAAAATTATTTTACCTTCAGAAAGCAGAGCATTTGTTACATTTCAAAAAGTTCATCATCAATATCGTATCCCTATAGTTGTATATGCTGATTTTGAATCAACACTAATTCCTATAGAAGATGAAAATTGTGAAGCTAGAAAAAGTGTCAAATATCAAATGCATAAACCAAATAGTTTTTGTTTAATGGTTAAATCAACATTATCAGAAGAACATTTAAACCAATATGGATTAACTTCAGAACCTCTAGTATATCGTGGTGAAAATGTGGAAACAATATTTCTTGACCATTTATATTTAATAGCTGAAAATGTACAAAGATTATATACAAATATCATACCAATGAAACCGATGGAGGAAGAAGAGGAAATTCAACATGAAAATGCAACTCATTGTTTCTTATGTAAAAATGAATTTACCATTGACAATTATAAAGTTAAAGATCATGACCACCTTACAGGTTATTACAGGGGTGCTGCTTGTAATAAATGTAATTTGAGCTATCGTTTACCACTATTTATTCCTGTGGTTCTGCATAACCTCAGTGGGTATGATGCTCATTTTATAATACCTGAATTAGGAAGAGACGATGGTTCAATAGATGTATTGGCTGAAACTTCAGAAAAATTTATAAGTTTCTCTAAAACAGTTGGAAATGTCAAATTAAGATTCTTAGACTCTTACCGATTTATGCCGTCGAGTTTGTCTAAACTTTCTGAAAATTTAAGGAAACAAGATTTTATTGAAACAAAGAAGATTGTAAGTAATGACAAACTGGATCTCGTACTTCGGAAAGGTGTTTTCCCATATGATTATATAGACATATATTAATTTTAAATTAAAAACTCAAAAAATCCAATAAATATTTTTAATTTTTGGTTAGGCCTTTCATTATCAAAGATAACATCTTCAGACCAATACAACTGAACAAAATTTCTAATAGCTGTATATAAAACATATGATTAAATTTACAGGTGTTACAATTTATCTTTAAACAAACTATGGATTTGAAAAACTTTACAATTTTGCTATTAAATTATACAAAACTATAAATTTAGATGTGTCAGCAATGTCGAATTTTGTAAGATTCCAGGTTCGTTGTTAACTAAAAATTTTTCTTTCTTCTTCATTTCTAAACTTTCGTATGCATCTAGATAATTACTATTATTTACTTCTTTTAATAAATTTATGTTTGAAAAAGTGTGTCCGGTCTCCAATGCATGTTTGGCCATAGCTGACTTATCGGGTCTGTTGAATTTAAAATGACTTAAGTGCTCTTTTAATCGTATGTTTAATTTTCTTTTGGTTTGTCCAATGTATAGTTTTTCACAATCTTGACACTTAATTTCGTAAACTCCTGATTTTTCAACTTCTTTAATTTTGCTTTTGGGGTTTCCTAAAATATTTTTAAGTTTTAATTTCGAAGAAAATCCTATTTTTATATTAGTATGATTTTTGAATGCCTTTTCAACTATTTTTCCATAAGAGCCATAAGTTACTGATCGCCAAATTTCGTCTTGTTCATTATTTTCCAATAAAGTTGTTCTTTTCATTTTTGACATTCGCTTTTTCTTCTTGTTGATCATTTTGTCTATTAAATTTTCGTTATAACCATTAAATTTAGCAATTTGTTTGATTTTGATGACTTCTTTTGTGTATCTTTCACAGTTTAGTGGAGTGTTTAAGAGTCTGTGGATAAGGCTATTGAAAACCGCTCTCTTTTGTGACCCATGAGTGTAGGAATCATGAGGGATAAATCTGTTGTTACTTGTTGGCTTGCGGTATATATCAAACTCCAAATCTCCCAAAGAATTTCGAATTACAACTAAATCTAAGAAAGGCAAAGAGCAATTTTGTTCTACTTCATAAGTAAATTTGATTGTTGGGTAGAATGAATTTATAGTACTAACGAAATTTTGTAGATCTTGAGCCGAATCAAATATTGCAAATATGTCATCTACGTAGCGAAACCAAACTCTAGGAAAGTAGGTTAAATTTTGTTTTGCATTAATTTCAAAATGACTAAGAAATATGTTGGCAATGAAACATGATAGTGGATTGCCCATTGCGGTGCCAAATGTTTGTTTATAAAGTAGGTCTTGAAACTGAAATACATTTTGGTTCATGCACAGATTTATTAACAAAACATACTCTTCGATGACCTCATCACTTAAACTATTATTCTTCAACCATGATTTAATTATGTCAATAGTAGTGGGTATTGGTACATTTGGGTACAATGATTCGACATCAAACGACACCATGTATTCTTCAGGTTTTACTTTTACATTTTTGACTTTGTCTAAAAAGTCATATCGGTCTTTTACACACAAGGTTTTTGAAAATGGCAAGTCTTTTAAATTATTTACAAGCCATTTAGACAGGTAATATGTAGGAGAGTTTATCGATGACACTATTGGACGCATTTTGTTACCTGGCTTGTGTATTTTCGGTAAGCAATACAACCTTGGTATACATGGGTTAGGAACTATCAAGTGTCTCATCAAGTCTACATTAATAATATTTTTGCATTGTTTAAGGGAGTTTGTAACGGCAGTTTTAAAGGCATTTAAAGGGTTGCCATTACATGCTTGATAGTTTCCTTCTTTTATCATTTTCTGTACCCTTTCATTGTAATCAGTTTTATCTATTACCACGACAGTGTTGCTTTTATCTGCTTTTAAGTAATAAACATCTTTGTCTTTTAAGCTTCTTATAGTACTATTGTCAACACATCCATGCTCTAAGTGTTGGTGGGTCTTGTTTTGTTCCTTTTTCTTCAAATCTGTGATAATATCAGATCTAATTGTGGCTTTAATGTTGTTTGGAAGAGATTTTAAGTGAGTCTCAACGTCTATGAATAAGTTTTCATTTTCCTTGAAAGGTCTTATACTATAATTTAATCCTTTGCTTAAAGTATTAAGTTCAGCTGTCGTAAACGTGTACGAAGATAAATTTTGAACTAGTTTTTGATTTTCTGACATGTTACTAGGATCATCTTGTAAATTAGTTGGAAAGCTTTGTTCACTTAGAAGTGCATCGAATTTCTTGTTAAGTTTTTCAATTTTGTGATTATTCTTAAAATTTATGCTTTCTATAATATGTGAATACTTTTCTTGAAAAAGAGAAAACTCAAAAGAAGTTAAGTTTTTAGTTATGTGCAAATGCAATTCATATGCTTGTAACTCCAGATCTGCTTGTTTTGAGTATAAGTACTTAATTTCTAAATTCAACCAGTTTGATTTTGCATTTTGAACAACTTTATCTGTAACGCTGTTTTTTACAGACACATTTACTTTTATAAATTTTGGAAATATCTTGTTCTTTTTACATTTTTTAAGAAAACAAATATCAGAAGAGATTAACCTTACTTTTTGTTTCAGTTGTTGTAGCTTGTTGAGCTCTGAAGACCTGAGCGTCGATTCAATCATTTCGGAAAGCTCTTCTTATTGGAATTATATATATTAATTTTAAATTAAAAACTCAAAAAATCCAATAAATATTTTTAATTTTTGGTTAGGCCTTTCATTATCAAAGATAACATCTTCAGACCAATACAACTGAACAAAATTTCTAATAGCTGTATATAAAACATATGATTAAATTTACAGGTGTTACAATTTATCTTTAAACAAACTATGGATTTGAAAAACTTTACAATTTTGCTATTAAATTATACAAAACTATAAATTTAGATGTGTCAGCAATGTCGAATTTTGTAAGATTCCAGGTTCGTTGTTAACTAAAAATTTTTCTTTCTTCTTCATTTCTAAACTTTCGTATGCATCTAGATAATTACTATTATTTACTTCTTTTAATAAATTTATGTTTGAAAAAGTGTGTCCGGTCTCCAATGCATGTTTGGCCATAGCTGACTTATCGGGTCTGTTAAATTTAAAATGACTTAAGTGCTCTTTTAATCGTATGTTTAATTTTCTTTTGGTTTGTCCAATGTATAGTTTTTCACAGTCTTGACACTTAATTTCGTAAACTCCTGATTTTTCAACTTCTTTAATTTTGCTTTTGGGGTTTCCTAAAATATTTTTAAGTTTTAATTTCGAAGAAAATCCTATTTTTATATTAGTATGATTTTTGAATGCCTTTTCAACTATTTTTCCATAAGAGCCATAAGTTACTGATCGCCAAATTTCGTCTTGTTCATTATTTTCCAATAAAGTTGTTCTTTTCATTTTTGACATTCGCTTTTTCTTCTTGTTGATCATTTTGTCTATTAAATTTTCGTTATAACCATTAAATTTAGCAATTTGTTTGATTTTGATGACTTCTTTTGTGTATCTTTCACAGTTTAGTGGAGTGTTTAAGAGTCTGTGGATAAGGCTATTGAAAACCGCTCTCTTTTGTGACCCATGAGTGTAGGAATCATGAGGGATAAATCTGTTGTTACTTGTTGGCTTGCGGTATATATCAAACTCCAAATCTCCCAAAGAATTTCGAATTACAACTAAATCTAAGAAAGGCAAAGAGCAATTTTGTTCTACTTCATAAGTAAATTTGATTGTTGGGTAGAATGAATTTATAGTACTAACGAAATTTTGTAGATCTTGAGCCGAATCAAATATTGCAAATATGTCATCTACGTAGCGAAACCAAACTCTAGGAAAGTAGGTTAAATTTTGTTTTGCATTAATTTCAAAATGACTAAGAAATATGTTGGCAATGAAACATGATAGTGGATTGCCCATTGCGGTGCCAAATGTTTGTTTATAAAGTAGGTCTTGAAACTGAAATACATTTTGGTTCATGCACAGATTTATTAACAAAACATACTCTTCGATGACCTCATCACTTAAACTATTATTCTTCAACCATGATTTAATTATGTCAATAGTATTGGTACATTTGGGTACAATGATTCGACATCAAACGACACCATGTATTCTTCATATACCCATGTATACCAAGGTTGTATTGCTTACCGAAAATACACAAGCCAGGTAACAAAATGCGTCCAATAGTGTCATCGATAAACTCTCCTACATATTACCTGTCTAAATGGCTTGTAAATAATTTAAAAGACTTGCCATTTTCAAAAACCTTGTGTGTAAAAGACCGATATGACTTTTTAGACAAAGTCAAAAATGTAAAAGTAAAACCTGAAGAATACATGGTGTCGTTTGATGTCGAATCATTGTACCCAAATGTACCAATACCCACTACTATTGACATAATTAAATCATGGTTGAAGAATAATAGTTTAAGTGATGAGGTCATCGAAGAGTATGTTTTGTTAATAAATCTGTGCATGAACCAAAATGTATTTCAGTTTCAAGACCTACTTTATAAACAAACATTTGGCACCGCAATGGGCAATCCACTATCATGTTTCATTGCCAACATATTTCTTAGTCATTTTGAAATTAATGCAAAACAAAATTTAACCTACTTTCCTAGAGTTTGGTTTCGCTACGTAGATGACATATTTGCAATATTTGATTCGGCTCAAGATCTACAAAATTTCGTTAGTACTATAAATTCATTCTACCCAACAATCAAATTTACTTATGAAGTAGAACAAAATTGCTCTTTGCCTTTCTTAGATTTAGTTGTAATTCGAAATTCTTTGGGAGATTTGGAGTTTGATATATACCGCAAGCCAACAAGTAACAACAGATTTATCCCTCATGATTCCTACACTCATGGGTCACAAAAGAGAGCGGTTTTCAATAGCCTTATCCACAGACTCTTAAACACTCCACTAAACTGTGAAAGATACACAAAAGAAGTCATCAAAATCAAACAAATTGCTAAATTTAATGGTTATAACAAAAATTTAATAGACAAAATGATCAACAAGAAGAAAAAGCGAATGTCAAAAATGAAAAGAACAACTTTATTGGAAAATAATGAACAAGACGAAATTTGGCGATCAGTAACTTATGGCTCTTATGGAAAAATAGTTGAAAAGGCATTCAAAAATCATACTAATATAAAAATAGGATTTTCTTCGAAATTAAAACTTAAAAATATTTTAGGAAACCCCAAAAGCAAAATTAAAGAAGTTGAAAAATCAGGAGTTTACGAAATTAAGTGTCAAGATTGTGAAAAACTATACATTGGACAAACCAAAAGAAAATTAAACATACGATTAAAAGAGCACTTAAGTCATTTTAAATTCAACAGACCCGATAAGTCAGCTATGGCCAAACATGCATTGGAGACCGGACACACTTTTTCAAACATAAATTTATTAAAAGAAGTAAATAATAGTAATTATCTAGATGCATACGAAAGTTTAGAAATGAAGAAGAAAGAAAAATTTTTAGTTAACAACGAACCTGGAATCTTACAAAATTCGACATTGCTGACACATCTAAATTTATAGTTTTGTATAATTTAATAGCAAAATTGTAAAGTTTTTCAAATCCATAGTTTGTTTAAAGATAAATTGTAACACCTGTAAATTTAATCATATGTTTTATATACAGCTATTAGAAATTTTGTTCAGTTGTATTGGTCTGAAGATGTTATCTTTGATAATGAAAGGCCTAACCAAAAATTAAAAATATTTATTGGATTTTTTGAGTTTTTAATTTAAAATTAATATATATAATTCCAATAAGAAGAGCTTTCCGAAATGATTATATAGACAGTTTAGAAAAGTTTAATGAAACATCACTTCCGCCAAAAGAAGAATTTAAAAATAAACTATATGACATGGACATATCTCAAGAGGATTATGATCATGCATGTAAAGTATGGAATGAATTAGGATTTACAACATTGGGAGAATATTCAGATTTTTATGTTAAATTAGATGTAACTTTATTATGTGATATAATGGAAGAATTTAGAAATACATGTTTTGCAGCATATGGATTGGACCCTCTTCATTCATACACTTCACCTGGACTAGCACGGCAAGCCATGTTGAAAGAAACAAATTGTAAATTACAACTTCTTACTGATATAGATATGGTTTTAATGTTAGAATCAGGAGTTCGAGGGGGATTGACACAAAGTGTAACCAGACATGTTAAGGCTAATAATAAGTATCTGCCCGATTATGATGCATCAAAACCAACAACATTTCTAGGTTATTTCGATGCAAATAACTTATACGGATGGGCAATGTCAAATCCCCTTCCATATGATAATTTTAAATGGATAGATCCAGAATCAATTGGAAACATAATGGATATACCAAAGCATGGTGAAACTGGTTACATTTTTGACGTCGATTTTGAATATCCTGAACATCTTCATGATCATCATTACGATTTACCACTTCTTCCAAAGACTGAAATTTCCCCTACTGGAAGATGGCCAAAATTATTAATGACTTTAAACAATAAGTCTAGGTATGTTGGACATTATTGGATGATACAACAGGCTTTAGACTTGGGATTAAAAATTACAAAAATTAATCGAATACTACAATTCTCTCAATCTTGTTGGCTGAAACCGTACATCGACAACAACACAAGAAGAAGAGCTGCTGCTACATCAAGTTTTCAAAAAGATTTCTTCAAACTGATGAACAATGCAATATTTGGCAAGACTTTAGAAAACAAAAGGAAACATAAGAATATCAAATTAGTAACTGATCCAGTAAAATTACAGAAACTAGTGCAACAACCAAACTTTGGTTCATCCGTAATTATAAATGAAAATCTTGTCGTCATTTCTATGAACAAAAAATCAGTTCTATTGGATCGTCCTTTATATCTTGGAATGTCAATATTGGATATTTCTAAAACACACATGTACGAGTTTCATTATAAGAAGATGGTTAATTATTATGGAAGAGATAACATTGGTATTGCATATATGGATACGGATGCACTTATTTACTGGATTAAAACAAATGACATGTATGAGGATTTACGGACCTTTGTATATAAAGATGATTTTGATTTTTCCGATTATCCTAAGGACCATCCAAATTACGACTATGACAAAAACAAAAAAGTATTGGGAAAATTTAAAGATGAAACAAATGGTGTGCCGATGATGGAAATTGTAGCATTAATGTCTAAACTCTATTCATTTAAACTGTACATAAATGAAAGGAACGAATATCAAGTCACAAAAAAAGCTAAAGGAATAAAGACATCTTTCCTAAAGAAGAACGTACAGTTTCAACATTATAAAAGATGTTTGTTTGAAAATGTTGAAACAACTGCAACATTTAACACTATTAGAAGTTATAACCACCAACTTTTTAGTGTCAAACAAACAAAGTGGGCATTAAGCTACAAAGACGACAAGCGACATATTTTAGAAGATAAAATTAATACTCTACCATTTGGCCACTATTCCTTAAACCCTATCGACCAGTAAACCTATTCTTCGTCCTTTACCTTCTTCCTTTTTCCTTTCCGTAAAAAAGAGGGGACATGGCAAGCCCAATGCCATGTTCCCTCTTTTTTACACTAATATTAAATGACCTTGACCTATATTTCAACTATATACAGGGTGTCCCGGAACTCTCTGGAACCCTTTTGTATATTTGTTCCTTGCATCGAGACAAGAAAAAAATATCATACAAATAGGGGTCTAAAATCCATCGTTTAGCCGCTAGCCGCCATTTTGTTTTTTTCACGTAATAATTTTTATTTCCGTAACGGATGGTTGTATTCAGTTCATATTTAGTATGAATCTTTATCATACTAATGTACATTTTCAGGAAAAAAACTATTTTTTTCCACTGTGTATTTTCAAAATGGCGGCCATTTTTAATTTTCAAACTAAAATATCTCAAATTCGGTAAATTTCAAAAAAATTTTACTCAAAACAAAAAAGTTGCTAAATTAAATTATCTAACCAACGGTACCAAGTTTGTGGGGATTTGATTACAAATAACGGAGTTATTGCGATTTTTCTCCAAAAAAACATTGATTTTGCATTATAATTAACGCAAATTATGGCCATTTTCACAGAAAAATCGCTATAACTCCGTTGTTTGTTATCAGATCCTCACAAACTTGGTACCGTTGGTTAGATAATTTAATTTAGCAACTTTTTTGTCTTAAGTAAAATTTTTTTGAAATTTACCGAATTTGAGATATTTTAGTTTGAAAATTAAAAATGGCCACCATTTTGAAAATATACAGTGCAAAATAATAATTTTTTTCCTGAAAATGTACATTTGTATGATAAAGATTCATACCAAATATGAACTGAATACAACCATCCGTTTCGGAAATAAAAATTATTACGTGAAAAAAACAAAATGGCGGCTAGCGGCTAAACGATGGATTTTAGACCCCTATTTGATTGATGTTTTTTTCTTGTCTTGATGCAAGGAACAAATATACAAAAGGGTTCCAGAGAGTTCCGGGACACCCTGTATATAAGAGAATAAACCATTGTATGGATCAGTATTTCTACAAACAGTGTGCAAGCAACACTTTAAGATGGAAAGTGTAAAGGATAAGATTGTAAATGAACTACATAAACCAGCAAGAAGAAGATTTCCAAGAAGAAGTACAATCATTAAAGGAATGAATGATCTTTACCAAGCTGATCTTATTGAAATGATACCACACAGTAAATTAAACAAAGGATTTAAATATATTTTAACAATTATAGACTGTTTTACTAAAATAGCTGATGCTTTACCCTTGAAGGACAAGACTGGTAAAAGTGTTACCAAAGCTATGGAGACAACAATACAAAGAAATAAATTTAAAATTAAACATTTACAAACGGATGATGGAAAAGAATATTTTAATAAAGATTTTGGAGCTTTGATGAAAAAATATAAAATAAATCATTATTCTACAAATTCTGAAGTTAAAGCTTCAATAATTGAAAGATTTAATAGAACATTAAAAGGAGCTATGTATAAACAATTTTCAAAACGAGGATCATATGTGTGGTATGACATATTACCACAACTTATAAAAGAGTATAACAACAAATATCATCGCACCATTGGAATGAAACCTATCCAAGTAAACAGTGCTAATGCTAAAATTGTATTACAACGCATCAAAAATAATACAACACCAAAAATAGAAAAGTTACAACCAAAAAAGTTTAAGGTTAATGATAAAGTTCGTATAAGCAAATACAAAGGTGTATTTAGTAAAAGATATCTGCCAAATTGGACTAATGAAGTATTTACAATTTATAAAGTACAACCAACTATACCTGAAACTTACATTTTAAAGGATAATAAGGGTGAATTACTTCAAGGTGGATTCTATGGACATGAGTTGTTAAAATCAACAGTTGGTGATGTATATCTTGTTGAAAAGGTTTTACAAAGGAAAAAGGATATGGTTAAAGTTAGGTGGTTAGGATTTGATAAAAGTGAAGACTCTTGGATTCCTTCAAAAGACTTGGTATAGTTATTAAATAGCTCATTATGTGTTTAACCTTTAAACAAGATGGAGATTATACAACAAAAAGATCGATTTAATATTAATAATATTGATGAATTGACAGTTGACAATAATAAGTTAAATCATGGTAAACATGGTGAATTACTACCAAATACTATAAGATGTTTAATAACTGGTCCTTCAAATTGTGGAAAAACTAATGTTGTCTTTAACCTTATAACTAATCCTAAAGGTTTACGCTTTAACAATATATATATTTTTTCAAAATCATTGCAACAACCAAAATATCAATTATTAGATAAAATACTTGCAAGTGTACATGAAGTGAATTTCTACAAGTTTAATGCTAGTGAAACAATAATGCAACCAAGTGAAGCAAAACCATTTTCCATTTTTATATTTGACGATGTTTCTTGTGAAAATCATGATACTATAAGAAATTATTTTGCTATGGGAAGACATAATAATATTGATAGCATTTATATTGGTCAAACATACAGTAAAATTCCAAAACAACTTATAAGAGACAATGCAAATATGTTAATCATCTTTAAGCAAGATGAGACAAATTTAAAGCATATATATAATGATCATGTTAATGCGGATATGCCATTTGATAAATTTAAAGAAATGTGTGGTAAAGCATGGAATGAAAAATATGGATTTCTCGTTATTATGAAAGAAGAAGATATTAAAAATGGTAGATATCGTATAGGATTGGATAAATTTGTATTAATACGTTGAACTACCTATGCTACATCTAGTAACACGTTGAACTTCACAGTGTAAACATGGTGAATCAAGAAAAACTATTAAAAGAAATAAAATCACTCAGTGATTCTATTAGGATAAAGAATCGTGCATTAAGGATGGGTTTAAGTGAAAGAGAAGAATTTTTAGAGAATACATTTAAACCTATCACGGAACCTTTAAAACAGATATCAGAAACTATTGGTAAACCTCGTTATGAAGGAGATGTTTTACTACCAGTTTCTAATCAAGAAGTACAAGCATTAAAAAAAGAAGATGATGATGATTCATATACAAGTGCTAGTGAACAAGAAGAAACAAAAGATGAAGAAAAATCAATTGTTGAAAAGGAAGAACAGCCAATACCTGAAGCAGAACAATCTATTCCAAATTTAACTCAATTGAGTAGTGATATATTACAACATGGACCTCTTGGACGAAAATATATAATGAAAATGCTACATGACATGAAATCAAATCCAAATTTAAGTAAATCACATGTATATGGAGCAAGAATTGATGGAAATGAATTGAAAATTGGTAACTCTAAGCTTGAAGTAACTCAAGACGATTATATCATTATTGGTGATCATAGATATAAAGGAACAAAAGGATTATATGAATTAATTTTTAAAAATATACCAATAAAATATTCAGCAAAAGATTTAAATACTTTTAAAGAAATTTTACAAAATACTAACGCTCATAAAAGAAACTACTCAAAGGATGCAATGATTAATCGTTCACGTGCAACAAAATATAATATTGTTATAAAAAAATTGTTTCCCCCACGAAAATTACCAACATTACGTACCACACCGGCTGTGAGACAACCATTAAAAAGAAAATCTTTATCACTTATGGATTTATCACTTCTTGAACAACATGGTAAAAAGAGTAAAGGAGATACTTCAACATCTGGTAAAGGATTAATGAAAAATCTATACAATACAAATGTTATCTACTACAACGACATCAATAAATTAGTTGACAGAATGAGACTATTGCATGAAGCTATGGAAGCCGGTCATACTGGTTTAAATAATGAATGGGTGGCTCTAGTTGATGAACTTAAAAATCGCGGCATAGTTGTATAATTGTCCGCGAATATAAAGAAGTTGCAAGTGTAAGATTTATCAGTTCTAACATGAGCGTCGACAAGTTCGGACGCTACTCCGCATTAGGAGTGCAAGTTGGAGAAGACAGAAAAAGAAGCGGATTACCGCAAACACCTGGAGGTGACTATAACATAAATAATAAACGACTAAAATTAGTTAAAGATCCAGAAGAAGATACCGATGGAGCAAATTTAAAGACAGTAAAAGAAGCTACTTCAACATCATTGAAATTACATAAGAATACTTACGATGTTAAATCACATAGATTAATTAATGTTGGTAAACCAACTGAAGATTCTGATGCAATTACTAAAGAATACTTATTATCTGAACTTTCAAATACTTTAAAATTGCAATGGGGTAACAACTTAAAAGATGGACAAACATATGATGCTGGAAATTATAGAATAACCAATGTGGGAAATCCCAAAAATAATAAGGATTCAGTTAATAAAGAATATTTACATTCTATAATACCGGAAAAAACTGAACATGGATTTTCTTTTTATAAATTTATTATAAATGACATTGGATACCCAAAGGAAGACGGTGATGCTGTAAACCTAAAATACATCAAGGACAACTGTATTTTACAAGATGTTAATGGAATCGATTGTCATGGTAAAACATTGACAAATGTAAAGTTTGGTTCTCAACCAAAAGATGCTGTTACTATGGAACAATTATCTAAAGAATTAAAAAAGGAAACATCCAATTTTGTAAAACATGAAGATGCCGTGTTAAAGCGGGGAGATAAATTTATACATGGAAATGAAAAGTTTAATTTAATGCAAGGAAATAATGATGAATGGGATGCAGGACATAAAACAATAACAAATGGAAGATTTGGTATAAAAGATACAGATGTACCTCTAATGGTGCAAACATTAATTGCGAGTGGTGGTACATTAGGTACATACAATGGTCGTAATAGAAGAATAAAAGATATTTATCCTGGTTATGAAGAAAATGATTGTGTTACAATGAAACAAACAATAACTTGGGATAAACACTTTGGGACCCAATATGATGCAAAGATGAAAAAAATAATTAATATTTTACCAGGTGAAGATTCAAATGATGCTGCTACTATTGGACAAGTCATAAAAACATCAAAAAGTGATTCAACAGCTTACACATGTAATGATAAACGTATTATGCAATTACATGATCCTCAACATCCAAAAGATGCTGTAAATTTAGATTGTTTAATAAGAATAGTGGGCAATTTACTTATTGATACCCATAATCATATAGCTAGTACAACGAGTCATGTGATAATTCAACCCGATGAACGGGAAGCTTGGATTAAAAATAGAATTATAAATCAATATATAATTAATTTGAATAACTAAGTGTTTAAATATAAAAAATTATACATAACTTATTCATTTATGTAATGTATCTTGTGGAGTAAACACACCAGTTTATATAAGACTACATAATGAAGGCCGTATCACTCAGTCATCATCAAGACAGCAACAAGAGAGGACGTGGTATAACTTCAACTGCGTTATCCCTGCTTAGACGGATACCTATTGGTGCTGTTGTAAATCGAGCAATAGACGCTTTACCATACGAATTACATATTCCTGGAGGTTATCAATATTGTGGACCTGGAACTAAGTTGGCAAAACGTTTAGCAAGAGGAGATCCTGGAATTAATAAATTAGATCAAGCTTGCAAACAACACGATATAGCATATTCAAAGTTTAAAGATTCAACAAATAGATTAATAGCAGATAAAATTCTAGCAGAAAAAGCTTGGCAAAGAGTAAAATCAAGTGACGCAAGTATTGCAGAAAAAGCAGCGGCTTGGGCAGTAACAACAGCCATGAAGACAAAAGCTAAGTTTGGTGGTGGAAGACGACGTCGCAGAGGAAGACCTGCAAAAAGAAGAGCTCCCAAAAAAGGTGGAAATATTAGAAAGAGACGTCGTAGAACTCGTAAAGCAAAAGTAAAAAAGGCTTCTGTTTGGTCAATGGTAAAAAACGGAGCAGGTTTATACCTAAGACCGTACCGTGTGTACTAAATAAAAAAAATCAATTGATAATTCCAAATAAAGCCTTAACTAATCATCAGTTAAATGATTATGTAAAATGTTTGAAAATACCATTCTTTCGAGGAGTTTTTATGAAAGATGCATTACCAACTAAAATATGGAAAAATGAAACTGGAATAGTAAATTTGGATTCCACCTATGGTCCAGGCACTCATTGGGTATGCTATAAAAAGCTCGGACAAACCGTTTACTACTTTGACAGTTTTGGCAATCTACCACCGCCTAAAGAACTTCAACATTATTTTCAAAACTCCAAAAACATTTTTTACAATTACAAAAGAGAACAACCTAACAATACTGAAATATGTGGACATTTATGTTTGGAGTTTCTAGCGAAAAGTGTCAGTCACCTTTAAGATGTCATCGTATACAGTGTCACTGAGTGGAAATTCATCCACATTAAAAAGTACTCTATTCCCAGCATTGCGTTTATCCAAGGAAAGATTATGGGAAGCGGCATTACTTGATTTAACTACCTACAATTCAATTCCTAATGTTACAGAAGGAAAAAACAATTTACTACATTATTATGAAACTAAGGATGCTGCAGGAAAATACTCAGAATTGAAAATAATTACATTTCCTACTGGAGCTTATGAAATTGATGATATAAACCAATTATTGCAGAAAAAACTCGGAGAAGATAATATCACAATCAAAGGAAATAATAATACTTTAAAAGCAGAAATAACTTCAAAATATTATATAGATGTCGGAATGAAAAACTCTATTGGCAGTTTACTTGGATTTACAGATACAAAAAAGAAAATCTTAACTCCTGGAACTACTCATTCAGGTAATACAACTGTTACAATATTAAAAGTAAATAGTATTGATGTAACATGTAATATTATACATGGATCATATAGAGAAGGAGTAAATCAGCATATTTTACATACATTTTATCCAACAGTTGCTCCAGGTTTTAAAATTGTTGAGAAGCCACAAAACTTGATATACCTACCGTTAAACACCAGTTTCATTTCAGACATCGTACTGAACATATTGGATCAAGACGGTCATAGTGTTGACTTTAGAGGAGAAACAATTACTATACGAATACACATCAGAGCGGCGACATAAAAATCAACATGGGATTATCATTTAAACCACAACGGAAGAGTCGGGAGCTCAGTAGCTCCTCGACATTGGAAGAGTTAACATCAGACAACATTCGTTTTCTACAAAAGATTGGATTGAAACTTAACAACGATGGATATCCTGGATATATCTCAAGGACCGACATTCGACGAAACACTATGGGAGAAGGAATATCACACACACAACCCTTACACTTCATCAAAATTAAACAATAATGATGAAATAAGAATTCCCATTCAACAACAAGATATTTACACATTACCATGTGAAAGTTATTTGTACATCGAAGGAAGGGTATTAAAATTGGATGGAAAAACTGCTTCAACAGTTCCTTTTATAAATAACCCAATGGCATATCTTTTTGATGAAATAAGATATGAGATATCAGGGGTGACAGTTGATTCAACAAAAAAGGTTGGTATAACAACTACATTAAAAGGATTAACATCATTAACACCACATGAGAAGAATTCAATAGTCACTGCCGGATGGGTTGCTCCTGATAAAGACACTATAACACCTGCTTCCAACGGTCATTTTGATTTTCATGTACCTTTACGATTGCTTTTAGGATTTGCTGAAGATTACAAAAGGGTTATAATAAATGTTAAACAAGAATTAGTATTACTCAGATCTTCAACTAATAAGGACTTAATACTTGCAGACCCTGCAACTACGGAAGATAAACTGGAATGGCAACTACAATTGGATAAAGTTGTTTGGAGAGTACCTCATGTAAGATTGGCTGATGAACATAGAATCGTATTGTTAAGAAAGTTAAAATCTGACCGTGACATTGTAATGCCATTCCGAAGTTGGGAATTTCATGAATACCCTACATTACCTCAAACAGAACGACAAACATGGACCGTCAAAACATCAACTTACTTGGAACGTGCAAGGTACATAATACTCGGTTTTCAAACTAAGCGAAAAGATGTTATTACTGCAAATGCTGGTCAATTTGATCACTGTAAAATAAAGAATTGTAAAGTTTTCTTAAACTCTCAATTCTTTCCATATGACAATTTAAATGTCATGTTTAGCAAAAAACGTTTTTCCATTTTATATGATATGTATGCAAGATTTCAATCATCATATTATGGAAAGACTAATACACCACTATTATCACCTGATCAGTATTATTCCAAAGCTCCAATAATTGTAATCGATTGTTCAAAACAAAATGAATCAGTAAAATCATCAAGTGTGGATATAAAAATTGAAATGGAATTTGAAGAACCAGTAGCGGATGGAACTTCGGCATACTGTCTAATTCTACATGATAAAATAGTTACTTACACACCACTGACCGGAATAGTGAAAAATGTACTTTAAAATATTAGTACAACTACTGCAAAATATTGAGGTTAGAATTATCTTCCTTAATTTTTAAGGTTAGAATTTTGTTTATAAAACACAAGTTGAAAATAAACAATTATGTAATTGTATAAATTTCAAGAATTTTACAAAAAATATAAAAGCAGGAAATTAACTAGTAGAAACTTCATTCTATCTTCAACCGTCGTATGGGAAACATCGTTCGCAATATGAATTCTACTAACGGAGAAGAAAATACACCTCTAATGGATGAAAATAGTTCTGATATAGAAAAGCAAGTTGAACAAGAAATGGATGAATTCCTCAAGTTTAACAAACATAAGAAGAAAGAAGAAGAAGGAGAAGATGAAAAAGAAGTAAAAAGAAAAAAGGTTGAAGTTAACATTACAACAAATATTTTAACAGAAGTATTTCTTCGAATTTTCTACCCTATTTCTTCATGCATGACAAAAAGTATATCTGTTGGAATTGTAAAATCATTGGATTATTCACCAATTGTTATGTTAAATCAAGGAAATAAAATGGTTATCTTTACTGAAACTTCTTGGGATTCTCTAATGAAACATTATATCTTTTGGAATGTTATTTAACTAACAACACATTTGGAAAAAGAACAAGATTAAGTTTATTAGAATCAAATATTGAAGTTGATATAATCAAACATCGTGGGGGACAAGTTGTTCACTTCAAAGATTTAACTAGACATGATGTAAAATTACATTTCACTAAAGAAGAATTTTACACTTTAAGTTGTACTACCGGTCCTGTCACTAGATACTTAAAACAACTAGTATTTTCAAGTACAATAATTAAAGATTATCTAATCGATACATTGGACAGACAACCATTCATTCCAATTTTATATGGTCCTGTGGATACTTCAATTTTTAATCGAATACCTCAAGAAGTGGATATGTGGAGACAATTAAACAACTATCACACCAATTTTAATATAAACGAAGAAGCGCAAGAAATAAAAGAAGAACAATCGTGTTTGTAATAACAGTCAGTTGTGGATTAGACTTCATCATGAACAAACGGGTTTCGTTTTCTACTGCATCACAGTTAATGGAAGTTAAAAGAGGTATAATTGAATTTCAAGCTTTTCGAGGGAATGATGGAAATTTCATTATTAAAGAATTAGTAATTTTGGATATGAACACATCTGTAATTTATCATTACTTGTTCAAACCTCCATTTCCATTCAATAAACTAACAACTAAAGCGAAAGTTACAAACAAATGGTTAAACAAACATTTTCATAACTTAAAATGGGATGAAGGTTTTATTCATTATAACATGATGCCGCATATTATGAATCATTATTGTAAAGAGTTTAAAACTATCTACACAAGAGGATTGGAAAAAGCAAATTGGATACAATCATTTACAAGCAATGAAGTGATAAATGCAATAATAGATAGAGATTTCCAATGCTACTTTAATGAACTTTGTATTTCATCAAAAAGTTTTAAACATCGAAGGTCACAGTGTGCTTTGAAGAATGCCTACCGCTTGAATAATTTCCTTCAACAAAGTGGTGGGGGTAGCATCAGTGGTGGGGGTAGTGTCAGTGGTGGGGGTAGTCTCGATAATAAAAGTGAGAGCGCTACCATGACACAGCATGAGTATTACTCGAACCTCCGAAGAGACAACATCTCCAACGGATATTCTTATTAACAAGAAGATTAGCATCAGCAAAAACATTAAGATGGCATCAAACAACTTACTTCAAAATTTAGTTGAACAATTCAACGCTCATTCAAAATCAACAATCCTACCTACAAAGAAATGTTCCGAGCTGAAAGAAGAAAAACACTACATCATTCATACAATAAAGAAGATGGAAACTTCAGTAGGTGATGCTATAAATTGCACATTAAGCGAGGCACCTTATACAATTGGTGATGAAGCAAAATTTCAAATCTTCCTACCAAAGCGCTTCGTACAACTACTACAAAATGAAGATCTTCGTATAATTCAACCCGGCGCACTCTATTTGGTATCACATGGACCAAGTGGAAACAACTCTACTGAACTTACAATTCATGTAACACCTACTACTGATTAGTTTGTACATAAGATTGTAAATATTTCTTTGTATTTGTTTCTCAATAAATATGATATAAACCTAAAAAAAAAAAAAATAAAAATAAAAAAGCAACATATTGTAATGTGTTTGTACATTACAATATGTTGCTTTTTTTAAAAATTCCATGGGATGACCTTGACCCAATTTTGTGTGATAATAAAAGTGAAAATCAACTTGTTAAATTCATCAGTCTACGACTACCTTTCGTACCGTATACATCTCACTCTCTATCACTAAATACAAAACTTCAACATGTCCCTAAAGGTTAAGTGTGCATCTTATGATACCAACACCATAACTACTTTTGAACAACTTGAAGATTTAACTAACGAAATGCGAGTTTTACTTACCGGTGGTTATCACTTAACTGTTGATGTTAGTGCTACTAATACAAGGATGTTCACTAAAACAAAATATTGCGATGATGAAATATTTTTTTCTACACAACCTACAACTTCTTCATCGCCAGCTGGTCAACATAACGTCAAGTTCCAGAAGTATTACCAATGTTGAATAACTTTTAATAAATAAAATTACAACTAAGGAATCACGTGATTAATATCAAGTTCATAAAAAGGATGTAACAGTTTGATAAATAATCATTCGCTTCTCAGCTCTCGCCACAACAAGATCTATTCTACAAAATGTTATACAGAATGATGATTGAACTTGATGGGAAAATCTATGGAAAGGATTATAACACTGTTGAACAAATGACTCAAGATTTAGATGTATTAACTAAAGAAGGATATCAAGCTAAATTAATTTTAAAATTTCCTGAAGTACATCCACTATCAACAGAAGAACTTATTGCTATGGCTAAGGCGGAGAGAGAAAAAAAGTCTGAAGAAAACAAACAGAAACAAACTTCCTAAATTTCAATAATCCTTACACTTGTAAGGTATAATTTTTTAAAACTCCATTTGAATGACCTTGAAATTACCCCTACCACTTTTCATAGTACATAAAACTCGCTATTCATCAGTATACAATCTTATTCTTTCACTAGACTCCGCAGCGTCAACATGGAAGAGCAAAAATACAAGTACAAACCTCGTTACTGTTGTGAACAACAGTGTACAGATTTAGGACCAATGATGGTGGATGGGTTAGCTTGTACTAAATGTGAATTCTTCGGATCTTGTTATTGCAAATGTAAAACAAAACAACTACCGCCACCGGAATTGCGAACTTTCAAATTTTACAAATCAAGATATTTTCATACATGTTGTCCTCAAAGATGTTTCAAATTTCACCCTCTAGATCTTGCTCATTGTCAACGAACCAAGTCTCATCAAGATGATTTTTGTACACATATGATAAAAAGATGTAAATACAGATCAGATTGGTATTCCGATCCTGTAGAACCATCAAATGTATAATTTCAGTTTTACACTATTTTTTAAAACTTCAATTGGATGACCTTGAGATTTCCCCCACCATTAGTTCTAATTTTTATATAATATTAAATCATTCCACTTCCAACACTCTAACTAACAACATGGAAGGAAAATTTATCAAGTTTGAACATATAATAACTGACAGGGAGGAGATGGAAGAATTGTTTCAAAACTTACTTTCTGTCATTGACGAATATCCTATAAGATGGTTCAGAATTGTAGTTCAATATTTAAATCCTGGAGAATTGTTTTCTTCATCGAGTGAAGAGGATGAAACAACTACTTCGGTTCAAATAATTGAATTAAAAGACGAAGAAGAAGAACTAAACGTTTTATTCAATCATAAGCTCAAGGTCCCCTATATAGAAGCCCCCTCCCTAGAAAGCCCCCCTCCCTAAACACCTGATCAAGGTCGCCATTATATAAGCCCCCTTCCCTAGGCGCTAATCCTCATTCGATTGCTAACTCTCTAACGATGAACACTTCTCCATTGGCACGAATGAATGCTAGTTTTGAAATAAACTCAAAAGATGATTTACAAGAAATATTTAATGCTTTAAATGAAATTATAGATAAATTTAACGCTATTACAATGAATTTGGAAATAACTTACGCTTGTCCTATTTGTAATAAGGTTGAAAGTTCTGATGAAGACAGTTTACTAAATACTACTCCTCTTACCCCTCTACAGTCGGACACAACTTCTGAGGCAAATGATGAGCAGCATCTTTCCCCCACCGCTTCTATGTAACAACGCTCTTTCCCCCCACCACTTCTTTATTTAACCGACATTTCCCTCTTTTAACTCTCATTCCATCCTCGCCTCTTCAACTATCAACATCGCTTCTTTCAAAATTTCAAAAAAACACAAACATGATGGATATGATGGATGAAGTTCCATTTGTAACAAGGATGGAAGAGGATAAATTGAAATTAGAAATCAAACGATTGGAAATGGAACGGGAAAACCAACTCGAGATGTTACGTTTGATCAAACTTTTTAAATACATCATCTGGGGACTCTACGTTTACCTTCTCATCGTCGTCGGTGTTTGTGTTTACAACTCTGTAGTTCATAACAAAACTTCAACCTGTTTAAACACTGCTGTCACACATTGATTGTATGTTTTTCACAAATAAAATTCACAAACCTAATTCTATACCTATCCCGCTATCACCGGAGTTAGTTCCACTCTCCGAACTATTACTCCGGTGGTAGCGGGATAGGGTTTTTTAAAACTTACTCTGGATGACCTTGACATACTTTCCATAACCCAATTGTCAAGTTGAATTTCAAATTTCAAATAACATCTCCTCCCCCACCGGAAGCTATATGGCATGGCATATGGCGGCAGCGACTGATTTGGCAGCTGGCCGATGGCAGCTGGCCGGCAGCGGCTGGCAATTGGCACGACTTCCGTTTTGAAAGTAACCAAACCCCACTACTGTCGTTAACAAAACTTTGTGTTAGGATCTAAAACGGTAACAGGTTTAACATTCTACATTTACAATGGTAGAGAGGTAACCGCATTGTTAGCTCAGGCCTTCGGGATGTGGTTTCATTTTAGTGTGGTTTTACGGTGAGCTATCATATAATTATACCTACCTCAAAACACCTAAGGTCATAGTTATATATTGCGCATTTATAACTATTTTTTCTTAGTTTATCACTTTCAATTTTTTTTTTTTTTTTTACTAAAGACATTTGCATTAAATCGTCATCTTTATAATAATCATTTTAAGCTGAGCGTGATAGACCATTATAGGTTTCTGAACAACCCCTAAAGTATTGCATATTGTTTGTTTATATCAAGAGTAATTAAAGAATTAAATAATTTTTAAGAGATGTATTTATTGACACTTTGTGAAACGTCTACATTTTCTAATAATAAGTATAGTTTTCTGTCTTCGTATTTATTTAAAATATCTATATTATCTATTTACAATATCTAATATAGTATTGGGATTGTTATATTTGGAATGATCACTTCATATCAATTATAATATGTTCTATATTGTGATGATTACCATTGCATAAGTAAGAAATTTGGTCAGTTTGTTGTCAGTAGTGTGAAATTGGGGATGCTGGGCCAGTTCAAGGTCACCTGAGGGATGACGTCATCGAGGTCAATGACCTCACCGATGACGTCATCGATGATGCAATCGATGACGTCATCACCAATGACGTCATTTCAATGACGTCACACCCATGACGTCACAGAAATGACGTGCTGATGACGTCATCACCCCTTACGTCATCAAAACGACGTCACCGACGCCACTAAGGTCAAGGTCACGCCGAAACTTAAAATTTTTTAGCACTTTTGCCGTTTCTCGCACTACGCTCCGAGTTTCAGTCCGAGTCCCCGTGACCTTGACCACTTGGAGCGAATTTTCGACGAGAAACGGCAAAAGTGCCAAGTTAAACTCGAGTTTCTGACATGACTCTGCCTAAATGGGCAATCGGTAATCCCTCAGGTGACCTTGAACTAGCACAACACCCCCAATTTCATATTACTGTGACCTTGAAAACCTAACAACGGAGCGCCGACACCGATGCGCACCCCACGACAGCCACCGAGTGACTGACTGTCAGGCTCTGTGTACTCTAGGTATATGGGGAAGTGGAGGGGGAAATCTCAAGGTCATCCAAATGGAGTTTTAAAAAAGTTGAAGAGTAGAAAGACTACTCTTGTGCTTCCTGGGCGACTTCATCAATTTCCAACGGATCTGTAAGCCAATCCGATCTGTAGCGGCAGGAGTCCAGAAAACAGGTGCACCACCCATCAGGTTGTCCGTAGCACTTCCGACAATTGGTAAGATTGGAGAAGTGAAATTTAATACACCGCTGCGGACAACAAGTATAAAAGTATTTGGATTTGTAGATTTTGAAAGTTTGTAGTACCGGTGGTGGCAGCTGTTGGTTCTTGCATCTACACCTGCAACATCCGAAGCATTCACATTGCCGGCAGGCCAGCCCATCCACTTGCCACTTTGGTAAGAGGAAACACTTATCCTCACAGCAATAGGTTGTCCCCGTCTCTTCCTCCCAAAGCTTCTTTGCACAATATGTGACGCCTTGTATCTCCAAACACCTATGCTCGCAACACGAGATGCGCTTACTTTCCATAGTTGGTGTTTCTTTGACGAGGGAGCACGATGAAGTGATGCTGTGGTCAGTGGGAATGGGGTTTATATAAACTAAGGTGAGTGGAGGGGGAAAGGTCAAGGTCATCCAAATGGAGTTTTAAAAAAGAAAAGAGTAGAAAGACTACTCTTGTGTATCTATAGCGATTTCATTGATAGTGAGTGCTTCTGTATGCCAAGTTGATCTGTACTGACAGGCTCCTAAATAATGTTTGCAAAAACCTGCAAAATGATTGTTGCACAATTTGCAGCCAGTTAGCTGTTTTAGTGTGAATTCAATGCAACGTTCAGGGCAACAAGTGTACTTATGCCCTCTCATCTGGTACACATGGAATGTCTTCAACTCTGGTTTCGGTTTCTTCCAAGACTTGCACTTACATATGCATTGATCAGAAGCTTCACATTTTCTACACGCCAGGCCATCCGCAACATCAATGTCATTTGACCATGAAAAACATTTCTGTTCGCAACAGTAGTTGAGTTGACTCTCCATGTTGCTGTGGTGAAGGTGCGCGATGAAATGATGCCGCAGTCATTGAGAGTGCACCTTAAATAAACTCAGTGGAGGGGGAAAGGTCAAGGCCATCCAAACGGAGTTTTAAAAAAGATAACTAGTCGTCCTCCTCCTCCTCGTCCGTTGTACTTAGAGAGCTGTCAGACGAAGAGCCCCGTGCAGGTGCTCCCCAGATGAAAAACAAATCAATTTTAAAACGAAGACCAGGATCTTGCATCATCAATTCCTTTAATTTGTCACATACTAAGTCGACCTTGTGTAAGGTGTCAACAACAAGCTTCCAATTTGTTGGCTCAATATAGCTTGTAGTAGAGTCTGCCTCGCTGATAACCACATCCTCCGGCCGTATTGGAGTGTAAAGATGTGTAAAGTTCTTCGGCTGTAGCTGAGGCTCAGGCTGGCTGGAAGTGGAAGGTTGAGTGTGGACCCCTGTCGCATCGAAATCCATAGTCATTCTACATTCAATGTTGGGGTTTTCGTTTAATACATACACCAATTTCTCATGCAACATATCCACTTCTGCCGAGTCTTGCAGATGAACATTCCAGGAAAATGGCCATTCTTCATCCGTAGTGGAGTCAACTCGAGAAAGAGTGCTGTCCGCCATGATAGCTAAGCAAGGAATGATGTGAGCTACAGACTGTGGTAACAGTATTGAAAAGTAGAGGGGGTAAACCAAAAGTATGTGGAGGAGGTATTTTCAAGGTCATTTAATTTGGGTTTTAAAAAAAGGAAATAGTGGAGGGGGAATTCTCAAGGTCATCCAATTTGGGTTTAAAAAAAAAGGAATGAAGGTTACTCCTCTTCAGCCTCGTTGTCCCCCACATCCTCATTAGCCTCATCTTCATCAACGTCAGACTCGCCGTAAGGGTAGATCGGGGACATCGGCGAATATTGTGGAGATTGTTGACCGTTGTTATCGTCCCCTTGCATTCTAACTTGGGACCAATCATAATTTAAATTCATTTGTATTATGATCCCAGGGTTGTCCCGCAGTATTTCCTTCATCCGTTCGCAAATCGTTTCCAAATAGTGTACACTATCGATCGACAGTGTCCAACCCGTACTTGTACCGACATCAGTAGTGGAGTCAGCTTGGCTGATGGTGTTGTTGTCTGCCATGGTTGCTTGTCGGACAAGGAATGACGGTTGATGTGATGCTCATGCAGGAACATGGTGAAGTGGTGGGGGGTGTGGTGGAGTAGTGGGGGAATTTTCAAGGTCATCCAAACGGAGTTTTAAAAAAAAGGAAAACTTACAAAGTAACATTGAAACTTTCCAATTGATGGTGGCGAGCGTTTTCTTCTGCAACCTTGCCGACACATGTGACTATGCCATACAGTATGAAAAGTACAACCATAATAAGGCCGAACAATAAAAGATAGCCGTTGACTATCATGATATTTTCTGAGTGGATCTGCTTTCTTCGTATCACCCTCTCCTGCATCCTCTTCTCCAACTCATGGACGAAGTCACAGCAAACGTGAGGACATGTTTTATCCGTTGGTAGGTTTGCCATTGTTGATGTTGTCGGTTTGGCTGTTGAAGATGGAATGAGGTTTCCAATTGTGATGTGCCATGTACATCAATAGTCAAGTGGTGGGGGTAGCAAAGCAGTGGAGGGGGAAGTTTCAAGGTCATTCAAACCGTGTTTTAAAAAAACCTATCTTGTTACTGAGCTAATATGTCAGTAACAAGATAGGTGTTTTTGCTCTTTTACTTCTTTAATATAATGAAAAAATAAACATATTCTACAATGGTTAGAACACGAAATACAACTGCTAGTCAGCTAAAGTAATCTAAGTTGTCCGGCTCGGTCTTCATGGACGTCGGTGAGGAAGCTGACGAGGAGTGTCCAGGCTCTTCCTTTGCCTGCCGGGTGTTCCGTATATTGCAAGCGTAAACTTGCACGTTTATACGGTAGCCTCGTGCCACCATCAGCTGCAACTCCTTGTACAAGTCGTTTAGCTCCTGCTGAGTCTTGATGCTCACCTCCTCGTAACTTGCGCAACTGACGTTCAGAGACATCCTGATGTTGCTAGGTTGGCTGCTGGAGTAGAAATGAAGCCGAGGCACAGCGTTTGGAGGTACATGAAAAAGTGGTGGGGGTAACGGTGGTGGGGGTATGGAAGATCCAATTAAACACTTCTAAACTTTTTCCATCGATACAATGGGATGGAGCAAATAGCACAGGTGTCCTTGTAGTTTTCAAATCTAAACATCGGTGCTAGAAATCCGAACTGTTTTCTACCACCTTCCTGTACGAACCGTCGAAGGTCTCTGACGGCAGCATCGCCACAAGGCCTACAAAACTTTTCCCCGTCTTGGAACCTATACCAGGAGTATCCCGAATACCCTCTATTATCTTTCTTGTACTCTTCGATATCCTGCTTTACTGTTATAGGGATATTATCTTGTAAAGCCGTCTGGAATAAAGATGCGTCAGTTATAACTCGTTGTAAGCAAAGCTCGTACAAGGTGCTCATCGTTTGCTAGTTGGCAACAGACTGACCGTGTTTCGCATCCAAGCAGGTTTGAATCCTAGTGTGGTAGTGGGGGTAATTACGGTAGTGGGGGTAATTGTGAAATGCAAAGGTCAAAGGTCAAGGTCACCCGCGAAGTTTAAAAAAAAATGCAACATATCAATACGTGACAAACTTCACATATTGATATGTTGCATTTTTTGTTTTCTTATTTTTTTTTGTCTTTTATGATTTATTTATAAAACATTACAATAACATATGTACAACATTAAAACTTAAATCTAACACTGCTGCTTGTCGGCAATGTGGATGGTCAACTCTGTAGAGTTGCTACCTGTGCAGCCGTGGGACACCAGGTATAGACAACCGGGTTGAATAGAGCGAAGGTCCTCGTTTTGTAGAAGATGGACGAATCTCTTGGGCAGGTACACCTGGAACTTGGGCTCATCCCCCGGAGTAAACGGTGCCTTTGCTGAGACTGCAGCAGATGGCTTCCCCAACTGTAGTCTCCATCTTCTTCATAGCATGGATTATGTAGTGCTTTTCATCTTTTAGTTCAGAGCACTTCTTCACAGGTAATATTGTTGACTTGGAGTGAGCATTGAACTGCTCGACCAAAGTTTGAAGGAACTGGTGAGATGCCATGGTCTGGTTACAGATCGTCTTCTTGCTCGGAGATGTTGTCGTCTCGGAATCTCGAGTAATACTCATGCCAGGTCCCGGTCTGCTCCTCACTTATATACTCTCCGTTACCCCCACCACTCCCCACTTCCCCACTTTGAAGGTAAGAGGCGAGTTTATAGGCATTTTTCAAAGCGCAATGTCTATCTTTATCATGTTCTGGGCTTTTTGTACAAATACATATTGTTTCCAGCATGTATTGATAATTCTTATCCAATTCCACATCACTAACCGGAACATGAGTAAATCCTTCGATCCATCTTTTCTTTTCCAGCCCCTTTGTGTAAATATTGGTAAACTTGTCTGAAAAGTGATGCATAATGTGATACAAGTCCGTGTAACTTGTAAAACCATCATACCAATCGATATGATGGAAGTGTTTCGAAATCCATCTGTTGGTAGTAGAGGCTTTACTAGTTAAAGACGAATAAGAACATGGTGGTTTAAATAAAAACGAATAAGGAACACTTGTATTCATGTCCAAAAACACAAGTTCTTTTATAATGAATCTATCATCATTACCACGAAACGCTTGAAACTCAATAATACCAGGCTTGGACTTTACTTGTTCTTCTTCTCCCTTGTCCATTTTGAAGGTCACACGTCTGCTCATTACGAAGTCAGGAGGTCAACTGATTTCCACACCACGGTAGGTACTACTTTTATACCCGGCCGTACAGTTGTTGGCGCGTTGGTGTATATTTAACGTGGGCACCGTCCCCAATAGGCCTAACCCCACAAAATGTTGGTTATTGTTTTAAAAACTAACCATTGTCATTTAAGTTTCCATCTTTATATTTTCCTTGTTTTCGTTTTCATCACTAACACTTGATTCTTCTCCTCCATCTTCTTCTTCCTGTTTTACTGATTTCTTATGTAGTTGAGCGTACTTTTCCAATTGTCTCCACATCTGTACTTCATGAGGAACTCTATTAAATATAGAAGTATCCACAGGTCCGTATAATATAGGTGCGTCCGGTTGTTTATCCAAAGTGTCTTCCAGATAATCTTTAATAATCGAACTTGAAAACACCAGTTGTCTCAAATATCTTGTTATAGGTTCAGTCGCACAAGTTAAAATAAAAAACTCCTCTCGATTAAGTTGAATTTTGTTATCATGTCTTGTTGTGTCTCTAAACCTCAGCTGATGATCACCACGTTGTTTAATAATATCGATTTCCACATTTGAATCTAAAAGTCCTACTCTTGTCTTTCTTCCAAACATGTTACTACTTAAATAGCATTCTAGCAGATGCAAGTGTTTCATAAATGATTCCCAAGCACTGTCCGTAAACAAAATCATTTTGGGTCCATGAGTTAAAATTACAGTAGGGGAATAATCTGTCGATTTCATAACACCAATTAAAACACTTTTGTCCAAACTGGAAGAGATTGGGTAAAATATTCGCAAAAATACCTCACTCAGTATGTTTGGAGAAATATTATCTTCAATATCCCTTTTTCTCTTTTGTATATTCTTTCTTCTTTTACCTTTTTCTTCAACATTATTACTGGCGTGAAGTTGTCCGCAAACGTTTTGTTCACCTCCTTCCTGGTGACCTTGAAGATCTAAAAACTCAGATATCTCCTTCTCAATATCTACCACATTTTCAGGTGTACCACTAGGAGAAGCCATATTGAATACGATGCTACCCATACAACAGTAGGCAACAAACTGATGAGGAGCGGCCTGTACGCTCTGCTTTTATACTCGCGGAATGGAACAAAACCGGTATTTACAATACATTTTTAACAATTCCAGTTAAAGGTGTGTATGTTACGATTTTATCATGTAGAATTAAACAGTATGCAGTTGTATTAGCCGGTATAGCTGCGTTAAATTCCATTTCTATTTTTATATCTACACTTGATGATTTTACAGATTCATTTTGTTTAGAACAATCGATTACAACTATAGGGTAACCATCTAAGTATTTTTCTGGTGATAGTAAAGGTGCATTTGTTTTACCGTAATATGAACTTTGGAATCTTGCATACATATCGTACAATATGCTGTACTTTTTATTAGCGAATGACACATTTAAATTGTCGTATGGGAAAAATTGTGAATTCAAATAAACTTTAATATTTTTTAAGTCACAATGATCAAATTGGCCTGCATGTTTGGTGATGGTGTCCCTTCTACCTGTTTGTAAACCAAATATAATATACCTGGCTCGTTCCACATAATTAGATGTTTTAACAGTCCAAGTGTGACGATCCGTAGTTGGCAGGCTGGGATGTTCATGGAATTCCCAACTTCTAAAAGGAATTACAATATCACGATCGGCCTTTAACTTTCTTAATAGCAGCATCCTATGCTCGTCAGCTAATTTAACATGTGGAACTCTCCATACAATTTTGTCTAATGTTAATTTCCATTCTAAGTCTGCATCCGTTGTACCGTCTACAGCTTTAATAATGTCTTTATCGTTTGAAGATCTCAACAAAACTAATTCTTGTTTAACATTTAATATTATTTTTCTATAGTCTTCAGCAAAACCAAGCAACAAACGTAATTGAATATGGAAATCAAAATATCCCTTTGCATCTGGACTGATTGTGTCATTTGTAGGTAAAACCCATCCTGCAGGTTGTAGTAAGTTTGTTTCATTAGGTGATATAGATGTGGAATCAACTGTTACACCTGATATTTCGTATCTAATTTCATCAAATAGGAAAGCCATTGGATTATTTATAAATGGAACCTTTGTACCAGTAGTCTTACCATCCTTTTTAGTAACTTTTCCTTCAATATACAAGTAACTTTCACATGGTAGTGTGTAAATGTCTTGATTTTGTATGGGGATACGAATTTCATCGTTATTGTTTAATTTCGATGAAGTGTAAGGGTTGTGGGTGTGATATTCTTTTTCCCATAGTGTTTCGTCGAATGTTGGACCCTGTGCTATATCCAGTATATCCATAATCGGTTAATTTTAATCCAATTCTCTCTAAGAAACGAATGTTCTCACGTGTTAACTCCTCCACAGCTGAAGAGCTACTAATGCGGTTTCCCGTAGGTTGTTCGCTTTTAAATGTTAAACCCATGATTTTGTATTAAAGTGTAGATTTTAAATGTAATCTAACCGTAATAGGCTCTTCTCTGAAGTCTACCAAGTTACCGTCTTGATCCAACACGCTCAACACGATGTCTGAAATGAAAGTGGTGTTCAACGGTAGATATACCAGGTTTTGTGGCTTTTCAACAATTTTAAATCCAGGTGGTACACTTGGGTAAAATGTATGTATGATATGGGTGTTAGCCCCATCCCTGTAAGCTCCTTGTATAATGTTACAAGTTATGTCTATACTATTGACTTTTAATATTGTTACTGTTTTCTTACCGGAATGTGTTATATCTGGTTCTAAAACAGGCTCATCGTTGGAAAATCCTAATAAATCACCAATTGAGTTTGGTTGAGTAAAATCTATATAATATTTGGAAGTAATTTCAGCTTTCATCGTATTATTATTACCTTTTAATGTTATATTGTCTTTTCCCATTTTAGTTTGCAAAAATTCATTTATATGATCAATTTCATAAGAACCTGTGGGTAACCTGCACTCTTGTAAGTTTGTTAATTTCCCACTGGCATCTTTTCCCTTATAATAATGCAATACATTAGTTTTACCTTCCGTAACATTGGGAATAGAGTTGTAAGTTGTAAAATCCAATAGTGCCGCCTCCCAAAATCTTCCTTTTTGCAAGCGTAACGCTGGAAACAGGATACTTCGTAAAGTGGACGATTTTCCTGTTAATGATACCGTATAGGAAGACATCTCAATAATGACTGATACTTTTACCTAGAAATTCCAAACATAAATGGCCGCATATTGAAGTATTATCAGGTTGTTCTCTTTTATAGTTATAATATATGTTTTTAGCAGATTTAAAGTAATTTTGAAGTTCTTTTGGTGGTGGCAAATTACCAAAACTATCAAAATAATATACATTGTTATTTAGTTTCTTATAACAAACCCAATGGGTGCCAGGGCCTTCAGTATTATCCAAATTTACAATTCCAGTCTCATTTTGCCACATTTTCTTTGGTAAACTGTTTCTCATGAATACTCCGCGGAAAAATGGAATTTTTAAACAGGAAATATATTTAAATAATTCAACATTAGTTAACGCTTTATGTGGTATAACCAATTGATTTCTTTCATTTAATACGCACGATAAGGTCTTAGGTAAAGACCTGCCCCGTTTTTTACCATTGACCACACGGTGGGCTTCTTCCTGCCTTTTCTGGTAGATCTTCGTCTTCTTCTTATATTTCCTCCATGTTTTCTTGTTGTGGACTTCCTTTTTACCCTTCTTCTCCTCCTTCTTCCACCTCCTACTGCTGTTTTAGCCTTCATACCTGCTGTTACTGCTAAAGCTGCTGCTTTTTCTGCTATGCTAGCGTCACTTGATTTTACTCGTTGCCAAGCTATGTCCGCAAGCTTTTTGTCTGCAATCGACCTGTTTTTTGAATCGGCAAACGTGGAATATGCGATATCGTGTTCTTTACAAGCTTGATCTAACTTATTTATGCCAGGATCGCCTCTTTCCAGTCGTTTTTTTCAATTTAGTTCCTGGTCCGCAATACTGATAACCTCCCGGTATATGGAATTCGTATGGTAATGCGTCTATTGCTCTATTTACAATGGATCCTACTGGAAGTCGTTTTAAAGCTTTACTTAACAGAGAAACAGCTGTGGACGTGATCCCACCTCCTTTCCTTACAGTGTCACGATATGGACTGATGTACTGGAACGTCATTATTGTCCTTTTATAATCAAAATGTACAACTTATGTGTTACCTCTATGACGAGTTGGACATAAATAAAGTCGTTTATTGTGATCTTATATTTAATATCAATATCACCCCAATCTGATGATCTAAATTTTTGCGTATTAGGGTTAATAAAGTATTTATTAAAAATTTCCCTTTTAATCCAACCACCTCTAGAGGATTCAGCAAAAGTATTATGACTCGTTTTTCCTTGAAGAATATCCGATGTAAAATGGTTGTGTAAATCAAATAACGCATTACCTAAAACTTTTACAAGAAAATTAACAGTGACGGCATTATCCACATGATCAGGGTCTTTAAGGTCTGTTATACGTTTATTATTACAAGTATACACTTTACTATCCTTTAATGATGTTGTGATGGTTTGTCCTACAGTTGCAGCATCATTTGGATCTCTTCCATTATGCAAGTTTTTTATTACTTTATTATTACATGTAAAAAATCTAAAAGAATGATCTGGATCTAGATGTACGGTTTGTGATAAAGCAGCTGCATCTTGAGCAGTATAACCCAATCTCATATTTGATAACCCTTTACCCATGCAATCCCAAGCATTATTTTTGTATGTTAATAAATTAAATTTTTCATTACCTTGAACAAAGTCATCCCCTTGCTTCGATACTACTTGATCTTGTTTTACAAAAGAGGTTGTTTCTTGTTTTAAGGTTTCCATCATTTGACCCACTGTTGCACCATCTGATGGCGCCGAACCATCTTTAACATTTGCTAAACAATTATTAAAACAATCTATAACCCCTACATCACGTATGATACAATGATCTTTAATATATTTTAGATTTACAGCATCGTTTTCAGTTTTTGGATAACCTATATCATTAATAACAAATTTATAAAAAGAAAATCCATCTTTTGTCTTTTCAGGTATCAAGGAATGTAAATAGCGTCTATTTACGCTGTCTTTTCATCTTTAGGGTCATCTACGTTGGATATACGTTTATTGTTAGCACTATACGTTTTCCCATTGAATTTTAACGTATTTTTTAATTCAGATGACAAATAACCTTTGTTTATTGCATCACCGTTTTGATTTGGTTTACCAACGTTGATAATTCTATGATCTTCTGCATCATATGTGTTATTTTGTAGTCTTAATGTTGGTGCTATCTTTTCCTTTAATATTTTTAAATTTATTGCATCATTTTCGTCTGTAGGATCTTTTATGTTTTTTAACCTTTTATTACTAATATCATAATCTCCTTCAGGTGTTTGTGGTAAACCAGCACTTCTTTTTAAACTATTCGCATAATATAATCCATCTGAGGAATACCGTCCGAACTTGTCGACACTCATGGTGCATCTGAATAGTAATCTAGGGAGTAACGCATTTTTATGAGATTACCCCACGGTTTCGGAGTTCATCCACTAAAGCCACCCATTCGTTTTCCAATCCAGTATGACCCGCTTCTTTAGCTTCATGTATTAGTTTCATTCTATCCACCAATTTATTGATATTATTGTAATAAATCACATTTGTGTTATATAGTTTCTTCATTAAACCTGTACCCGTAACAGACTTACTTCTTTTTCTTCTTTCCTGAGCACTTACATCTAAAGTGGATGCCATAAATCTTCGTTTTACAGGTTTTCTTTGTGTTAACGGCATTGTTTGTCTTCTAGTTGGTATTAACTTGGATACAAATTCTCTATATTTTAAAGACTTAGATCTAAATGGAAGTTGGTCAGGTAAATACCTTCTCCTATATGCATTTGTCTGTTCCAAAATATTTTTATATGCTTCCATGTCTTTTTCTTTCACTAACGATACTGAAGGCTTATTTTCAAATAATAATTCAAATAATCCTTTTGTGCCTTTATACCTTTGATCACCAATGACAATATTATCATGTTCGTCAACGTTTAACGGGCTATTACCTATCATTAAACCATCTTCTGTTAATCTCGCTCCATAACTATGGTAATTCTTATTAGGAATTGTTCCGAGTAACATTTTTACCATGTATTTCCTTCCTAAAGGTCCTTTGTTATGAATATTTTCACCCAACAAGCTTATGTTTGACGGTCCTTCTCTTGCCTCTTCTCTTTTTTCCTCTTCACTAGCAGTTGGTGCTTCTTCAGGTCCCCTTTCACTATATCCTGGTGATTCTAGCTCTCTTTCAGATTCTGCTCCGGTAAAGCCGCTGTATGTAGAGGATTCCGGGTCTTCATCACTAAAACCTTCATATTTTACACTTTCTCTTTCAAACTTTGTGATAGGTGCAATCGCATCTCCTTCCAATAAAGGTTTCGCAAATTTTTTGTTTAATTGTTTCAAGGGTTCAGTAATGGGTTTAAAAGTAGATTCAAGGAATTTCTCCCTCTCGCTAATACCTAGTTTCAATGCTCTGTTTTTAGCCCGAATAGAATCACTAAGTGATTTTATTTCTTTTACTAATTCTTCTTGGTTAACCATGTTTGTAGCAAGACGTGTTGTACAACAATGAATGTTTTATACCACGTTCAATGTATTAATATAAATTTATCAAATCCTATCCTGTATCGACCATTGTTTAGCGGTTGTTCCTTCATAATTGTTAGGAACCCATACTTTTCAGCCCAAGCCTTTCCACATAACTCTTTAAATCGTTCAAATGTCATATCCGCATTTACATGATCAAAATATATATGTTTTAGGTTGGTTTCGTCCTGTTTAAATACAATTAACATGTTTGCATTGTCTCTAATGAGTTGTTTTGGTATTTTGCTGTAAAATATAAATGCTATCTATGTTGTTATGTCGACCCATAGCGAAGTAATTTCTTATTGTGTTTTGGTTTTCACAAGATACATCGTCGAATATGAACACGGAGAATGGTTTAGCTTCTTGTGGTTGCATGACACTCTCGCTTGCATTAAACTTTAAATATTTAACTTCAGGCACATTAGTCAGTATCTTTTCCAATAATTGATACTTTGGTTGTTGTAGTGATTTTGAAAATACATATAGATTGTTAAAACGTAATCCTTTAGGGTTTGTAATCAAATTGAATACTACATTAGTTTTTCCACAGTTGGAAGGTCCGGTAACCAGACAACGAACGGTGTTTGGTAACAAATTGCCATGTTTCCCACTATTGAATTCTGAATTATCCACTGTGAGTTCATCTATATTATTAATAGTAAAACTCTCTTTTTGTGGTACTATCTCCATCCTTTGTAATGGTTCAACCTAAAATGATTCTCTATCGTTATATCAAATCCTTTTTAGGTATCCAAGAATCTTCCGTCTTATTAAATCCTAACCATCGTACTTTGACCTTATCTTTTTTCCGTTGCAACACCTTTTCAACTAAATATACATCGCCTACTGTTGATTTTAACATTTCATGTCCATAAAACCCTCCTTCAAGCAATTGTCCTTTATTATCTTTTAAAATATATGTCTCAGGTACTGTAGGTTGTACTTTGAATACAGTAAAAACCTCATTGGTCCAATTTGGCAGATATCTTTTACTGAATACACCTTTATATTTACTTATTCGCACTTTATCACCCACATTAAATTTTTTAGGCTTTAGTTTTTCAACTTTTGGTTTAGTATTCATTTTTATACGTTTTAATACAAGGTTTTCATTTTTACTAGTTACTTGGTTTGGTTTCATCCCGATAGTCCTATGAAATTTGTTATTGTAATCGTTTATAAGTTTTGGTAACATATCAATCCATATGTGCGATCCTCTGTTGGAAAACATTTTATACATTGCACTTTTTAAAGTTCTGTTGAATCTTTCGATTATTGAGGCTTTTACCTCTGAATTGGTTGAGTAATGGTTTATATTGTGTTTTTTCATTAAATTTGCAAATTCCTTATTAAAATATTCTTTTCCATCATCTGTTTGTAAATGTTTAATAGTATGTTTGTATCTTTGTATAGCTGTTTCCATTGTTTTTGTAACACTTTTGCCACTTTTATCTTTTAGTGGTAAAGCATCTGCCATTTTTGAAAAACAGTTAATAACAGTCAATATGTATTTATATCCTTTATTTTGTTTGCTATAAGGAATCATTTCGATTAAATCTGCTTGATATAAATCATTAATTCCTTTTATCACCGTATTTCTTCGTGGAAACTTTCTTCTTGCAGGTTTATGAAGTTCGTTGACAATTTGTTGCTTCAAGTCCTTCATATTGCAGGTTTCAATGTTTGTTGTATCACATGTATAATCACAATGAATGTTGTTTTAAATATTCACATCATTTATATGGGTCAAGGTCATCCAAACTTGTGTAAAAGAATGGGGAACACGGCGTTTGACTTGCCGTGTTCCCCATTTTTTTACGGAAGGAAAAAGGAATAAGGTCGAAGTTGTAGAAGGACGAAGAATAGGTTACTAGTTGATAGGGTTTAGAGAGTAGTGGCCAAAAGGAAGAGTGTGGATTTTGTCGGGCATAATGTGTCTTTTATCATCCCGAGCTGACAGCGCTTTTTTAATTTCGGTGACACTGTAGACTTGATGCTTGAAGCTTCGGATATTGTTGAATGTTGCTGATATTGTAGTATCTTCAAACAAACAAGTCTTGTAGTGGTCAAATGTCACGTGTTTTTTCAAATAAGATGTCTTCACTCCTTTTGCTTTCTTGACTGTCGGTGTGTTGTTCTCGTGGTACATCTTAAATGAATACAATTTCGCCATCAGCGCCACTATTTCTTCTAAAGGCATTCCATTTGCTTCATCTTTGAATTTTCCGATTACTTTTTTATTTTTTTCATTAAAATTTGGATGGTTCTTCGGATAGTCAGAAAAGTCGAAATCTTCTTTGTATGGAAAAGTCCTTAGGTCTTCATACATGTCCAAAGTCTTTATCCAGTAGATAAACGCGTCCGTATCCATGTATGCGACTCCAATGTTTTCCCTTCCGTAGTGTTTAACCATTTTGTTATAATGGAAATCATACATCAGGGTTTTACTTATGTCCAAAATCGACATACCTATGTATAACGGACGGTCCATGACTATTGTTGTTTTCTTCATACTGACAGCGACTAGGTTTTCGTTTATAATCATGGATGTTCCAAAATTGGGTTTTTGCACTAATTTTTCCAATTTCCTAGGATCACTCACTAATTTTACATTTTTGTGTTTTCTTTTGTTCTCCAAGGTCTTCCCAAAGATGGCGTTGTTCATTAATTTATAGAAGTCCTTTTCAAATGCTGTTGTCGCTGCAGCTCTTCTTGTAGTGTTGGAATCAATATATGGTTTCAACCAACAAGACTGGGTGAATTCAATTGCTCTATGAATTCTCACTATACGTAGACCCAATTCAAGAGCCTGTTGAACTACCCAGTAGTGAGCCACATACCGATCTTTATTCTCCAAGGTCATCATCAATTTTGGCCATCTTCCTGTCGGTGAAACTTCAGTCTTGGCTAGGAGAGGCAAGTCGTAGTGATGGTCATGAAGGTGCTCAAGGTATTCAAAATCACAGTCCAAAATATAGCCTTTTGGACCATCCTTTGGAATCTGTGAGATGTCTCCGATGGTGGCCGGGTCGATCCATTTGAAGTCAGCGTAGTGAAGCGGATTTGACATTGCCCAACCATAAAGGTTGTTTGCGTCAAAGTAGCCAAGGTAGACCGATGGTTGTTGCTCGTCGAAGCCGGGGATGTACTTGTTGTTGGCTTTGACATGACGTGTTACAGCTTGTGTCAAACCGCCCCGTACACCGGATTCCATCATGAGCACCATATCTATATCTGTAAGAAGTTCCAATCGACAGTTGGTTGACTTTAGCATAGCTTGCCATGCTAATCCTGGAGATGTGTACGAGTGTAGAGGGTCCAGTCCATAGGCGGAGAAGCAGGTGTTTCTGAATTCTTCCATCACATCGCACAGCAGAGTTACGTCCAGTTTTATATAAAAGTCAGAATATTCCCCTAAAGTTTGAATGTTTAGTTGGTTCCAAACATTACAAGCATGATTGTAGTCTTCAACGGAGATATCACTTTCGTTTAATTTGCTGTTGAAGGCTTCAATCGGTGGTAGACTGGTTTCTTCAAATTTTTCTGCAGAAGTTATGTAATCGTAGGGGAACACTCCTTTACGTAATACTAAGTCCAATTTATCTTCAGGTACAATCTTGCTGGTTTCTTTTAGGTCTTCTCTTCGTAGATTCTCAGACAATCTGCTCAAACTAGATGCCATAAATCTACAAGAGTCTACAAAGCGAAGTTTAATTTTACCTACTGTTTTTGAGAAACTGATATACTTTTCCAATGTTGTAGCAAGAACATCAATTCTACCATTATCTCTTCCTAACTCTGGAATAATGAAGTGGGAGTCGTAGCCGCTAAGATTGTGTAACACGACAGGGATAAAGTGGGGCAGTTTGTAATTTATATTGCATGAATTACAAGCAGCTCCTCTGTATAAACCTGTCAGGTGATCGTGATCTCTTACTTTTGGATTTTCTTCACTGAAGCTCTTCTCGCATAGATAACATTTTGATGTCAGATTATATTCTTCTTGTTGATTCTCATTCAAAGGTTCCATAGGTACGACATTACCATACAAGCGTTGTACCTTTTCAGCAATGTCATACAACTGGTCTACGAAATACTTAGCGGCTTCTTCACCACGGTAGAGTATTGGAGTGGATGTTAAACCATAGTCTTGCAATTGGTTTTCAGACAAGGTTGATTTCACTAGTAGACAAAAACTGTTGGGTTGATGCAACTGATATTTTGTTCTTCTAGTCACTTCACCGTCCGGCAGCTCCTGTGGTACTAACGTAGATTCAAAATCTGCGTAGATGACTACTGGAATCCGATATTGGTGAACTGTCTTGTTAAATTGGATAAACGCTCGAGATGGTGGTGGCAGACTAATCTTTACTTCATAATTTTCGTTACAAAGTCTTTTGTGTTCAATCAACCATTCTGATCCTCCACGTCTTAGTTCTTTATATGTGAAGCAGAAACATCTTTTACACACTGTTAACCTACTTTTATGTTTTGATAACTGATTCCATACCAAGGCTACAAAGTCCTTTATCCATACATAATGGGAAATTTCACCCTTAGTTATCAATAGCAAATCCGTGTGGTTTCTTTGCTCAACCTTTACTACCCGCAAAGGATAAACGTTGTTCGAATCATCCAGACCAAAAACATTGACTGAAACGCCAGGATTTTTCTTTTCAAATTTGTCAATGTCTTTCAAGGTAACTGGGTAGGTGAGACCTTGAAAGTTGTAGCGGTGTTCATTCTCGTAATATTCTCTACCAACTCTACAAGGATGATCTTTAACATACTTGGTTAACATTGCATACTTGAAACATTCATTACCCTCATTTTGAACATTTCTACACGAGTTAGTGTTTTGGATTTTCTTTGGTAGAGGGATAAAACTACTACCTCTTAAACCATATCCATGTTTATGAACCCTAACATCCATACCTTCAATTGATGACAAAGTCCATCCAGATCCTCTTCCTTCATGTTCTTGGAGTTTGGTTATAAGTTCCTCCAAGCATTCTTCAATAATATCATCAATGTCGGAGGTGAAGGTAAGGGTTCGATTTTTGGTAATGAATGCTCTCAATGCTGTTTCACCATCAGTATTGTTAAACATAGCCTCTAACACCATTCCAGATTTAATAAAGGTTTGAGATTGTCCCAGTGACTTTACATCACCGCCAGGTTAAAGTATTATACAAGTCAAATGTTTTTTTTATTACTTGACTTGTATAATACCCCTCTCCCTTACTTTAAGAGGGTTGAGACTAAATTTGGAAAAATTAATTTGGAAAAGACTTTTAAATATTGTCCAACACAACCTAACAATTTTGATTTTTTTTTTTTTTTTAGTGGGCCCATGTCCTAGTCCATTTCCCACACGGTTTGGCATCCTTCCCGTCGTATTAGATAGGCTTTAGGGATGACAAATTCTCTTTGTACCATCCGAGGTGGTACTTGCATTGTACAAAGGCGGCCTTCACCTTTTACAACAATTTCTACTTTCTTATTACCCGCTCCATAGGTTTGACCAATAAAGTAATATTTTTCATCAACCTTTAGCCTTCTAATATCACGCGGTTGCGGGCCGTGGGGATGTCTGAACTTGGACGTTTTAGGCCTAATATAAAGAGTGTAGGGTTTGAATTGCCGAAATTTGACTGTACTTTTGAGGTGTCGTTGGCAGCGATCCCCTTCTGCACAGGCAAGGTTCTGGTAACACAACACCCCGAACACACTTGAAAACCGAGCGTAATCGCATTTCTTACCCTTGCCAGCAGGGGCTTTAACGCGCTTACGTTTCTGTGTTGGACGCTTTACTGTAGTGTCTTGGAGCTTCTCCGAATTAGGCTGGCTAGAAGGAATGGGGGTGGAAGGGGGTGGAAGAGGCAAGGATTGGTCAAAAGGAATGGAGCAAACAATTTTGGGTGGGGTAGGTGAACGGGTTAGGTCTATGGAGGGAAGTTCAGGGGAAAAGATGGATTTACGGGGTGGTTTGGTTGGTGTAGGTGGCATGGGGGATATCGGTAAGGGACATTGGGATTTTGTATAGGATAGGATTTTCTTCGTGCGACTGTAGGGGGTGATCCTCGACCTTGACGTCTCTTCAAAAATCGCAGACTCCGATCCTGAGTCCGATAGCAGCGAGAGTGCTGGGGAGGCTACCGGGACTCGACCTGACGACTTGACGAGTTCTCCTGACGATGGCGGTGCACCAGCCTCTTCCACTGTCGGCGGTAATGGCGACAGGCTGGGCATTGAGGCGGGCTGTGGCGGCGGTGGCGGCGGCGGCGGCATCGTCAGGCAGCTCAGGATGTTCGCAGTCATCAGGTATTCCAGGATCGAAGTGGAGGATGATGAGGGTTGAGACGTGTCGGTCGAGGTTGGAGCTGGCGGGTAGTTTTTCAGCTTGAGGCCCATTTTACCCATTTGAATGAATGAAGTAAATGAAAAGAGTAGATGTTAAGAAAGAAGTAAAGTGGTTATAAAAATCTCGAGAGTAAGGGAGTACCTGTCCGTATGGAAGCTTGGACCGGAATGAGAAGTGCGTGCAGCCCGGCCGCCTTATATCCCCACCGGGGCTGCCACGCCCAGGATATCAGGGGTGGGGGAGGGGAGGGGGGGGCTCGCACTTTTTGTCGGGGGGAGGGGGGTTCTTTAAAAAATTTAGCCTCATGGCATTCTTATGTTGCCATCGCTAAAAAACTCAAACAAAAATTCCAACTCTAACTCAGACAGTTTGACTTTGCTTCCAACTCAAACTCAGACAAAACACCAAACTTGTGTTAATAATACTAACCCATTAATGTTTACTAAATACTTAAAGATTTAAGATTTAAAGATTAAGTGGTAAGGATTTTGAATTTTTAGATATATTTAGGTCAAGGTCACGGAAAAACTTTAAAAAAATTAAGCCCCACACCCCCCTATGGGGGTGTGGGGCACTTGGGTTGTCATCGCTGTAGCCTCCGAAGAGACCCAACTATGACAACAAGGCAACATCCAATGTCGTGTACCCTTCGCCACGCAAGACTTGTAAACATTTACTGCATTGTCTTTTCAATAGCTAACAAAGATTCATTTACATAATTTTTAGTTTCCAAGAGGAAACACACTGAGGACACCCTAGTGGCTTACGTCCTCCGTCCGAGTGCAGAGGCCGCCACAACCTTTTGCTTGCCAGCGTACAACATGCTCCCACAACCCCAGCCGCAACCTGTTGCATGCCTGAGAGGAGCCTAACAATTATAAAAAGTGGCTTTACACGGGGGCCTACTCCCGTACCTTATTATTACTATTTTTTCATTTAGCAATGCAGTAAATTTTTACAAGCTTTGTGGGTCAAGGCCACACGGACATTAAAAAATTTCGGCCCCCGTACATCTATGGCGAACCACGAATGTTCGGGGGCCTTGGGGACTAAAAACACAAATAGCTAACAAAGATTTATTTACATAATTTTGAGTTTCCAGAAGGGAAACTAACTGAGGACACCCTAGTGGCTTACGTCCTCGTCCGAGTGCAGAGGCCGCCACAACCTTTTGCATGCCTGGCAGGAGCCTACCAATTATTAAAAGTGGCTTTACACGGGGGCCTACTCCCGTTCCCTGACGTTACAATTTACTTTGAGCATTGAAAAAGCTCAAGGGGGGATTGCTAAAACAAGCGTATACACTTTAGAAACATAACACACTTACAACACACAATTGAGCTCAACGTAGTCAATGCTGGAACAAGCACATACACATTAAACACATATAACAAACAAGACACAAAGGATACAAGACACACAGGAGACATAGGGTACAAGTAAAACACTCTCATATAAAACAATTCGCAATACCCAAACGCGAGCGCAATATCTTACAACTAATACAAGTCTTAAAGTTAGAGTAGACTTCGCTAAACACTGAAGGCGCCATTCAATGTTTAGTGATGCCTATGGCGGTCCGTCCCGATCGTTCACGTTCAACGCGCGGGAGCGGACTGCGAGCCGGCTCTGGCCGGACCCCCTTATATCCCCACCGGGGCTGCCACGCCCAGGATATCAGGGGTGGGGGAGGGGGTGGTGGTGGGGGGGGGTGGGGGGTGTGGGGGGTCACTTTTTGTCGGGGGGGGGGGGGCTCGCACTTTTTGTCGGGGGGGGGGGCTCGCACTTTTTGTCGGGGGGGGCTCGCACTTTTTGTCGGGGGGGGGGGCAGGTAGGTTAAGTGGGTCAAGGTCACCCACAACACTTGTACTCTAAGTGTTGGCTATACCCCCACCACAACTGGGTCCCTAGGCTGCACAACACCGCTTCGCCAGTATGTCTCTGGCTTCCATGCGGTGCGCCTCGCTGTTCTCCAGCTCTCTATATGTAAGTAATTTTACAAGTTATAAATTTAGGTCACTACACTTTAACTCTGGGACGATATCGACTTGTAGTATTTCAGTGTTTTGCCTCAAGGTCGTCACACTGAACGAAGGTTGTTGCTATGCCAACATGACGGGCGCGCCCGCCAAACGCCAGGTGTGCCGACTGCACATGACGGGCGCGCCCGCCAAACGCCAGGTGTGCCGACTGCACATGACGGGCGCGCCCGCCAAACGCCAGGTGTGCCGACTGCACATGACGGGCGCGCCTGCCAAACGCCAGGTGTGCCGACTGCACATGACGGGCGCGCCCGTCACTCGCACAAGATGTGTTAAGTGTAGGTCACTACACTTTACCTCTGGGACGATATCGACTTGTAGTATTTCAGTGTTTTGACTCAAGGTCATCACACTTTAACTCTAGCACATCGGTTATCGTACCAGAGGTGCTTAATAACCTAACTTGTAATGTTTAGGGTGGCGTTTGCACGCCACGTGGTATCGCCATGAGTGTGCAGTCCAAGTTTAAGTTAAATTAATTTTACTGTAATCTTTTCCATTTCCACTTCGTTTTGCCAAAGTATAAGGTGTCGCTTAATAAAGTGGTATTTCTCTAAAGTTATAGGGGATTGCAGGGATACAATTAGTTTGTTTAGGAGGCTCTTCATCTTGGAGTTTAACACAATTTCCACTTTGACTTTGCTTCCTTGGCTCTCACAGCCTAAGCTGTACAGAAATGTTTCTTCTAGTGCCAACTCGGGCCAAGAGAACAGTGTGTTGACTGTAGGACAGCTCATGGTGAAGTGATGCGATACTCCAGCGTACCACCTCGCCTTCCCCCACCACTGTGACCTTCCCCCACTCCTGCTGTTTCCCCCACCTCTTTTCCCTTGACTCACGCGTTACAAGCAGTCTCTCAGTATTGTGCGGACTTTTGTGAGGAGAAGCCATGTCGCGGGACACTTTAGGTAAGAAACTTAGCCGTGTTAAGACTTTATTAGTTGCTCACTGTCCGCCACTCAAAGTAAAAAGAGTTTCAACTTTAGCTAAGTGGCGCAAACTGTTGCGCGGACACCCTAGGTTTTATACCAAACAGACTAATCTCAGTTTTACTGATGAAGATTTGTTTAAAATATTGGATGAAATGACTTTTCCTTGCAAAATTCAGTTAGTTACTCCCATTCCTGACAGTTTAGAGTCTTAGTCTCTCAAGCCGATATACCTAGAGTACACAGAGCCTGACAGTTAGTCACTCGGTGGCTGTCGTGGGGTGCGCATCGGTGTTGGCGCTCCGTTGTTAGGTTTTCAAGGTCACAGTAATATGACATTGGGGGTGTTGTGCTAGTTCAAGGTCACCTGAGGGATTACCGATTGCCCATTTAGGCAGAGTCATGTCAGAAACTCGAGTTTAACTTGGCACTTTTGCCGTTTCTCGTCGAAAATTCGCTCCAAGTGGTCAAGGTCACGGGGACTCGGACTGAAACTCGGAGCGTAGTGCGAGAAACGGCAAAAGTGCTAAAAAATTTTAAGTTTCGGCGTGACCTTGACCTTAGTGGCGTCGGTGACGTCGTTTTGATGACGTAAGGGGTGATGACGTCATCAGCACGTCATTTCTGTGACGTCATGGGTGTGACGTCATTGAAATGACGTCATTGGTGATGACGTCATCGATTGCATCATCGATGACGTCATCGATGACGTCATCGGTGAGGTCATTGACCTCGATGACGTCATCCCTCAGGTGACCTTGAACTGGCCCAGCATCCCCAATTTCATACTACTGTTGTCCTCCAAATTAATGTTCACTTCTGCTTCAAATCGTACTTTAAGGAAGGAACCCACTTATATCTTGTAGAGCGTAAACATTTAATGACTTCTTTTTGAACAACGTCACATGTGCTTATGTTTATTTTTAACCCTTAAGAAACTAAATTCTTTTATCAAATTATATAATATTCTTTTTTGGTGTTGTCAAAGTTAGGTAGACGTTAGCATTGCCATCGGCGACATTTTAAAGTGACAATTTTAATATTATTCAGAAGTATTTTCATTTTTTTTTAATTTGATCGCGAAATGATTGTTTGTGGTTGAACAATCAGTAAAAACCATATTTACAAATAAATTCAGTAATAATTAGTAAAATATTATACATCGATAACTAGGCAATTTAGAAAAAAAATACTGATAAAAAACTAAAAAATTAAGAGAATTATTCATTATTGTGTTGAAAAATGTTTTGAGTTAACAGATTTACATGTGTAGAAAAAGTAAACAGCATGTAAGGAAGAAGCTAAGGTTTAATATTTATATCATAATGTCAATCATTATAGCATAGACTATATACACTAACGTGCATGAACTTTTCAACCCATGCATTTGGTTTTACTAGAAATAATGGCCTCCTGATCGAAAATCGACCACAATTTCAGTTGATCTGGACCCAAGAAGCTTAAAAACATTTTTTACCTTTTTAAAGGACTTTGCATTAGGAGCAATTTGCCACAAACTCGACCTCAAAAAGTCGAATGGATCGTGAGATATTGCATTTTTTGTTTTCAGCAATATGATTGTAAAGCAAAGTTTAATCGCCTGTCATTTTACTTAATCTTCCGTTTGAGGCCGGGTTTGCGGTATTGTTTTCTATTCTTAGAGACCTTTCATTTGATGTACATATTAACCTATGCTTACGTTTAAGATTTTCTTCGGCCTCCTTGTGGGCCGTCTCTCCTTAGAGGTCTAAGGACAATAAGTAGTTTAGGAAGTAGAGTTTGTCACTAAAAACCAATTTACAAAGTTTCAGTTTTATTACATAAATACTTTTAAAGTTATTACACCGTATCCAGACTTCTCAGACCGTTTTCCACCCTGTAGAGATACGGATATTCAAATATTTACTGTTTTCTGCACCAGAGGCACTGCAATCGTTGTTGCAATAATTCACCTGGTTTAAAAAAACACTTAATCATCACACAGCCCTCAATTATAAAATGTTTCATCCTTGGATAATTTGCATTGTTGATTTTTCTACCACATATCACTTGTACTTCATATTCACCGCTAGAGATGGCGCTACCGTAAATTGGTTTCAAACTCGCCTAGGATACTAGAAGTCAACTCACGTTAGTGTATATGTTCATTGATAATAGTCTTGTTTTGTCCAGCATTTTTTACGTCCATTCTGACTAATTTAGACAAGATAAGATCTATAATTTGTATAAAGATGACACAAAAAAACCAAGCTAATAAAAATAAATATCTATAATGATAATTTAAAATAATCAATTATTTAGTCCAGTGCTTGACATTCTCCTCTTAAATAATAATTGAAAAAACTAGTCAAATAAATGTTGTATCATTCAATTATAATTGAGAAACTTAAAAATCATGTACATTTTCTACACTGAAACTTAACAAAACTTATACCATAGAAAAACTAACCTGGTTGGTTTTTCTATGCTTATATATTATACTTACTGATATAATTTCACTAGGCAACTTAAATAAAACTTTGTTCAAATGTAATTGAATTCAATCAATTCATGTGGCATATAATCGTCAATACCTGTATATAAGCTGTATACCTGTATTGAGTAAACTCGACTTGTTTTATTTGTGGTTCAGCATATCAGCTAAGAGTAGCGTTCAATAATCAATGATATCAGTGATCCTTTACAAATCGTTTCGTATTAGCCAGAAAGTTACATCTTGTAAATACCATTGCCACGCGTTAAGAACTTATACTCTAATACTAAACAGAAGTCTGATTCATTTTTTAGTACACCTCTTAACTCGTACATTTTGAGTAAATTATTATCATAAAAATAAAATAGCATACTCTTACAAGGAAACTACCATCCCAACGATCTTTCTGTTATCAAGCTATCCTTTGCTAAAATATAAAATATGAAAATAACTGCGTGATAATCTAATTCTATTATCCAACGTTTTGAATGCCAGTGCGAAGCAATAAAGAGCTCGATAAGGTCGCATTGAGTGAAACATATTTGACTCATGTAATATGCATGCTGGAAAGAATGCTAGGGAAATACGTGTGCGGCATATAACTCGGCTCCACTTGAACCGTATTGAGGGATATGTGACATCACTTTAAACATTTATTATATTAAAACTCCACGGTTGGATGGTATGACATAAAAGTCGTTTTCAGACCCGATGCTTTTAAAGTTGTTTAAAAATCCAAACCTGTCTAAACGGAATTTTCAGTTTGTTCAAAGATGGAAGGTCCAACGTTGAATACTTAAAATGCAGACTCCGGATTTTAATATTATACATACCATGCAACTCAGAAATGAAGTATTAGATATCTTCCAAGAACAGTTTCTTTGGTATGTCTAATCTCGTTTGGTGTTTGCACCTTTTATACTAGTAAGTCTTTTATTGAGTAGATTCCAGTTAGTTTCTCCCGAAATACTCTTCATTAGATTTACTCCTGTAGCCCGTGTCAAGCTGGTGGAATGCCCCTATTGTCCATGGATCAAAGCGAGAGGTCTGTCAAGATTGCCAGGTTATTAATTACAGCCCCGGCTCTCCCCCTGAGTGGCTCTTTTCTATCGCCGCTGCCGTTCATTGCGATCGACAGTTCCTCTGCTTCCGTCGCGTCTCTTTACTGCCCTGCGATCAGACTTCAGTCCAATGTCCCAAAGATTTTTGTACTAATATTATTATGAAGTACGAGGGGGGCCAAGCTTATGCTCATTAAAATGATCAAGTGTCACTCTCCTTTCTTAGATAAAGGTCGGTCGCTCCGCTCCACTCACTCGCCATCTTTCATTTTTAAACGAGCTCGTTCGCTTCGCTCACTCGTTAAGCCAATAGGTACTCTTTGGTTTTTTGAACCACGATTTAAATATGTAACATATGTGTTTAAACAATTATCTGCTGCTATTTCTGTTCAATTTATAAGCTATAAAAATCTCCATAAAGATAACATGGGAACGTTGAATTGCTCTAGGACGAAAACCGGATTTTCCCCAGCCATGGGACTCATGGCTGTTATGAACATGACCAGCTCCAATCGATTACTCGTGACAAAAACCCATATTTAACCAAAAAATAAAAAAATCCTTGGAGAAAACCTAATTTTGCCCGTACAAACGTGGCTTGTTTTAGAGTATATATAATAATAATAATAAGATATTATAACTTTTTCAATTCTAAAATGGAACCTTACGTAATCTTAAAATCGTCAAAACTGCTTTACATGAGTACACTAGAAATCAAGTGAATTACCGATAAATAGTTGCTATTGAATAAAACATAAACAGGTTTTTGTTCTTACAGATTTTTCATATCATAGATTTGAATTTGAATGATTTTCGTAACCAAGGAATTCTCTATAAAAATCTATACAATAGTCAACAAATTGTAATTATTATTCGGCACAAACTGTCTTAACACATTATAAATAATTCATGAAAATCAGTTTTCATTTTTAAAAGCAATCAATTACTAAATCTCTCTGGCTTCAATTTGGATCAGTTTAAACTGCTAGTAGATGGAAATAATTTTGTAATGAAGCATAAGCAGTATGTTGACTAAACTGTATCAAGAATAAGAGACCCAAGGAATAAGCACTTAAAACATATATGTAGCAGATGTTATACTATAATATAATTTTTGAAACCACTGTAACAAAGGCAAGGCAAATTTATCTTCACCTTAATGAGTTATGATTATAATCTCTTCATAATACAATGCCCTGTCGGCACCTTTGCTAAAATAACTATCTTGAACACTGAGGATGCAATTAAATCTAATTTTCCGTGTTTTTATTCTATCCGACATGATTTGAGTTACTGTATTATAATTTAGACACATGAGAAATTAAATTTTACCAAAGTAGTTTTGATTAAATACAAAGGGTTAAATTTTAATACTTCAAGGTCTTATAAGAGTACATAAGCTTCCAATTTTGGTAGTGTAGAGATTCATTCGATTTTATACTTAGAGGACTTGAAAATTCTGCAGTTTAGTATTAACAGACTATACAAAACCAACGATTTAATGCTGCAATAGTTAACATATTTCTTACATTTAATTGATAGTTTGAGACTTATTACACTAACCATAATCAAAATAAAACACACAAAGCATCCTAGATAATAGTCCGCTACCCCATGGTAAAATAAACCCTCTGTATAACAGTGCACCTGTCCCTAACACCTGACACGCACGCTAGCTGTCAAACCTGCTACATGGTAGGTTGATGCGTTCCAACTCTAAAGGTCAACTCGTCACGGTTCTCCATAAAAGCTTATATTCAAATTAGTTTACGAGTTTCCATTGCCCTAGCTTAAGTTTGGAATTTAACTGGGTAAATGCATGAACCCTAAATTTGAAAAGTGTTAGTAAGACAAAACGTTTGTCACATTTTTTTGTATTGAGAAATATGATGTTTTGATGTAGAAACACTACATGTTTTATACCATATATGATGTTTCCTTATCGTGATAAAGGAGTTTAAATTAATAACCTGATAATAGGTATATTACTCACTCAACGTTAAATAACAACAAATAGTTACTTCTCAAACCTCTATGATGAAACTGAACAAGTGAGTTTTCCTTTTGCCTAAACAAGACTTATTTATCCCACCATGCTACCAAACAACACAAAACTCCTTCTAGGATATTCAAGCAGAGCATAAGATAAAAGCTACCTTTACAATGCATTGAAAGAACACTTTGATCCTGCTAATTTCCCTCGCGCTTTAATCTTCTCTTGCTAAAAGAAGCAACAAAAGATTATTACCTTCTACGTCATAGCTTGGCTCTTCCAACGCGTAGAGACAATCTTTTAACTACAAACAGTCCTATTTTGTTTTGTTTTATTCTTCCTTTATAATGGTTTTATTTTAACTAACTATAGACTAAATTTCTAACAGATCTTTAGTTTTTAATACACACACAGTAACATGGTTTATAGAAAATAACTTGTTCAAAAGAAGTCTCAGTTGAATGTATCTATACATATATGTATGGAACTAGCTGTTGCCCGTCACGGCTTCGCCCGTGATTAAATTCATTTTACATGTAATAATATCTCATTAAAGAGCAACGAAATCTTCTTTCTTAAGAATTATGTAAGCAGAGCATTGAATTTTGCAAACAATTTTCTTAATGAGCACATATGAGTAAATAGGAACGAATATGTCAAATTTCAAACCCCATAGACCTTACGTAGGGGGCTCTAAAGGACTTCAAAAACTATTTATGCAAAACAATTTTTTATTTAGTAGGCAACATAACAAGTAAAAAGGTCAATTTTCAACCCTGTAGGCTATATAGTAATTTTGAAGTCCAGTGGGGCGGAGCCCTAAAAGACATAAAAAAGTATCTTTGCATAACCTTTTCTTAGTGAGTACAAATGAGTAAAGAGGAACGTCCAAGTCAAATTTCAACCCTGTATGCCCAAGAGTAATTTAGAAGTCCAGTGGGGCGGAGCCCTAAAGGACTTCAAAAACTATACTTGGAAAACCGTTTCTTAGTGAATACCTATAAACAAAGAGGAACATAAATACTAAATTTCAAACCCATTGGCCCTAGAGTGATTTTTAAGTCCAGTGGGGCGGAGCACTAAAGGACTTCAAAAACTAAAGGATTTGCATAACTGTTTCTTCATGAGTATACATGAGTAAAGAGGAACGTCCACGTAGAATTTCAACCCTGTAGGCTTTATAGTAATCATGAAGTCCTGTGGGGCGGAGCCCTAAAGGACATAAAAAACTATATTTATAAAACCATTTCTTAGTGAGTACATATGAGTAAAGAGGAATGTCTACGTCAAATTTCAACGCCATATGCTCTTGAGTAATTTTGAAGTCCAGTGGGGCGGAGCCCTAAAGGACTTCAAAGACTTTATTTTGTAAAACCGTTTCTTAGTGAGTACATATGAGTAAAAAGGAACTTCCACGTGAAATTTCAACCCCGTATGCCCTAGAGTAATTTTGAAGTCCAATGGGGCAGAGCCCTAAAAGACATAAAAAACTATCTTTGCATAACCTTTTCTTAGTGAGTACAAATGAGTATAAAGAGGAACGTCCAGTCAAGTTTCAACCCTGTATTCCCAAGAGTAATTTAGAAGTCCAGTGGGGCGGAGCCCTAAAGGACTTCAAAAACTATACTTGGAAAACCGTTTCTTAGTGAACTATAAACAAAGAGGAACATAAATACTAAATTTCAAACCCATTGGCCCTAGAGTGATTTTTAAGTCCAGTGGGGCGGAGCACTAAAGGACTTCAAAAACTAAAGGATTTGCATAACTGTTTCTTCATGAGTATACATGAGTAAAGAGGAACGTCCACGTAGAATTTCAACCCTGTAGGCTTTATAGTAATCATGAAGTCCTGTGGGGCGGAGCCCTAAAGGACATAAAAAACTATATTTATAAAACCATTTCTTAGTGAGTACATATGAGTAAAGAGGAATGTCTACGTCAAATTTCAAAGCCATATGCTCTTGAGTAATTTTGAAGTCCAGTGGGGCGGAGTCCTAAAGGACTTCAAAGACTTTATTTTGTAAAACCGTTTCTTAGTGAGTACATATGAGTAAAAAGGAACTTCCACGTGAAATTTCAACCCCGTATGCCCTAGAGTAATTTTGAAGTCCAATGGGGCAGAGCCCTGAAAGACATAAAAAACTATCTTTGCATAACCTTTTCTTAGTGAGTACAAATGAGTATAAAGAGGAACGTCCAATCAAGTTTCAACCCTGTATGCCCAAGAGTAATTTAGAAGTCCAGTGGGGTGGAGCCCTAAAGGACTTCAAAAACTAAAGGACTTGCATAACTGTTTCTTCATGAGTATACATGAGTAAAGAGGAACGTCCACGTCGAATTTCAACCCTGTAGGCTTTATAGTAATCATGAAGTCCTGTGGGGCGGACCCCTAAAGGACATAAAAAAACTATATTTATAAAACCATTTCTTAGTGAGTACATATGAGTAAAGAGGAATGTCTTCGTCAAATTTCAACCCCATATATGCTCTTGAGTAATTTTGAAGTCCAGTGGGGCGGAGCCCTAAAGAACTTCCAAAACTATATAATAATAATCTTTATATTTGCAAAACTGTTTCTTAGTGATTACTTGTAAGCAAAGAGGAACGTCAATCTCAAATTTCAACAACGGATGTAATAGAGTAATCTTGATGTTCTGTGGGGCGGAGCCCTAAAGGACTCCAAAAACTACATTTGCAAAACCGTTTCTTAGTGAAAACCTTTGAAAAAAAAGAGAAATGTCCATGCCAAATTTCAACCCCATTGGCCCTAGACCAGTTTAATAGACCCGAGGGGCGGAGCCCTGAAGATGCTTTCCAAGAGCACCGAAGATGCGTTTCTTAGTGAGCACCGATGGGCGAAGTGGATCTCCCATTGAAAATGTTCCAAATAATTCTCTTAGGTCATATGGTTTTTCAGATATGATTTTCCTAGATTCATATTAAAAATTGGCCATAAGAATAACATTACAAATTTTGAAGTCCTGTGTGGCGGAGCCCTGATGGAATTTTGCTAAACCGTTTCTTAGTGAGCATCTATGAGCAAAGCAGAACGTCCATGCCAAATTTCAACATCATAGGTCTTATAGTTTTCTATATTCGTTGTTTCCTAGATTTGTATAAAAAATTGGCCATAAGGATAACATTAGATAGAAATTTTGAAGTCCTGTGTGGCAGAGCCCTGATGGAATTTTGCAAAACCGTTTCTTAGTGAGCACCTATGAGCAAAGCAGAACGCCCATGCCAAATTTCAACATCGTAGGTCTTATAGTTTTCTATATTCGTTGTTTCCTAGATTTGTATAAAAAATTGGCCATAAGGATAATATTAGATAGAAATTTTGAAGTCCTGTGTGGCAGAGCCCTGATGGAATTTTGCAAAACCGTTTCTTAGTGAGCACCTATGAGCAAAGAAGAACACCCGTGCTAAATTGTAACATTCTAGGTCCTATAGTTTTTCAGATTCGTTGTTGCTTTGATTTGTATTAAAAATTGGCCATAAGATTAACATTAGATGGAAATTTTGAAGTCCTGTGGGGCGGAGACCTGATGGAATTTTGCAAAACTGTTTCTTAGTGAGCATTTTTGAGCAAAGTGGAACATCCATGCAAAATTTCAACCCTCTATACCCCATGGTTATGGAGATTCTCTGATACATGAGTGAGTGGTATTTGACAAATATATAGTAGATAAATTACTATGAACATATTTTTTAACAAAGCACCCTTAGTTTTTTAAGAAGGTTTTATTTGGTTTTAGTTTTAAGAATGCTTTATTTTTAAGAAGGTTTTAGAAGGTGTAACCAATTCAATTTATGTATGGAATAATACTTTCAATATGTAATCGTGTTATGCAAATTAAAAAAAAAAAATATATTACTAGTGACGAATATGTTTCCTCAAAATCATTTTATGTAGAGTAATTTTTTACATCAACTTGTCAATCTTTTCACGTAAAAGTATTTTGAGGTGTCCAGAAACTATTGCAAAAATGTTGTACAAAAGAATTAAATTATTCCGCCATACAGTATGAGAGCCTGCGACAAACATCATTCATCTTAAAATTTGCTTAAATGGCCTTTGTCTTTTTTCAAACGATATAAATTTCTACTTAAATCTTTGTAATGTAGATCACGGCATTAGCTCGTCGTATTCTAAGATGATTCTTCTAGGGGATTGAAAATCAAAGTAAATATGAACAAATAAAACCAATTATCTATTGAAAATAAATAAAGATTGACGAGTAAGTACAGTCCCACCGAATTCACAATATTGGTAAAGGATTAACATAAATTACTTACGCCTACTACATGTGTCAATAGAAACTAGGTCGGTTGTATTGTAACTGGTGGAGATATTCAGGTACAAGAAGCGTTATAAACGACGCTGAACCTGTCAGAGACATGACACGGCCGAGATAGGCCATTGTGGCGCTACAATGGTCATTAGAAACCCGACACGGCGCCGGCGCCTGTTGAAAAAGATAAACTTGAAAGTGCTAAGAAGTAGTGTAAAATTGCGGCCGCTGGCCCAGTTCAAGGTCACTTGAGGGATGACGTCATCGAGGTCAATGACCTCACCGATGACGTCATCGATGACGTCATCGATGACGCAATCGATGACGTCATCACTAATGACGTCATTTCGATGACGTCACACCCATGACGTCACAGAAATGACGTGCTGATGACGTCATCACCCCTTACGTCATCAAAATGACGTCACCGACGCCACTGAGGTCAAGGTCATGCCGAAACTTAAAATTTTTTGGCACTTTTGCCGTTTCTCGCACTACGCTCCGAGTTTCAGTCAGAGTCCTCGTGACCTTGACCACTTGGAGCGAATTTCCGACGAGAAACGGCAAAAGTGCCAAGTTAAACTCGAGTTTCTGACATGACTCTGCCTAAATGGGCAATCGGTTATCCCTCAGGTGACCTTGAACCAGTACAACGCCCGCAATTTCATGTTACTGTGACCTTGAAAACTTAACAACGGAGCGCCGACACCGATGCGCACCCCACGACAGCCACCGAGTGACTGACTGTCAGCTTCAGTGTACTCTAGGTATATCGGCTTGAAAGACTAAGACTCTAAACTGTCAGGAATGGGAGTAACTAACTGAATTTTGCAAGGAAAAGTCATTTCATCCAATATTTTAAACAAATCCTCATCAGTAAAACTGACATTAGTCTGTTTTGTATAAAACTTAGGGTGTCCGCGCAACAGTTTGCGCCACTTAGCTAAAGTCGAAACTCTCTTAACTTTGAGTGGTGGACAGTGAGCAACTAATAAAGCCTTAACACGGCTAAGTTTCTTACCTAAAGTGTCCCGCGACATGGCTTCTCCTCACAAAAGTCCGCACAATACTGAGAGACTGCTTGTAGCGCATGAGTCATGGGAAAAGAGGTGGGGGAAACAGCAGGAGTGGGGGAAGGTCACAGTGGTGGGGGAAGGTGAGGTGGTACGCTGGAGTATCGCATCACTTCACCATGAGCTGTCCTACAGTGAACACACTGTTCTCTTGGCCCGAGTTGGCACTAGAAGAAACATTTCTGTACAGCTTAGGCTGTGAGAGCCGAGGAAGCAAAGTCAAAGTGGAAATTGTGTTAAACTCCAAGATGAAGAGTCTCCTAAATAAACTAATTGTATCCCTGCAATCCCCTATAACTTTAGAGAAATACCACTTTATTAAGCGACACCTTATACTTTGGCAAAACGAAGTGGAAATGGAAAAGATTACAGTAAAATTAATTTAACTTATAACTTGGACTGGACACTCATGGTGATACTATGTGGCGTGCAAACGCCACCCTAAACATTACAAGTTAGGTTATTAAACACCTCTGGTACGATAACCGATGTGCTAGAGTTAAAGTGTGATGACCTTGAGTCAAAACACTGAAATACTACAAGTCGATATCGTCCCAGAGTTAAAGTGTAGTGACCTACATTCAGAACTTGTAAAATTACTTACATATAGAGAGCTAGAGAACAGCGAGACGCACCGCATGGAAGCCGGAGACATACTGGCGAAGCGGTGTTGTGCAGCCTAGGGACCCAGTTGTGGTGGGGGTATAGCCAACACTTAGAGTACAAGTGTTGTGGGTGACCTTGACCCACTTAACTTACCTCGACCCCCCCCCCCCCCCGACAAAAAGTGCGAGCCCCCCCCCCTCCGACAAAAAGTGCGAACCCCCCCCCCCCCCGACAAAAAGTGCGAGCCCCCCCCCCTCCGACAAAAAGTGCGAACCCCCCCCCCCCCCGACAAAAAGTGCGAACCCCCCCCCCCCCCGACAAAAAGTGCGAACCCCCCCCCCTCCCCCCCCCACCCCCTCCCCCACCCCCACCCCCTCCCCCACCCCTGATATCCTGGGTGTGGCAGCCCCGGCGGGGATATAAGGGGGCCCAGCCAGAGCCGGCTCGCAGTCCGCTCCCGCGCGTTGAACGTGAACGATCGGGACGGACCGCCATAGGCATCACTAAACATTGAATGGCGCCTTCAGTGTTTAGCGAAGTCTACTCTAACTTTAAGACTTGTATTAGTTGTAAGATATTGCGCTTGCGTTTGGGTATTGCGAATTGTTTTATATGAGAGTGTTTTACTTGTACCCTCTGTCTCCTGTGTCTTCTATCCTTTGTGTCTTGTTTGTTATATGTGTTTAATGTGTATGTGCTTGTTCCAGCATTGACTACGTTGAGCTCAATTGTGTGTCGTAAGTGTGTTATATGTTTCTAAAGTGTATACGCTTGTTTTAGCAATCCCCCCTTGAGCTTTTTCAATGCTCAAAGTAAATTGTAAAGTCAGGGAACGGGAGTAGGCCCCCGTGTAAAAGCATTTTATACCAACATTAGCATGAGTCCTCTCAGGCATGCAATATTGCGGCTGGGTTTGGGACTCGGTCTGTTTGTACGCTGACATGCAGACCACAGCTGTGGCCAATTTGCGGTGGCCTCTGCACTCGGACCGAGGGCGTAAGCCACTAGGGCTGTCCTCAACCTCTTGTTTCCCTTCTGGAAACTCAAAATTATGTAAATGAATCTTTGTTAGCTATTTGTGTTTTTAGTCCCCAAGGCCCCCGAACATTCGTGGTTCACCATGGATGTACGGGGGCCGTAATTTTTTTAATGTCCGTGTGGCCTTGACCCACAAAGATTTATAAAAATTTACTGCATTGATAAAGTTAAATATTAAAGGTAGGGTACGGGAGTAGACCCCCGTGTAAAACAATTTTAAACCAATTTTAGCATGGGTCCTCTCAGGCATGCAATATTGCGGCTGGGTTGGGAACCGGTCCGTTTGTACGCTGGCATGCAGACCACAGCTGTGGCCAATTTGCGGCGGCCTCTGCACTCGGACCGAGGACGTAAGCCACTAGGGCTGTCCTCAACCTCTCTCAAAATTAAGTAAATGTTTTGTTAGCTATTGAAAAGACAATGCAGTAAATGTTTACAAGTCTTGCGTGGCGAAGGGAACACGACATTGGATGTTGCCTTGTTGTCATAGTTGGGTCTCTTCGGAGGCTACAGCGATGACAACCCAAGTGCCCCACACCCCCATCGGGGGTGTGGGGCTTAATTTTTTAAAGTTTTTCCGTGACCTTGACCTAAATATATAAAAGTTTTCAAAATTCTTTAACAGTCAGGTCTTATTAACAAGGTAAATATATTAAGCTCTTTTAAAAAAAAATGTACAAGTCAAGTAACACACAAGGTTTGACTCGTCTACAAGTGTGTCTTTTTTGGAGGCTTCAGCGATGTTAACATAAACGTCTTAAGTGAGGCTTATTGTTGTAAATTGACCCCCCCCCCGACAAAAAGTGCGAACCCCCCCCCCCCCGACAAAAAGTGCGAACCCCCCCCCCCCCCCCCCGACAAAAAGTGCGAACCCCCCCCCCCCTCCGACAAAAAGTGCGAACCCCCCCCCACCCCCACCCCCACCCCCACCCCCTCCCCCACCCCTGATATCCTGGGCGTGGCAGCCCCGGTAGGGATATAAGGCGGCCGGGTGGCATGCACTTCTCATTCCTGTCCAGGTTCCCGTACAGGACGGTCCTCTCTCGCTCCTGAGATTTTGTTTACTTATTTCAATCTTCTTTTCATATTTACTCTTTTCATATTTACTCTTCATTTATTCGCTTCATCAAGATGGGTCTTAAGCTCAAGAATTACCCACCAGCTTCTTCAACCTCGGCCAACACGCCTCAGCCCTCATCGTCCTCCGCTCCGATCCTAGAATACCTCATGACAGCGCAGATTCTGAGCTGCCTGACGATGCCGCCGCCGCCGCTGCCACCGCAGCCTGCCTCGATGCCCAGCCTGTCACCATTGCCACCAACATTGGAAGAGGTTGGAGCACCTGCAGAATTGGAAGAGGTTGGCGCACCTCCAGCATTGGAAGATGCTGGCGCACCTGCGGCATCGTCAAAAAACCCCAGCGGACGAGTCCTGATAGCTTCTCCAGCACTCTCTCTGCTATCAGACTCAGGATCGGAGTCTGCGGTGTTCGAAGAGGCGTCAAGGTCGAGGATAACCCCCTACAGTCGCACGAAGAAAATCCTATCCTACACCAAATCCCAATGTCCCTCACCCATATCCCCCATGCCACCTACACCAACCAAACCACCCCGTAAATCAATCTTCTCCCCCGAACTCCCTACGATCGACCTAACCCGTTCACCTACCCCACCCAAAATTGTCTGCAGCCTACCTTTTGACCTACTTAAACCTTCACCCCCCACCCCCATTCCTTCTAGCCAGCCTAAACCTGACAAGCTCCAAAACACTCCAGTAAAGCGTCCAACACAAAAACGTAAGCGTGTTAAACTCCCTGCTGGCAAGGGTAATAAATGCGATTACGTGTGGATGTCAAAAGACTTTGGGGTTCTTTGCTGTCAGAAGTTTGCTGTTTTAGATAAAGACCGTTGCCAAACGCACTTGAACAAAAACATCAATCTTCCGAGAGTAAGACCCTACAGTCTTAACAACATTAGGTCTAAAACATCCCAACCCAGACATCCCCACAGTCCGCAACCGCTTGATATTAGAAGACTTAAAATGGATGAAAAATATTATTTTATTGCTCAAACTTATGGAGCTTTTGATGCCAAAGTAGAAATCATTGTAAAAGGTGATGGCAGCCTTCATACAATGAAAGTACCCGTTCGGATGGTACAAAGACAATTTTTCATCCATAAAAAAGGCTATCTAATACGAAGGGAAGGATGCCAATCTGTGTGGGAAATGGATTAAGATGTAGGCCTACCAAAAGAAATTCTAAATTGTTAGGTTGTGTTGGACGATATTTAAAAAACAAAAATTCTTCTTCCAAATTATTTTTTCCAAATTTAGTCCTAACCCTCTTAAATTAAGGGAGAGGAGTATTACACAAGTCAACTAATAAAAAAAAAAAATACTTGACTTGTATAATACTTTAACCTGGCGGTGATGTAAAGTCACTGGGACAATCTCAAACCGTGTCCTTGAGGGTGAAGACTAAGTTACAAATAAATCATTAACAAATAAAAACTTACCTCCAAACACTTGTAGCTTGCTACAAGTGTTTGGAGGTAAAAATTTTTCAAAGTTTGAATGACCTTGACCCATATAAATTACTGTTTAAAGTAAAGTGCTAACCTTACAACTAATGTTGTGTATCACGTGATACCCCCACTCTAACGCTCTTACTAAGCTTGTATGAGCCGTTCATTTGCTTCAGTCTGTTTCTGTGCTCCGTGGTAAACATGTCACGGTACAATTACAAAGGTGGTGACTTCTTGATAGATCAACACAATGCTTGGGAAGTGCTAAACCAGCATAGAATGGAAGTTGAGTATTGTATAAGACGAGACGGGTCTACATTTTATCTATGTATTATAAACAACCAAACTCATAAGTATGAACACTGGACAAAAATTAATTATAACAACATAGATGAGCTGTTTGCTTGGGTGTTTGAGGTGTGTAAAGTTATTGAAGAAACCAAAATAATGGGTGTGCTAAAGGTATGTGAAACTGATGGCCGGGAAGACTAAGCAAAATTTCTTTTAACCCCCCCCCCCCCCCCCCGTGTTATCCCCACCACTAAAAATGGGTATATATAGGAGTGGTGATCAACCGTCCTCTCATTCTGCTTTACACCGTTAAGCTGAACACCACCATGTCTGCTATGAACGTCCCAGCCTCTACCTCTGGCCCGGCCGCCTCCAACTCCAGCCCGAGCATTGGACCAATCCGATCGGGGCCTTCGTCAAGGAGTCGTGTCCGATTCTCCGGCTTTGGTCCTGTGAGGAAGGAGTTGCGGAGCAGCGGAGCTTCTCAACCAACCACGATGGACGCATCAACTCAGACTCCACCAAACATCATCGAGTGGTACGACGAAGTCATAGAGCAAAGGGACAGAATGCTAGAGAATACTCGCAGGGAGCTACTTTATATCCGGAGTAAATGGGAAAAACTAATTAGGAAGTGTGAAAGCCTGTTGGACAGTGATGATAGTGAGGATGAGAGTGGATAGGTGTGTGGGTAAAGACTTGGACTGGGACTTGTGTGTATGTATGAATGTGTGCGTGAATGTGAAATACAGAGCGGGGGATAGATCACTCTGTGGCAATGGACTAACATGCCACTTAGTGATCTATCCCCCGTTCTGGTAATGTTTTTGGATGGCCTTGACCCACTTTACCAAGGTTAGCTAGTACCCCCACCACTGATAAGTGTATATATACGGGTATTGATGTGCAGTTTGGTTATTCTGCTTTGTATCGCTTAGCTGAATACCGCACTTCAACATGGCTTCCAACTGCAAAACTTCTCGGGCTTCTTCTTCAAGAAGGCGTGCTGCCAACGTTCTGCCTGCTACTCGTGGACCTGCTCGACCATTCCATAGCATAACTGTTGCTCGGGCAAACGCTTGCAAAGCTCCAATGCTACGGACCTTGCTGGAGGTGAGCCAAGACGGACAAGGCTTGCTTAGTCCTGGTCAACGGCAGGAGCAAGAAAGGCGTATGGCATACTTCAGGCTGCAGGGTGTAGTTCCCAGCTTGAAGTTAGGCGATCCCAGAGTAGCAAGCATCAACGAGGCAGCGGACTATATATCACACCTTCACAGTGTTTTAGAAGTAATGGACCAACAAATTGAAAACTTAAAAGAACAATTGAAACAATTTAACTTTAATCCGGTGGAGTTTGTAGAAACGGTGATGAGTGATAGTGACGATGAAGGTAGTGAATATATATTAGGTATGTAATGAAAAGACAGGGACATGTGTGTGTGTGTGTGTGTGTGTGTGTGTGTAGAATACAGAGCGGGGGATAGACTACTTTGCGGCAATGGACTAGCATGCTGCTTAGTGGTCTATCCCCCGCTCAAAGGGTACTTTTGAATGACCTTGACCCACTTTAAACGAAGGACAACCGGTTAACTGGTATAAAAGAGGGGGTCTGTACATCCCGACTTCATTCTGCTTTGGACTTTCCAGTAGAACGCTATAAAAATGAGTGGATCATGTTGACGGCTGTGTATGAGTGTTTGGTGAGAAGTATTTTTCAAGAAAACTGCGAATTTATGTTAGCGTGGAAAAGAAACTTGTTTGTTGATGGCCATGCTACAATGCAAAGCATGAACCACCTCCATGTGTTAAAAGTAGGACATCATAATTTGGACGAACTGGACGATATGTTTAGGGAGCTGGAGTGTTTGATACATCAGGAATATAAACCTTGTGAAATTGAAATTTTTAAATTGGATATGGAATTAGAATAAAATGTGTTAAACAGGACTCGAACTTGGACTTGATTGAGGTTGTGTAGAACAGAGCGGGGGATAGATCACTTTGCGGCAATGGACTAGCATGCTGCTTAGTGGTCTATCCCCCGCTCAAAGGGTATTTTTACGTGACCTTGACCCACATAAAATGTATAGTTGGTGGGGGTATAAAAAGGGCAAACCAATTGGATAGATACACCACTTTCATACCATGGCTCCACTTGACAACACCGTGTTCCATCGCGACAGAATTCTTTCAATTCTGGAGGTAATACCTGTAGAAGTTATAGAAGCAGAGGACCAACTACCTGCGGTTGATCAGGAAGAGGAGGAAGAAATAATGGATATTGAAACGGACTCTGACGAAGCTGGTTCAACGGACAATGAAGTGGACTTGCACGCCTACGAAACATTAGAGTCGTCATCTGAGTCAGAAATGGAATTCCAATTGGAAATTGAAGAGGAAGAACAAGAACAAGACACTCCTCATCGTCCAATAGATAGGATGTTAGTTGCCAGAAGAATTATGTATTGTCATCGCTGCCTATTCCGTGATGAGGATGATTCCGACTCTGATGGTGATGTTTCACCCTTGTAAAAAGTTTAAACAAAAAGTTAAAAAAAGAATGTGAGCGGGGGATAGAGCACTTTGTAGTAAATGATGCTGCTTAGTGCTCTATCCCCCGCTCAAAATAATAATTCCAAATGGCCTTGACCTATATAAATTTTGCTCAAACAGACGTATTTAAAAAAACTTGTACAAATTATTGAATCTAGACCAAATATCATCAATTTATCAAGCCTACTGATAAATGTATTACAAACGGTTGTGTAAAGGCTAAATTTAGCACATGAGTGATAACCTGTTTCCATATGACGTCACTTTCCCCACCTATCTGCCTCGGATATAAAGGGTCCCGGTGGAGTGCGCTGCTCATTATTGCGTGGACATTCACAGAGTGTGCATTCAAAGCCAAACTGTTTGAAATGGCTCTTTGCGACATTTGTGGGGAAATCTTTCAAGACGAAGATCTTTTCACCATACACAGAGAATTACATGAAGACGAAGATAGAAAAGAAGATATTACCATGGATGAAATAGACTTAGACTCAATTGACCGGTTTTTGGAAGAGCACCAGAAGCAGACGGACTACTGGGACAGCTATCTACAGCAAATGCAAAGAAGAAGACCTAGTGTGATCCAATTTGCTGGTGCTGGACCATCTACTGCTAGAAGACCTTTTGAAGAAGAAAAGTATATGCAAGAAGAAGAAGACACTGAAAAAGAGGACACTGAATAAGAGGACACTGAAGAAGAACTGGAAGATGTGAAACAACTGCGCACCACGGCCTTGCCAGGACGAGTTGTAACACATTTCAAAATTAATAATGTTCAATTGGAATTGGAAACATTTATAACCCAGGCTAAGGAACTTGTTGGTCAAACCTTGAGGGAAGAACTACAAAGATTAAATTTTATTAAATTTGGAATGGTGTTAGAGGCTATGTTTAACAATACTGATGGTGAAACAGCATTGAGAGCGTTCATTACCAAAAACCGAACCCTTACCTTCACCTCCAACATCGATGATATTATTGAAGAATGCTTGGAAGAACTTATAACAAAACTTCAAGAACATGAAGGAAGAGGATCTGGATGGACTTTGTCATCAATTGAAGGTATGGATGTAAGGGTTCACAAGCATGGATATGGTTTAAGGGGTAGTAGTTTTATCCCTTTACCAAAGAAAATCCAAAACACTAAATCGTGTAGGAATGTGCAAAATGAAGGTAATGAATGTTTTAAGTATGCAATGTTAACCAAGTATGTTAAAGATCATCCTGAAAGAGTTGGTAGAGAATATTACGAAAATGAACACCGCTACAACTTTCAAGGCCTCACCTACCCAGTTACATTGAAAGACATAGACAAATTTGAAAAGAAAAATCCTGGCGTTTCAGTGAATGTTTTCGGTCTGGATGATTCGAACAACGTTTATCCTTTGCGGGTAGTAAAAGTTGAGCAAAGAAACCACACGGATTTGCTACTGATCACTAAGGGTGAAATTTCACATTATGTGTGGATAAAGGACTTTGCATCCTTGATTCGAAATCAATTATCAAAACAGAGGCGTAGGTTAACAGTGTGTAAAAGATGTTTTTGTTTCACATATAAAGAAATAAGACAAGGAGGATTAGAGTGGTTGATAGAACACAAAAGACTTTGTAATGAAAATTATGAAGTGAAGATTAGTCTGCCACCACCATCTCGAGCGTGTATCCAATTTAACAAAACAGTTCACCAATATCGGATTCCAGTAGTCATCTACGCAGATTTTGAATCTACGTTAGTACCACAGGAGCTGCCGGACGGTGAAGTGACTAGAAGAACAAAATATCAGTTGCATCAACCCAACAGTTTTTGTCTAATAGTGAAATCAACCTTGTCTGAAAACCAATTGCAAAACTATGGTTTAACATCCACTCCAATACTCTACCGTGGTGAAGAAGCCGCTAAGTATTTCGTAGACCAGTTGTATGACATTGCTGAAAAGGTACAACGCTTGTATGGTAATGTCGTACCTATGGAACCTTTGAATGAGAATCAACAAGAAGAATACAATATGGCATCAAGATGTTATCTATGCGAGAAGAGCTTCAGTGAAGAAAATCCAAAAGTAAGAGATCACGATCACCTGACAGGTTTATACAGAGGAGCTGCTTGTAATTCATGCAATATAAATTACAAACTGCCCCACATTATCCCTGTCGTGTTACACAATCTTAGCGGCTACGACTCCCACTTCATTATTCCAGAGTTAGGAAGAGATGATGGTAAAATTGATGTTCTTGGTACAACATTGGAAAAGTACATCAGTTTCTCAAAAACCGTAGGTAAAATTAAACTTCGCTTTGTAGACTCTTATAGATTTATGGCATCTAGTTTGAGCAGATTGTCTGAGAATCTACGAAGAGAAGACCTAAAAGAAACCAGCAAGATTGTACCTGAAGATAAATTGGACTTAGTATTACGTAAAGGAGTGTTCCCCTACGATTACATAACATCTACAGAAAAATTTGAAGAAACCAGTCTACCACCGATCGAAGCCTTCAACAGCAAATTAAACGAAAGTGAAATCTCCGTTGAAGACTACAATCATGCTTGTAATGTTTGGAACCAACTAAACATTCAAACCTTAGGGGAATATTCTGACTTTTATATAAAATTGGACGTAACTCTGCTGTGCGATGTGATGGAAGAATTTCGAAACACCTGCTTCTCCGCCTATGGACTGGACCCTCTACACTCGTACACATCTCCAGGATTAGCATGGCAAGCTATGCTAAAGTCAACCAACTGTCGACTGGAACTTCTAACGGATATTGATATGGTGCTCATGATGGAATCTGGTGTACGGGGCGGTTTGACACAAGCTGTAACACGTCATGTCAAAGCCAACAACAAGTACATCCCAGGCTTCGACGAGCAACAACCATCGGTCTACCTTGGCTACTTTGATGCAAACAACCTTTATGGTTGGGCAATGTCAAATCCGCTTCCCTACGCTGACTTCAAATGGATTGACCCGGCCACCATCGGTGACATCTCACAGATTCCGAAAAATGGTCCAAAAGGCTATATTTTGGACTGTGATTTTGAATATCCGGAGCACCTTCATGACCATCACTACGACTTGCCTCTCCTAGCCAAAACTGAAGTTTCACCGACAGGAAGATGGCCAAAATTGATGATGACCTTGGAGAATAAAGATCGCTATGTGGCTCACTACTGGGTAGTTCAACAGGCTCTCGAATTGGGTCTACGTATAGTGAGAATTCATAGAGCAATTGAATTCACCCAGTCTTGTTGGTTGAAACCATATATTGATTCCAACACTACAAGAAGAGCTGCAGCGACAACAGCATTTGAAAAGGACTTCTATAAATTAATGAACAATGCCATCTTTGGGAAGACCTTGGAGAACAAAAGAAAACACAAAAATGTAAAATTAGTGAGTGATCCTAGGAAATTGGAAAAATTAGTGCAAAAACCAAATTTCGGAACATCCATGATTATAAACGAAAATCTAGTCGCTGTCAGTATGAAGAAAACAACAATAGTCATGGACCGTCCGTTATACATAGGTATGACGATTTTGGACATAAGTAAAACCCTGATGTATGATTTCCATTATAACAAAATGGTTAAACACTACGGAAGGGAAAACATTGGAGTCGCATACATGGATACGGACGCGTTTATCTACTGGATAAAGACTTTGGACATGTATGAAGAACTAAGGACTTTTCCATACAAAGAAGATTTCGACTTTTCTGACTATCCGAAGAACCATCCAAATTTTAATGAAAAAAATAAAAAAGTAATTGGAAAATTCAAAGATGAAGCAAATGGAATGCCTTTAGAAGAAATAGTGGCGCTGATGGCGAAATTGTATTCATTTAAGATGTACCACGAGAACAACACACCGACAGTCAAGAAAGCAAAAGGAGTGAAGACATCTTATTTGAAAAAAACACGTAACATTTGACCACTACAAGACTTGTTTGTTTGAAGATACTACGATATCAGCAACATTCAACAATATCCGAAGCTTCAAGCATCAAGTCTACAGTGTCACCGAAATTAAAAAAGCACTGTCAGCTCGGGATGATAAAAGACATATTTTGCCCGACAAAATCCACACTCTTCCTTTCGGCCATTACTCCTTAAACCCTATCAACTAGTAACCTATTCTTCGTCCTTCTACAACTTCGACCTTATTCCTTTCTCCTTCCGTAAAAAAATGGGGAACACGGCAAGTCCAACGCCGTGTTCCCCATTTTTTTACACAAGTTTGGATGACCTTGACCCATATAAATGATGTGAATATTTAAAACAACATCCATTGTGATTATACATGTGATACAACAAACATTGAAACCTGCAATATGAAGGACTTGAAGCAACAAATTGTCAACGAACTTCATAAACCTGCAAGAAGAAAGTTTCCACGAAGAAATACGGTGATAAAAGGAATTAATGATTTATATCAAGCGGATTTAATCGAAATGATTCCTTATAGCAAACAAAATAAAGGATATAAATACATATTGACTGTTATTAACTGTTTTTCAAAAATGGCAGATGCTTTACCACTAAAAGATAAAAGTGGCAAAAGTGTTACAAAAGCAATGGAAACAGCTATACAAAGAGACAAACATACTATTAAACATTTACAAACAGATGATGGAAAAGAATATTTTAATAAGGAATTTGCAAATTTAATGAAAAAACACAATATAAACCATTATTCAACCAATTCAGAAGTAAAAGCCTCAATAATCGAAAGATTCAACAGAACTTTAAAAAGTGCAATGTATAAAATGTTTTCCAACAGAGGATCGCACATATGGATTGATATGTTACCAAAACTTATAAACGATTACAATAACAAATTTCATAGGACTATCGGGATGAAACCAAACCAAGTAACTAGTAAAAATGAAAACCTTGTATTAAAACGTATAAAAACGAATACTAAACCAAAAGTTGAAAAACTAAAGCCTAAAAAATTTAATGTGGGTGATAAAGTGCGAATAAGTAAATATAAAGGTGTATTCAGTAAAAGATACCTGCCAAATTGGACCAATGAGGTTTTTACTGTATTCAAAGTACAACCTACAGTACCTGAGACATATATTTTAAAAGATAATAAAGGACAATTGCTTGAAGGAGGGTTTTATGGACATGAAATGTTAAAATCAACAGTAGGCGATGTATATTTAGTTGAAAAGGTGTTGCAACGGAAAAAAGATAAGGTCAAAGTACGATGGTTAGGATTTAATAAGACGGAAGATTCTTGGATACCTAAAAAGGATTTGATATAACGATAGAGAATCATTTTAGGTTGAACCATTACAAAGGATGGAGATAGTACCACAAAAAGAGAGTTTTACTATTAATAATATAGATGAACTCACAGTGCATAATTCAGAATTCAATAGTGGGAAACATGGCAATTTGTTACCAAACACCGTTCGTTGTCTGGTTACCGGACCTTCCAACTGTGGAAAAACTAATGTAGTATTCAATTTGATTACAAACCCTAAAGGATTACGATTTAACAATCTATATGTATTTTCAAAATCACTACAACAACCAAAGTATCAATTATTGGAAAAGATACTGACTAATGTGCCTGAAGTTAAATATTTAAAGTTTAATGCAAGCGAGAGTGTCATGCAGCCACAAGAAGCTAAACCATTCTCCGTGTTTATATTCGACGATGTATCTTGTGAAAACCAAAACACAATAAGGAATTACTTCGCTATGGGTCGACATAACAACATAGATAGCATTTATATTGGCCAAACTTACAGCAAAATACCTAAACAACTCATTAGAGACAATGCAAACATGTTAATTGTATTTAAACAGGACGAAACCAACCTAAAACATATATATTTTGATCATGTAAATGCGGATATGACATTTGAACGATTTAAAGAGTTGTGTGGAAAGGCTTGGGCTGAAAAGTATGGGTTCCTAACAATTATGAAGGAACAACCGCTAAACAATGGTCGATACAGGATAGGATTTGATAAATTTATATTAATACATTAAACGCGGTATAACACATTCATTGTTGTACAACACGTCTTGCTACAAACATGGTTAACCAAGAAAAATTAGTAAAAGAAATAAAATCACTTAGTGATTCTATTCGGGCTAAAAACAGAGCATTGAAACTAGGTATTAGCGAGAGGGAGAAATTCCTTGAATCTACTTTTAAACCTATTACTGAACCCTTGAAACAATTAAACAAAAAATTTGCTAAACCTGTATTGGAAGGAGATGCGATTGCACCTATTACGAAGTTTGAAAGAGAAAATGTAAAATCAGAAGAGTTTAGTGATGAAGACCTGGAATCCTCTACGTATAGTGGTTTTACCGGTGGAGAACCTGAAAGAGAGCTAGAATCACCGGACTATAGTGGAATAAAAGAATTATATGAAGTAAAAGCCAAAAGAGGACATGAAGTTGTATCAACTGCTAGTGAAGAGGAAAAAGAAGAAGAAACAAGGGAAGGTCCGTCAAACATAAGCTTGTTGGGTGAAAACATTCATAACAAAGGACCTTTAGGAAGGAAATACATGATAAAAATGTTAGCTGGAACAAATCCTAATAAAAACTACCATAGTTATGGGGTAAGACTAACAGAAGACGGTTTAATGGTTGGTAATAGCCCGGTAAACATTGATGAACATGATAATATTATTGTTGGTAATCTATAATATATACAGCCCCATGTGTAACTGACTCACTCACTCACTGATGATAGTAAAGTCCTGAAGCGACCGTTTAAGCTAGAGACTTGAAATTTGGCATGGACATTTTTTGAGATGTTTCAATTTAGAGAAAATCATAAAACCACAACTTTTTTACTTTTAAACTATAAAAAAGGTAAAAAATATAGATTTGTCGGTAACGTAGTTCAGCCGTATCAGCGTATATCACCGCGTGGTATCGTAGATCACTTTGCAGGTTTAGTTCTCGCTCGTGTTTAAATGATCTCTGTAAACTACACCCGTGTTTGTAACACATTACCTTTTAGATCATTTTTAATGTTTACAATGGTGTATCACCGAAATGAGTGGGTTTTTTCATCTGAGTGATCCCCGCTTTGATTCTTGCAGTAGTTAACGCCCAGTGTGCAGCTAATGCTTCATGCGCGCTAATTTGGAAGTTCATTTAATGGTGAAATTTCTTCACCTATCGTTAGTTCTTAAAGATGTCGCTTGGAGCGCTATTATAGTCGCTTAGTTCTCGCTTGTATTTAATTTATGTTTTTTAACTACACCTGCGATCTTGATGATGATTTCATTAGTGTTCCTCACTGTAATCAAATTGTAGTCCATCTGACTTTCATTTCAATAGGAATCATATTTTGCTGCATTGAAAGCATGTTCCTTAATATAGTTTTACACACATTAAAAATATGTTCTTGAGATTTTTTAATAACTACTGAACAAATCGAACAGTGATTTAAATGTTAGGTTCTCGTTTCGTTTTCCATTTATTTTAGATTACTAATTCAAATTCACACTGGGTTTTTTCTATAATATATACAGCCCCATGTGTAACTGACTCACTCACTCACTGATGATAGTAAAGTCCTGAAGCGACCGTTTAAGCTAGAGACTTGAAATTTGGCATGGACATTCTTTGAGATGTTTCAATTTAGAGAAAATCATAAAACCACAACTTTTTTACTTTTAAACTATAAAAAAGGTAAAAAATATAGATTTGTCGGTAACGTAGTTCAGCCGTATCAGCGTATATCACCGCGTGGTATCGTAGATCACTTTGCAGGTTTAGTTCTCGCTCGTGTTTAAATGATCTCTGTAAACTACACCCGTGTTTGTAACACATTACCTTTTAGATCATTTTTAATGTTTACAATGGTGTATCACCGAAATGAGTGGGTTTTTTCATCTGAGTGATCCCCGCTTTGATTCTTGCAGTAGTTAACGCCCAGTGTGCAGCTAATGCTTCATGCGCGCTAATTTGGAAGTTCATTTAATGGTGAAATTTCTTCACCTATCGTTAGTTCTTAAAGATGTCGCTTGGAGCGCTATTATAGTCGCTTAGTTCTCGCTTGTATTTAATTTATGTTTTTTAACTACACCTGCGATCTTGATGATGATTTCATTTGTGTTCCTCACTGTAATCAAATTGTAGTCCATCTGACTTTCATTTCAATAGGAATCATATTTTGCTGCATTGAAAGCATGTTCCTTAATATAGTTTTACACACATTAAAAATATGTTCTTGAGATTTTTTAATAACTACTGAACAAATCGAACAGTGATTTAAATGTTAGGTTCTCGTTTCGTTTTCCATTTATTTTAGATTACTAATTCAAATTCACACTGGGTTTTTCTTTCGGCCGAATTTCGCATTACATAAATTTGCTGTGAAGCTTGATCCGTGATCTTAACGTAACATACTTCGATTACTTTGTACAATACTTAATAGACAGTTAATTATTATCTTTCTTAAATTTTATCTCTATTTATATATAAAATTTATATAAATTTAAAACTTTATATTTAGCTACCGAACAGAGAAATATTTGTTACCATAACTACTACAATTAAATATAATGATAGATACAACAACAACTATAACTCTTTTAATTGAAATTTCTTTTCATCTAACACAGCAAAAATTGTCTAATCTAAAGTATATATTTTTACCAGCATAATACCTTAAATATTTACATAAATAATTATAATTTCACAGCTCAAAACTTTTAAAATAATTCTAATTACGAAGGGGTATTAAAAAACCGATTCATATGAGTTTTTTAAAGCTTTGTTTACTATTGATTGTGATTTTCTTGTATTTGACGAAACTTTTAAAATAAAACTTTTAAAATAATTCTAATTACGAAGGGGTATTAAAAAACCGATTCATATGAGTTTTTTAAAGCTTTGTTTACTATTGATTGTGATTTTCTTGTATTTGACGGTTTTGTTACTGTCTTGACTGTGCAGTTCTTCCGTAGAACTAACATATTTTAAACTCGACTTTTTTTTTTTAAATTTACGAATTTAAGGCTACCCCTAGGGGGAGGGGTGAGCTATACGAAGCATGTTTGAATACTTCCAACATATTATTTTAGTACTGCATATTGTCTGGTGCAGTTTTAATTTGAAGAGTTGAATGTGTCCCACTCGTTTGACATCCCGTCTTTGACCTATTTGCTGCTGTCCAATCAGGCTTAGATTTTAGTTTAAGAAACGATTAAATAGAACATATAAAGTTATTGAACGATTGAACTTTCATTCTCTTGGCTGGTATATTACCTTCGCTAACGTTTACCTAATTCAGACGTTTTTTAACCATCTACATATCTGATTACCCATCAGGCTGAGAAATATTATAATAACCAATAGAATTAAACTCAATAGTATTTTTTCCGCTGTCACTTGTCCTTCAAACTTCCCTAATGTAGTGCTATCACCTAAAGTCTTGATTACCTCTATTATTGTTGTAATTTAAAACTATTCAATGTTTTTCAATTATTATAACTCTTTTAGTATATTTTAATTTAACTAATAATCCTTTTTTGGCTGTTATTTCATAATTTTTTTTATTCACTACTATTGGTTGAAAATGCATACTGTACCCTGATTTTATGGTTCTTAAGTTGCAACTTTCTACATTTTAAGACTTTATAAAGACTTTATGATTATAGTACATATTACCCTGTGATCGTTTACATACTACTAGGGCTCTATTTTTATTAATTTTCTGAACCAAATTATATAGTATTTAAAATTGTTAATTTAATAGTTGCTGATTTTGAAAGATAAAATTTTTATCGTTTTTATATATGGTTCATACATGATTCCTGAGTTTCTTGGCCTCCCCGTGGCGGAACTGAAGCATCTTAGCCTATACTATATTTTTTAAAATTTCAAATATCTTTGTTGTGTCTATTTTTTTTATTTATTTTTTTTATTTTTTTTGCTATTACATACAATCCTCTATATAAACTTATAATTTTATTTCACTTTTAATTTTTCTGAATACACATATTACCTCAATCATGAGCAATCATAATCGTATCTCTAAAATCTTAACACAAAAGTTTTTGAGCATGACTATACATAGTTCATCAATAGTTCATAACTCCATTATATTTTTTAACGAATTAAGGGGAACTAGGGAGTGGGATTAAACCATGAGCCGTGGGCAATTTTCAAAGCTTATTATTATCAATTGGAGTAGAGTGTATTGGCGGCTTCTGTTACTGTTATGGGAGTTGAGCCCTCAACTAGCCTGTTCATTGTATGAGGTTTTGACAGAAATTTACGGAACTGGGGCAACCAATTATTGGGGTGGAACCTCCATGCAGCGGTAACACCTAGAATATTTACATAAATAATTATCATTTCAGAGCTCAATTTTTTTTAAATATTTACTAAGAAGGTGTATTTAACCCGATTCATATTAGATTATTAAAACTTTTTTACTATTGATTGTGAATTGTTTGTATAAGACGGTTTTGTTACTGTCTTGTTTGTCCAGTTATTTTGGAACTATTTCAAACTTGACTTTTTATTAATTCAAACTAGGGGGGCAACTATTAAGGGGGCATGGGGGCGGAGCCCCCATCGAGCCGTAGGCGAGTCAAAGATATAAGGGCACAAGGGGATTATTTGAATTATTATTTGAAAATAAGCCTTTAGAATTGTTAGTTAAAGAAAAAGACATGGAAGCATATAAAAAGATTTTGGAACAAACTAATGCATACAGGAGGAAGTATTCAGCTGACCAACCTGTTTTTAGATCAAAGTCTTTAAAATATAGAGAATTTGTATCCAGGTTAATACCAACAACGAGAAGACAACCAATGCCAATAATACCAAGAAAACCTGTAAAACGAAGGTTTGTGTCATCCACTTTGGATATAAGTGCTCCAGAACCAAGAAAAAGAAACAAGTCTGTTACAGGTACAGTTTTAATGAAGAAACTATATAACACAAATGTGATTTATTACAATAATATCAATAAATTGGTGGATAGAATGAAACTAATACATGAAGCTAAAGAAGCGGGTCATACTGGATTGGAAAACGAATGGGTGGCTTTAGTGGATGAACTCCGAAACCGTGGGGTAATCTCATAAAAATGCGTTACCCCCTAAAATGCTATTCAGTTGCACCATGAGTGTTGACAAGTTCGGACGTTACTCCTCGGATGGGTTATATTATGCCAATAGTTAAAAAGAAGTGCTGGTTTACCACAAACACCTGATGGAGATTATGATATGAGTAATAAAAGGTTAAAAAACATAAAAGATCCTACGGATGAAAACGATGCAATAAATTTAAAAATATTAAAGGAAAAGATATCGCCAACATTAAGTCTACAAAATAACACATATGACGCAGAAGATCATAGAATCATCAACGTTGGTAAACCAAATCAAAACGGTGATGCAATAAACAAAGGTTATTTGTCATCTGAATTAAAAAATACGTTAAAATTCAATGGGAAAACGTATAGTGCTAACAATAAACGTATATCCAACGTAGATGACCCTAAAGATGCAAAAGACAGCGTAAATAGACGCTATTTACATTCTTTGATACCTAAAAAGACAAAAGATGGATTTTCTTTTTATAAATTTGTTATTAATGATATAGGCTATCCAAAAACTGAAAACGATGCTGTAAATCTAAAATATATTAAAGATCATTGCATCATACGTGATGTAGGGGTTATAGATTGTTTTAATAATTGTTTAGCAAATGTTAAAGATGGTTCGGCGCCATCAGATGGTGCAACAGTGGGTCAAATGATGGAAACCTTAAAACAAGAAACAACCTCTTTTGTAAAACAAGATCAAGTAGTATCGAAGCAAGGGGATGAATTTATTCAAGGTAATGAAAAATTTAATTTATTAACATACAAAAATGATGCTTGGGATTGCATGGATAAAAAGTTATCAAATATGGGATGGGGTTATGAAAAACATGATGCAGCTGCTTTATCACAAACCGTACATCTAGATCCAGATCGATATTTTAGATGGTTTACATGTAATAATAGAGTGATAAGAGACTTGGCACAAGGAAGAGAAGCAAATGATGCTGCAACTGTAGGACAGACCATTACAACATCATTAAAGGATAGTAAAGTGTATAATTGTAATAATAAACGTATAACAAACCTTAAAGACCCTGAACATGTAGATAATGCTGTCAATGTTAATTTTCTTGTAAAAGTTTTAGGTAATGCGATATTTGATTTACACAATCATTTTACACCAGATATTCTTCAAGGAAAATCAGGTCATAATACTTATGATGAATCCATGAGAGGTGAGTATATTAAACGAGAAATTTATAATAAATACTTTATTAACCCTAAAACGAAACAGTTTAGATCATCAGATTGGGGTGATATTGATATTTAAGTAAATAACTCAATAAATGACTTCATTTATGTGCAACCTGTCATAGAGTTAACACATGAGTTGCACATTGCCATTATAAAAGGACAATAATGACGTTCAAATACATCAGTCCATATCGAGACACTGCAAGAAAAGGAGGTGGGATCACGTCCACAGCGGTTTCTCTGTTAAGTAAAGCTTTAAAACAAATTCCAGTAGGATCCATAGTAAATAGAGCAATAGACGCATTACCATACGAATTTCATATACCAGGAGGTTATCAGTATTGCGGACCAGGAACTAAATTGAAAAAACGACTGGAAAGAGGCGATCCTGGCATAAACAAGTTAGATCAGGCTTGTAAAGAACACGATATCGCATAAGTAGTGCAAAATTGAGGATGCTGGCCCAGTTCAAGGTCACCTGAGGGATGACGTCATCGAGGTCAATGACCTCACCGATGACGTCATCGATGACGCAATCGATGACGTCATCACTAATGACGTCATTTCGATGACGTCACACCCATGACGTCACAGAAATGACGTGCCGATGACGTCATCACCCCTTACGTCATCAAAACGACGTCACCGACGCCACTAAGGTCAAGGTCACGCAGAAACTTAAAATTTTTTGGCACTTTTGCCGTTTCTCGCACTACGCTCCGAGTTTCAGTCCGAGTCCCCGTGACCTTGATCACTTGGAGCGAATATTACATGAGAAACGGCAAAAGTGCCAAGTTAAACCTGAGTTTCTGACATGACTCTGCCTAAAAGGGCAATCGGTAATCCCTCAGGTGACCTTGAACTAGCACAACACCCCCAATTTCATATTACTGTGACCTTGAAAACTTAACAACGGAGCGCCGACACCGATGCGCACCCCACGACAGCCACCGAGTGACTGACTGTCAGGCTCTGTGTATGCTAGGTATATCGGCTTGAGAGACTAAGACTCTAAACTGTCAGGAATGGGAGTAACTAACTGAATTTTGCAAGGAAAAGTCATTTCATCCAATATTTTAAACAAATCCTCATCAGTAAAACTGACATTAGTCTGTTTTATATAAAACTTAGGGTGTCCGCGCAACAGTTTGCGCCACTTAGCTAAAGTTGAAACTCTCTTAACTTTGAGTGGTGGACAGTGAGCAACTAATAAAGTCTTAACACGGCTAAGTTTCTTACCTAAAGTGTCCTGCGACATGGCTTCACCTAACAAAAGTCCGCACAATACTGAGAGACTGCTTGTAGCGCATGAGTCAAGGGAAAGAGGTGGGGGAAACAGCAGGAGTGGGGGAAGGTCACAGTGGCGGGGGAAGGTGAGGTGGTACGCTGGAGTATCGCATCACTTCACCATGAGCTGTCCTACAGTCAACACACTGTTCTCTTGGCCCGAGTTGGCACTAGAAGAAACATTTCTGTACAGCTTAGGCTGTGAGAGCCGAGGAAGCAAAGTCAAAGTGGAAATTGTGTTAAACTCCAAGATGAAGAGTCTCCTAAATAAACTAATTGTATCCTTGCAATCTCCTATAACTTTAGAGAAATACCACTTTATTAAGCGACACCTTATACTTTGGCAAAACGAAGCGGAAATGGAAAAGATTACAGTAAAATTAATTTAACTTAAAACCTGGACTGGACACTCATGGCGATACCACGTGGCGTGCAAACGCCACCCTAAACATTACAAGTTAGGTTATTGAGCACCTCTGGTACGATAACCGATGTGCTAGAGTTAAAGTGTGATGACCTTGAGTCAAAACACTGAAATACTACAAGTCGATATCGTCCCAGAGTTAAAGTGTAGTGACCTACATTCAGAACTTGTAAAATTACTTACATATAGAGAGCTAGAGAACAGCGAGACGCACCGCATGGAAGCCGGAGACATACTGGCGAAGCGGTGTTGTGCAGCCTAGGGACCCAGTTGTGGTGGGGGTATAGCCAACACTTAGAGTACAAGTGTTGTGGGTGACCTTGACCCACTTAACTTACCTGACCCCCCCCCCCCCCGACAAAAAGTGCGAGCCCCCCCCACCCCCACCCCCTCCCCCACCCCTGATATCCTGGGCGTGGCAGCCCCGGTGGGGATATAAGGGGGCCCAGCCAGAGCCGGCTCGCAGTCCGCTCCCGCGCGTTGAACGTGAACGATCGGGACGGACCGCCATAGGCATCACTAAACATTGAATGGCGCCTTCAGTGTTTAGCGAAGTCTACTCTAACTTTAAGACTTGTATTAGTTGTAAGATATTGCGCTTGCGTTTGGGTATTGCGAATTGTTTTATATGAGAGTGTTTTACTTGTACCCTCTGTCTCCTGTGTCTTCTATCCTTTGTGTCTTGTTTGTTATATGTGTTTAATGTGTATGTGCTTGTTCCAGCATTGACTACGTTGAGCTCAATTGTGTGTTGTAAGTGTGTCATATGTTTCTAAAGTGTATACGCTTGTTTTAGCAATCCCCCCTTGAGCTTTTTCAATGCTCAAAGTAAATTGTAAAGTCAGGGAACGGGAGTAGGCCCCCGTGTAAAGCCACTTTTAATAATTGGTAGGCTCCTGCCAGGCATGCAAAAGGTTGCGGATGGCATTTGGGAGCATGTCCGTTTGTACGCTGGCAAGCAAAAGGTTGTGGCGGCCTCTGCACTCGGACCGAGGACGTAAGCCATTAGGGTGTCCTCAGTATGTTTCCCTTCTGGAAACTCAAAATTATGTAAATGAACCTTTGTTAGCTATTTGTGTTTTTAGTCCCCAAGGCCCCCGAACATTCGTGGTTCGCCATGGATGTACGGGGGCCGAAATTTTTTAATGTCCGTGTGGCCTTGACCCACAAAGACTTGTAAAAATTCAATGCATTGTAAATTAAAAATATTAAAGATAGGTTACGGGAGTAGGCCCCCGTGTAAAGCCTATTTTAATTATCGGTAGGCTCCTGCCAGGCAGGCAAAAGGTTGCGGATGGCATTTGGGAGCATGTCCGTTTGTACGCTGGCATGCAAAAGGTTGCGGCGGCCTCTGCACTCGGACGAGGACGTAAGCCACTAGGGTGTCCTCAGTTTGTTCCTTCTGGAAACTCAAAATTATGTAAATGAATCTTTGTTAGCTACTGAAAAGACAATGCAGTAAATGTTTACAAGTCTTGCGTGGCGAAGGGTACACGACATTGGATGTTGCCTTGTTGTCATAGTTGGGTCTCTTCGGAGGCTACAGCGATGACAACCCAAGTGCCCCACACCCCCATTGGGGGTGTGGGGCTTAATTTTTTTAAAGTTTTTTCGTGACCTTGACCTAAATAGAAAACGTAAAATTTTGTAACGGTCATGTGTCTTTTAAGACACTAAATATATTAAAGTACTTTGTAAACACTAATGGGTAGGCATTACTAACACACAAATCTGGAGTTGTGTTTCATTCACTAGGGATCCAGTTGTGGTAAGGGTATAGCCAACACTTAGAGTACAAGTGTCGTGGGTGACCTTGACCCACCTAAACTACAACCCCCCCCCCCCCCCCCGACAAAAAGTGCGAGCCCCCCCCCCCCCCGATAAAAAGTGCGACCCCCCCCCCCCTCCCACCCCTGATATCCTGGGCGTGGCAGCCCCGGTGGGTATATAAGGCGGCCGGGTTGCACACACTTCTCATTGCAGTTTGAGCTGCCGTGCCGACTGGTCCTCTCGCTCTTGAGAATTTTATCATCACTTAACTTCTTTATTCACTCGTATTCTTTCATTATTTCAATTCATTACAATGGGTAAAATGGGTCTGAAGCTTAAGAACTACCCATCTGCTTCAACCTCGACCGACACGTCTCAACCCTCATCATCCTCCACTTCGATCCTGGATTACTTGATGACAGCGAACATCTTGAGCTTCCTGACGATGCCGCCGCCGCCGCCGCCACCGCAGCCACAGCCCGCCTCAATGCCCAGCCTGTCGCCATTGCCGCCGACAGTGGAAGAGGCTGATGCACCACCATCGTCAGGACAAGCTGTCTTCAAGTCGTCAAGTCGAGTCCCGGTAGCCTCTCCAGCACTCTCGCTGCTATCGGACTCAGGATCGGAGTCTGCGGCTTTTGAAGAGACGTCTAGGTCGAGGATCACCCCATACAGCAGAACCCGGAAAATCCTCTCATACACTACATCCCAATGTCCCTCACCTATATCCCCCATGCCAACCTACACCAACCAAACCACCCAGTAAATCCATCTTCTCCCCTGATCTTCCCACCATAGACCTAACACGCTCTCCTACCCCGCCCAAAATTGTTTGCTCCATCCCGCTTGAACAATCTTTGCCCCTTCTACCTCCTTCCAGCCCCATCCCTTCTAGCCAGCCTAATTCAGAGAAGCTCCAAGACACTCCGCTAAAGAGTCCAACACAGAAACGTAAACGCGTTAAAGCCCCTGCTGGCAAGGGTAAGAAATGCGATTACGCTTGGATGTCTAGTAAGTTTGGGGTTTTGTGTTGCCAGAAACTTGCTTGTGCAGAAGGGGATCGCTGCCAACGACACCTCAAAAGTACAGTCAAATTTCGGCAATTCAAACCCTATACTCTGTACATTAAGCCTAAAACGTTCAAGTTCAGACATCCCCACGGTCCGCAACCGCGGGATATTAGAAGGCTAAAGGTTGATGAAAAATATTATTTCATTGGTCAGACATATGGAGCAGGTAATAAGAAAGTAGAAATCGTTGTAAAAGGTGAAGGCCACCTTTGTACAATGCAAGTACCACCTCGGATGGTACAAAGAGAATTTTTCATCCCTAAAGCCTATCTAATACGAAGGAAAGGATGTGAAACCGTGTGGGAAATGGACTAGGACATGGGCCCACCAAAAAAACAAAATTGTTAGGCTGTGTTGGACAATATTTAAAAAGTCTTTTTCCAAATTATGTTTCCAAATTTAGTCTTAACCCTCTTAAAGTAAGGGAGAGGGGTATTATACAAGTCAAGTTATAAAAAAAAAAAAAACACTTGACTTGTATAATACTTTAACCTGGCGGTGATGTAAAGTCACTGGGACAATCTCAAACCGTGTCCTTGAGGGCGAAGACTAAGTTACAAAAATCTTTAACAAATAAAAACTTACCTCCAAACACTTGTAGCTTGCTACAAGTGTTTGGAGGTAAAAATTTTTCAAAGTTTGAATGACCTTGACCCATATAAATTACTGTTTAAAGTAAAGTGCTAACCTTACAACTAATGTTGTGTATCACGTGATACCCCCACTCTAACGCTCTTACTAAGCTTGTATGAGCCGTTCATTTGCTTCAGTCTGTTTCTGTGCTCCGTGGTAAACATGTCACGGTACAATTACAAAGGTGGTGACTTCTTGATAGATCAACACAATGCTTGGGAAGTGCTAAACCAGCATAGAATGGAAGTTGAGTATTGTATAAGACGAGACGGGTCTACATTTTATCTATGTATTATAAACAACCAAACTCATAAGTATGAACACTGGACAAAAATTAATTATAACAACATAGATGAGCTGTTTGCTTGGGTGTTTGAGGTGTGTAAAGTTATAGAAGAAACCAAAATAATGGGTGTGCTAAAGGTATGTAAAACTGATGACCGGGAAGACTAAGCAAAATTTCTTTTAACCCCCCCCCCGTGTTATCCCCACCACTAAAAATGGGTATATATAGGAGTGGTGATCAACCGTCCTCTCATTCTGCTTTACACCGTTAAGCTGAACACCACCATGTCTGCTATGAACGTCCCAGCCTCTACCTCTGGCCCGGCTGCCTCCAACTCCAGCCCGAGCATTGGACCAATCCGATCGGGGCCTTCGTCAAGGAGTCGTGTCCGATTCTCCGGCTTTGGTCCTGTGAGGAAGGAGTTGCGGAGCAGCGGAGCTTCTCAACCAACCACGATGGACGCATCAACCCAGACTCCACCAAACATCATCGAGTGGTACGACGAAGTCATAGAGCAAAGGGACAGAATGCTAGAGAATACTCGCAGGGAGCTACTTTATATCCGGAGTAAATGGGAAAAACTAATTAAGAAGTGTGAAAGCCTGTTGGACAGTGATGATAGTGAGGATGAGAGTGGATAGGTGTGTGGGTAAAGACTTGGACTGGGACTTGTGTGTATGTATGAATGTGTGCGTGAATGTGAAATACAGAGCGGGGGATAGATCACTCTGTGGCAATGGACTAACATGCCACTTAGTGATCTATCCCCCGTTCTGGTAATGTTTTTGGATGGCCTTGACCCACTTTACCAAGGCTAGCTAGTACCCCCACCACTGATAAGTGTATATATACGGGTATTAACGTGCAGTTTGGTTATTCTGCTTTGTACCGCTTAGCTGAATACAGCACTGTAACATGGCTTTCAACTCCAAAACTTCTCAGGCTTCCTCTTCTTCTTCAAGAAGGCGTGCTGCCAACGTCCTGCCTGCTACTCGTGGACCTGCTCGACCATTCCACAGCATAACTGTTGCTCGGGCAAACGCCTGCAAAGCTCCGATGCTACGGACCTTGCTGGAGGTAAGCCAAGACGGACAAGGCTTGCTCAGTCCTGGTCAACGGCAGGAGCAAGAAAGGCGTATGGCGTACTTCAGGCTGCAGGGTGTAGTTCCCAGCTTGAAGTTAGGCGATCCGAGAGTAGCAAGCATCAACGAGGCAGCGGACTACATATCACACCTTCACAGTGTTTTAGAAGTAAAGGACCAACAAATTGAAAACTTAAAAGAACAATTGAAACAATTTAACTTTAATCCTGTGGAGTTTGTGGAAGCAGTGATGAGTGATAGTGATGATGAAGGAACTGAATATATATTGGGTATGTAATGAAAGACTTGGACAGGGACATGTGTGTGTGTGTGTGTGTGTGTGTAGAATACAGAGCGGGGGATAGACTACTTTGCGGCAATGGACTAGCATGCTGCTTAGTGGTCTATCCCCCGCTCAAAGGGTAGCATTGGATGACCTTGACCCACTTTACAGCAAGGACAACCGGTTAACTGGTATAAAAGAGGGGGTCTATACATCTCGACTTCATTCTGCTTTGGACCTTCCAGTGGAACGCTAGAAACAATGAGTGGATCGCTGCTTGGTGCTAACCTGGACAGGTATTCTGTGATGGTACACTATGAAGATTGTAGAGACATGTTGACGGCTGTGTATGATTGTTTGGTGAGAAAAATCTTTCAAGAAAACTGCCAATTTATGTTAGCGTGGAAAAGAAACTTGTTTGTTGATGGTCATGCTACAATGCAAAGCATGAACCACCTTCATGTGTTAAAAGTAGGACATCATAATTTGGACGAACTGGACGATATGTTTAGGGAGCTGGAGTGTTTGATACATCAGGAATGTAAACCATGTGAAATTGAAATTTTTAAATTGGATATGGAATTAGAATAAAATGTGTTAAACAGGACTTGGACTTGGACTTGATTGAGGTTTTGTAGAACAGAGCGGGGAATAGATCACTTTGCGGCAATGGACTAGCATGCTGCTTAGTGGTCTATCCCCCGCTCAAAGGGTATCTTTACGTGACCTTGACCCACATAAATTGTATAGTTGGTGGGGGGTATAAAAAGGGTAAGCAAATTGGATGGATACAACACTTCCATACCATGGCTCCACTTGACAACACCGTGTTTCATCGTGACAGAATCCTTTCAATTCTGGAGGTAATACCTGTAGAAGTTATAGAAGCAGAGGACCAACTACCCGCGGTTGACCAGGAAGAGGAGGAGGAAGAAATAATGGATACTGAAACTGACTCTGACGAAGGTGGTTGGGACTCTGACGAAGCTGGTTCAATGGACAATGAAGTGGACCTGCACGCCTACGAAACATTAGAGTCATCATCTGAGTCGGAAATTGAAGAAGAACAAGACACTCCTCATCGTTCAATGGATAGGGTGTTGGTAGCCAGAAGAATTATGTATTGTCATCGCTACCTATTTCGTGATGAGAATGATTCCGACTCTGATAATGATGTTTCACCTTTGTAAAAAGATTAAACAAAAGAATGTGAGCGGGGGATAGAGCACTTTGTAGTAAATGATGCTGCTTAGTGCTCTATCCCCCGCTCAAAATAATAATTTCAAATGACCTTGACCTATATAAATTTTGCTCGAACAGACGTCTTTAAAAAAACTTGTACAAATTATTGAATCTACACCAAATACCATCAATTTATCAAGCCTACTGATAAATTTATTACAAACGGTTGTGTAAAGGCTAAATTTAGCACATGATTGATAACCTGTTTCTATATGACGTCACTTTCCCCACTTATCTGCCTCGGATATAAAAGGGTCCCGGTGGAGCGCGCTGCTCATTATTGCGTGGACATTCACAGAGTGTGCATTCAAAGCCAAACTGTTTGAAATGGCTCTTTGCGACATTTGTGGGGAAATCTTTGAAGACGAAGATCTTTTCACCCTACACAGAGAATTACATGAAGACGAAGATAGAAAAGAAGATATTACCATGGATGAAATAGACTTAGACTCAATTGACCGGTTTCTGGAAGAGCACCAGAAGCAGATGGACTACTGGGACAGCTATCTACAGCAAATGCAAAGAACAAGACCTAGTGTGATCCAATTTGCTGGTGCCGGACCATCTACTGCTACAAGACCTATTGAAGAAGAGGACACTGAAGAAGAGGATATGGAAGAAGAAGAATTGGAAGATGTAAGACAACTGCGCACCACGGCCTTGCCAGGACGAGTTGTAACACATTTCAAAATTAATAATGTTCAATTGGAACTGGAAACATTCATAACCCAGGCTAAGGAACTTGTTGGTCAAACTTTGAGGGAAGAATTACAAAGGCTAAATTTTATTAAATTTGGAATGGTGTTAGAGGCTATGTTTAACAATACTGATGGTGAAACAGCATTGAGAGCATTCATTACCAAAAATCGAACCCTTACCTTCACCTCCAACATCGATGATATTATTGAAGAATGCTTGGAAGAACTTATAACAAAACTTCAAGAACATGAAGGAAGAGGATCTGGATGGACTTTGTCATCAATTGAAGGTATGGATGTAAGGGTTCACAAGCATGGATATGGTTTAAGGGGTAGTAGTTTTATCCCTCTACCAAAGAAAATCCAAAACACTAAATCGTGTAGGAATGTGCAAAATGAAGGTAATGAATGTTTCAAGTATGCAATGTTAACCAAGTATGTTAAAGATCATCCTGAAAGAGTTGGTAGAGAATATTACGAAAATGAACACCGCTACAACTTTCAAGGTCTCACCTATCCAGTTACCTTGAAAGACATTGGCAAATTTGAAAAGAAAAATCCTGGCGTTTCAGTCAATGTTTTTGGTCTGGATGATTCGAACAACGTTTATCCTTTGCGGGTAGTAAAAGTTGAACAGAGAAACCACACGGATTTGCTATTGATAACTAAGGGTGAAATTTCCCATTATGTATGGATAAAGGACTTTGTAGCCTTGGTATGGAATCAATTATCAAAACATAAACGTAGGTTAACAGTGTGTAAAAGATGTTTCTGTTTCACATATAAAGAACTAAGACGTGGAGGATCTGAATGGATGACGGAACATAAAAGACTCTGTAACGAGAATTATGAAGTGAAGGTTAGTCTGCCACCACCATCTCGAGCGTTTATCCAATTCAACAAAACAATCCACCAATATCGTATTCCACTGGTCATCTACGCAGATTTTGAATCTACGTTAATATCACAGGAGCTGCCGGACGGTGAGGTGACTAGAAGAACAAAATACCAGCTGCACCAGCCCAATAGTTTTTGCCTATTGGTGAAGTCAACCTTGTCTGAGAACCAATTGCAAGACTATGGTTTAACATCCACTCCAATACTCTACCGTGGGGAAGAAGCCGCTAAGTATTTTGTAGACCTGTTGTATGACATTGCTGAAAAGGTGCAACGCTTATACGGCAATGTTGTACCTATGGAACCTTTAAACCAAAAGCAACAAGAAGAATACAACGTAGCGACAAGATGTTATCTATGCAAGAAGACCTTTAGTGAAGAAAACCAAAAAGTAAGAGACCACGATCATCTGACAGGGTTATACAGAGGAGCTGCTTGTAATTCATGCAATATAAATTACAAACTGCCAAACTTTATTCCTGTTGTTTTACACAATCTTAGCGGCTACGACTCCCACTTTATTATACCAGAGTTAGGAAGAGATGACGGTAAAATTGATGTTCCTGCTACAACATTGGAAAAGTACATCAGTTTTTCAAAAACAGTAGGTAAAATTAAACTTCGCTTTGTAGACTCTTACAGATTTATGCCATCAAGTTTAGCCAAATTGTCAGAGAACCTAAGAAGAGAAGACTTAAAAGAAACAAGCAAAATTGTACCTGAAGATAAATTGGACCTAGTATTAAGGAAAGGAGTTTTCCCCTATGATTATATAACTTCTACAGAAAAGTTTGAAGAAACTAGTCTTCCACCGATTGAAGCCTTCAATAGCAAATTAAACGAAAGTGAAATCTCCGTTGAAGACTACAATCATGCATGTAATGTGTGGAATCAACTAAACATTCAAACCTTGGGGGAATATTCTGACTTTTATATAAAATTGGACGTAACTCTGCTGTGCGATGTGATGGAAGAATTCAGAAACACCTGCTTCTCCGCCTATGGACTGGACCCTCTACACTCGTACACATCTCCAGGATTAGCATGGCAAGCTATGCTAAAGTCAACCAACTGTCGACTGGAACTTCTAACGGATATTGATATGGTGCTCATGATGGAATCTGGTGTACGGGGCGGTTTGACACAAGCTGTAACACGTCATGTCAAAGCCAACAACAAGTACATCCCCGGCTTCGACGAGCAACAACCATCGGTCTACCTTGGCTACTTTGACGCAAACAACCTTTATGGTTGGGCAATGTCAAATCCGCTTCCCTACGCTGACTTCAAATGGATCGACCCGGCCACCATCGGAGACATCTCACAGATTCCAAAGGATGGTCCAAAAGGCTATATTTTGGACTGTGATTTTGAATACCCGGAGCACCTTCATGACCATCACTACGACTTGCCTCTCCTAGCCAAGACTGAAGTTTCACCGACAGGAAGATGGCCAAAATTGATGATGACCTTGGAGAATAAAGATCGTTATGTGGCTCACTACTGGGTAGTTCAACAGGCTCTTGAATTGGGTCTACGTATAGTAAGAATTTATAGAGCAATTGAATTCACCCAGTCTTGTTGGTTGAAACCATATATTGATTCCAACACTACAAGAAGAGCTGCAGCGACAACAGCATTTGAAAAGGACTTCTATAAATTAATGAACAATGCCATCTTTGGGAAGACCTTGGAGAACAAAAGAAAACACAAAAATGTAAAATTAGTGAGTGATCCTAGGAAATTGGAAAAATTAGTGCAAAAACCAAATTTCGGAACATCCATGATTATAAACGAAAATCTAGTCGCTGTCAGTATGAAGAAAACAACAATGGTCATGGACCGTCCGTTATACATAGGTATGTCGATTTTGGACATAAGTAAAACCCTGATGTATGATTTCCATTATAACAAAATGGTTAAACACTACGGAAGGGAAAACATTGGAGTCGCATACATGGATACGGACGCGTTTATCTACTGGATAAAGACTTTGGACATGTATGAAGACCTAAGGACTTTTCCATACAAAGAAGATTTCGACTTTTCTGACTATCCGAAGAACCATCCAAATTTTAATGAAAAATATAAAAAAGTAATTGGAAAATTCAAAGATGAAGCAAATGGAATGCCTTTAGAAGAAATAGTGGCGCTGATGGCGAAATTGTATTCATTTAAGATGTACCACGAGAACAACACACCGACAGTCAAGAAAGCAAAAGGAGTGAAGACATCTTATTTGAAAAAACACGTAACATTTGACCACTACAAGACTTGTTTGTTTGAAGATACTACGATATCAGCAACATTCAACAATATCCGAAGCTTCAAGCATCAAGTCTACAGTGTCACCGAAATTAAAAAAGCACTGTCAGCTCGGGATGATAAAAGACATATTTTGCCCGACAAAATCCACACTCTTCCTTTCGGCCATTACTCCTTAAACCCTATCAACTAGTAACCTATTCTTCGTCCTTCTACAACTTCGACCTTATTCCTTTCTCCTTCCGTAAAAAAATGGGGAACACGGCAAGTCCAACGCCGTGTTCCCCATTTTTTTACACAAGTTTGGATGACCTTGACCCATATAAATGATGTGAATATTTAAAACAACATTCATTGTGATTATACATGTGATACAACAAACATTGAAACCTGCAATATGAAGGACTTGAAGCAACAAATTGTCAACGAACTTCATAAACCTGCAAGAAGAAAGTTTCCACGAAGAAATACGGTGATAAAAGGAATTAATGATTTATATCAAGCGGATTTAATCGAAATGATTCCTTATAGCAAACAAAATAAAGGATATAAATACATATTGACTGTTATTAACTGTTTTTCAAAAATGGCAGATGCTTTACCACTAAAAGATAAAAGTGGCAAAAGTGTTACAAAAGCAATGGAAACAGCTATACAAAGAGACAAACATACTATTAAACATTTACAAACAGATGATGGAAAAGAATATTTTAATAAGGAATTTGCAAATTTAATGAAAAAACACAATATAAACCATTATTCAACCAATTCAGAAGTAAAAGCCTCAATAATCGAAAGATTCAACAGAACTTTAAAAAGTGCAATGTATAAAATGTTTTCCAACAGAGGATCGCACATATGGATTGATATGTTACCAAAACTTATAAACGATTACAATAACAAATTTCATAGGACTATCGGGATGAAACCAAACCAAGTAACTAGTAAAAATGAAAACCTTGTATTAAAACGTATAAAAACGAATACTAAACCAAAAGTTGAAAAACTAAAGCCTAAAAAATTTAATGTGGGTGATAAAGTGCGAATAAGTAAATATAAAGGTGTATTCAGTAAAAGATACCTGCCAAATTGGACCAATGAGGTTTTTACTGTATTCAAAGTACAACCTACAGTACCTGAGACATATATTTTAAAAGATAATAAAGGACAATTGCTTGAAGGAGGGTTTTATGGACATGAAATGTTAAAATCAACAGTAGGCGATGTATATTTAGTTGAAAAGGTGTTGCAACGGAAAAAAGATAAGGTCAAAGTACGATGGTTAGGATTTAATAAGACGGAAGATTCTTGGATACCTAAAAAGGATTTGATATAACGATAGAGAATCATTTTAGGTTGAACGATTACAAAGGATGGAGATAGTACCACAAAAAGAGAGTTTTACTATTAATAATATAGATGAACTCACAGTGGATAATTCAGAATTCAATAGTGGGAAACATGGCAATTTGTTACCAAACACCGTTCGTTGTCTGGTTACCGGACCTTCCAACTGTGGAAAAACTAATGTAGTATTCAATTTGATTACAAACCCTAAAGGATTACGATTTAACAATCTATATGTATTTTCAAAATCACTACAACAACCAAAGTATCAATTATTGGAAAAGATACTGACTAATGTGCCTGAAGTTAAATATTTAAAGTTTAATGCAAGCGAGAGTGTCATGCAGCCACAAGAAGCTAAACCATTCTCCGTGTTTATATTCGACGATGTATCTTGTGAAAACCAAAACACAATAAGGAATTACTTCGCTATGGGTCGACATAACAACATAGATAGCATTTATATTGGCCAAACTTACAGCAAAATACCTAAACAACTCATTAGAGACAATGCAAACATGTTAATTGTATTTAAACAGGACGAAACCAACCTAAAACATATATATTTTGATCATGTAAATGCGGATATGACATTTGAACGATTTAAAGAGTTGTGTGGAAAGGCTTGGGCTGAAAAGTATGGGTTCCTAACAATTATGAAGGAACAACCGCTAAACAATGGTCGATACAGGATAGGATTTGATAAATTTATATTAATACATTAAACGCGGTATAACACATTCATTGTTGTACAACACGTCTTGCTACAAACATGGTTAACCAAGAAAAATTAGTAAAAGAAATAAAATCACTTAGTGATTCTATTCGGGCTAAAAACAGAGCATTGAAACTAGGTATTAGCGAGAGGGAGAAATTCCTTGAATCTACTTTTAAACCTATTACTGAACCCTTGAAACAATTAAACAAAAAATTTGCTAAACCTGTATTGGAAGGAGATGCGATTGCACCTATTACGAAGTTTGAAAGAGAAAATGTAAAATCAGAAGAGTTTAGTGATGAAGACCCAGAATCCTCTACGTATAGTGGTTTTACCGGTGGAGAACCTGAAAGAGAGCTAGAATCACCGGACTATAGTGGAATAAGAGAATTATATGAAGTAAAAGCCAAAAGAGGACATGAAGTTGTATCAACCGCTAGTGAAGAGGAAAAAGAAGAAGAGACAAGGGAAGGTCCGTCAAACATAAGCTTGTTGGGTGAAAACATTCATAACAAAGGACCTTTAGGAAGGAAATACATGATAAAAATGTTAGCTGGAACAAATCCTAATAAAAACTACCATAGTTATGGGGTAAGACTAACAGAAGACGGTTTAATGGTTGGTAATAGCCCGGTAAACATTGATGAACATGATAATATTATTGTTGGTAATCAAAGATATAAGGGCACAAGGGGATTATTTGAATTATTATTTGAAAATAAGCCTTTAGAATTGTTAGTTAAAGAAAAAGACATGGAAGCATATAAAAAGATTTTGGAACAAACTAATGCATACAGGAGGAAGTATTCAGCTGACCAACCTGTTTTTAGATCAAAGTCTTTAAAATATAGAGAATTTGTATCCAGGTTAATACCAACAACGAGAAGACAACCAATGCCAATAATACCAAGAAAACCTGTAAAACGAAGGTTTGTGTCATCCACTTTGGATATAAGTGCTCCAGAACCAAGAAAAAGAAACAAGTCTGTTACAGGTACAGGTTTAATGAAGAAACTATATAACACAAATGTGATTTATTACAATAATATCAATAAATTGGTGGATAGAATGAAACTAATACATGAAGCTAAAGAAGCGGGTCATACTGGATTGGAAAACGAATGGGTGGCTTTAGTGGATGAACTCCGAAACCGTGGGGTAATCTCATAAAAATGCGTTACCCCCTAAAATGCTATTCAGTTGCACCATGAGTGTTGACAAGTTCGGACGTTACTCCTCGGATGGGTTATATTATGCCAATAGTTTAAAAAGAAGTGCTGGTTTACCACAAACACCTGATGGAGATTATGATATGAGTAATAAAAGGTTAAAAAACATAAAAGATCCTACGGATGAAAACGATGCAATAAATTTAAAAATATTAAAGGAAAAGATATCGCCAACATTAAGACTACAAAATAACACATATGACGCAGAAGATCATAGAATCATCAACGTTGGTAAACCAAATCAAAACGGTGATGCAATAAACAAAGGTTATTTGTCATCTGAATTAAAAAATACGTTAAAATTCAATGGGAAAACGTATAGTGCTAACAATAAACGTATATCCAACGTAGATGACCCTAAAGATGCAAAAGACAGCGTAAATAGACGCTATTTACATTCTTTGATACCTGAAAAGACAAAAGATGGATTTTCTTTTTATAAATTTGTTATTAATGATATAGGCTATCCAAAAACTGAAAACGATGCTGTAAATCTAAAATATATTAAAGATCATTGCATCATACGTGATGTAGGGGTTATAGATTGTTTTAATAATTGTTTAGCAAATGTTAAAGATGGTTCGGCGCCATCAGATGGTGCAACAGTGGGTCAAATGATGGAAACCTTAAAACAAGAAACAACCTCTTTTGTAAAACAAGATCAAGTAGTATCGAAGCAAGGGGATGAATTTATTCAAGGTAATGAAAAATTTAATTTATTAACATACAAAAATGATGCTTGGGATTGCATGGATAAAAAGTTATCAAATATGGGATGGGGTTATGAAAAACATGATGCAGCTGCTTTATCACAAACCGTACATCTAGATCCAGATCGATATTTTAGATGGTTTACATGTAATAATAGAGTGATAAGAGACTTGGCACAAGGAAGAGAAGCAAATGATGCTGCAACTGTAGGACAGACCATTACAACATCATTAAAGGATAGTAAAGTGTATAATTGTAATAATAAACGTATAACAAACCTTAAAGACCCTGAACATGTAGATAATGCTGTCACTGTTAATTTTCTTGTAAAAGTTTTAGGTAATGCGATATTTGATTTACACAATCATTTTACACCAGATATTCTTCAAGGAAAATCAGGTCATAATACTTATGATGAATCCATGAGAGGTGAGTATATTAAACGAGAAATTTATAATAAATACTTTATTAACCCTAAAACGAAACAGTTTAGATCATCAGATTGGGGTGATATTGATATTTAAGTAAATAACTCAATAAATGACTTCATTTATGTGCAACCTGTCATAGAGTTAACACATGAGTTGCACATTGCCATTATAAAAGGACAATAATGACGTTCAAATACATCAGTCCATATCGAGACACTGCAAGAAAAGGAGGTGGGATCACGTCCACAGCGGTTTCTCTGTTAAGTAAAGCTTTAAAACAAATTCCAGTAGGATCCATAGTAAATAGAGCAATAGACGCATTACCATACGAATTTCATATACCAGGAGGTTATCAGTATTGCGGACCAGGAACTAAATTGAAAAAACGACTGGAAAGAGGCGATCCTGGCATAAACAAGTTAGATCAGGCTTGTAAAGAACACGATATCGCATATTCCACGTTTGCCGATTCAAAAAATAGATCAATAGCTGACAAAAAGCTTGCGGACATAGCTTGGCAACGAGTAAAATCAAGTGACGCTAGCATAGCAGAAAAAGCAGCAGCTTTAGCAGTAACAGCAGGTATGAAGGCTAAAACAGCGGTAGGAGGTGGAAGAAGGAGGAGAAGGAGAGTAAAAAGGAGGTCAACCACAAGAAAACATGGAGGAAATATAAAAAGAAGACGACGATCTACAAGAAAAGGCAGGAAGAAGCCCACCGTGTGGTCAATGGTAAAAAACGGGGCAGGTCTTTACCTAAGACCTTATCGTGCATATTAAATGAAAGAAATCAATTGGTCATACCACATAAAGCATTAACCAATATTGAATTATTTAAATATATTTCCTGTTTAAAAATACCATTTTTTCGCGGTGTGTTTATGAAAGACAGTTTACCAAAGAAAATGCGGCAAAATGAGACTGGAATTGTAAATTTGGATAATACTGAAGGGCCTGGCACCCATTGGGTTTGTTATAAGAAACTAAATAACAATGTATATTATTTTGATAGTTTCGGTAATTTGCCACCACCAAAAGAACTTCAAAATTACTTTAAATCTGCTAAAAACATATATTATAACTATAAAAGAGAACAACCTGATAATACTTCAATATGCGGCCATTTATGTTTGGAATTCCTAGCTAAAAGTATCAGTCACTATTGAGATGTCTTCCTATACGGTATCATTAACAGGAAAATCGTCCACTTTACGAAGTATCCTTTTTCCAGCGTTACGCTTGCAAAAAGGAAGATTTTGGGAGGCGGCACTATTGGATTTTACAACTTACAACTCTATTCCCAATGTTACGGAAGGTAAAAATAACGTATTGCATTATTATAAGGGAAAAGATGCCAGTGGGAAATTTACAGACTTACAAGAGTGCAGGTTACCCACAGGTTCTTATGAAATTGATCATATAAATGAATTTTTGCAAACTAAAATGGGAAAAGACAATATAACATTAAAAAGTAATAATAATACGATGAAAGCTGAAATTACTTCCAAATATTATATAGATTTTACTCAACCAAACTCAATTGGTGATTTATTAGGATTTTCCAACGATGAGCCTGTTTTAGAACCAGATGTAACACATTCCGGTAAGAAAACAGTAACAATATTAAAAGTCAATAGTATAGACATAACTTGTAACATTATACAAGGAGCTTACAGGGATGGGGCTAACACCCATATCATACATACATTTTACCCAAGTGTACCACCTGGATTTAAAATTGTTGAAAAGCCACAAAACCTGGTATATCTACCGTTGAACACCACTTTCATTTCAGACATCGTGTTGAGCGTATTGGATCAAGACGGTAACTTGGTAGACTTCAGAGAAGAGCCTATTACGATTAGATTACATTTAAAATCGACACTTTAATACAAAAACCATGGGTTTAACATTTAAAAGCGAACAACCTACGGGAAACCGCATTAGTAGCTCTTCAGCTGTGGAGGAGTTAACACGCGAGAACATTCGTTTCTTAGAGAGAGTTGGATTAAAATTAACCGATTATGGATATACTGGATATAGCGCAGGGTCCAACATTCGACGAAACCCTATGGGAAAAAGAATATCACACCCACAACCCTTACACTTCATCGAAATTAAACCATAACGATGAAATTCGTATTCCCATACAACATCAAGACATTTACACACTACCATGTGAAAGTTACTTGTATATTGAAGGACAAGTTACTAAAAAGGACGGTACTACTGCTGGTACAACAGTTCCATTTATAAATAATCCTATGGCTTTCCTGTTTGATGAAATTAGATATGAAATATCAGGTGTAACAGTTGATTCTACTAAAAAAGTATTTATTTCAACAACTTTAAAAGGACTAACATCTATAACACCCAATGAAACCAATTTACTTAAACCTGCCGGATAGGTATTACCTACAATTGACACGATCACTCCAAATTCAGATGGATATTTTGATTTTCATATTCCATTACGTTTGTTGCTTGGTTTTGCTGAAGATTATAGGAAAATAATATTAAACGTTAAACAAGAGTTAGTTTTGTTGAGGTCTTCTAACGATAAAGACATTATTAAAGCTGCAGATAATACGACTGATGCAAACCTAGAATGGAAATTAAAATTAGACAAAATTGTATGGAGAGTTCCACATGTTAAATTAGCTGACGAGCATAGAATGCTACTTTTAAGAAAATTAAAAGCCGATCGTGATATTGTTATTCCATTTAGGAGTTGGGAATTCCATGAGCATCCCAGTTTACCTACTACGGATCGACACACTTGGACTGTTAAAACATCAAATTATGTAGAACAAGCCAGGTATATTATATTTGGTTTACAAACAGGTAGAAGAGACGACATCACTAAACATGCAGGACAATTTGATCATTGTGACTTGAAAAATATTAAAGTTTATTTAAATTCACAATTCTTTCCATACGACAATTTAAATGTGTCATTCACTAAGAAGAAATACAGTATATTGTACGATATGTACGCAAGATTCCAAAGTTCATATTACGGTAAAGCAAATACACCTTTATTATCACCTTCAAAATATTACGATGCCTACCCAATAGTTGTAATTGATTGTTCTAAACAAAATGAATCAGTAAAATCATCAAGTGTGGATATAAAAATAGAAATGGAATTCAACGCTGCTATACCGGCTAATACAACTGCATACTGTTTAATTCTACATGATAAAATTGTAACATACACACCTTTAACTGGAATTGTTAAGAATGTACTGTAAAAACCGGTTTTGTTTCATTCCGTGAGTATAAAAGCAGAGCGTACAGACCGCTCCTCATCAGTTTGTTGCCTACTGTTGTATGGGTAGCATCTTATTCAATATGGCTTCTCCTAGTGGTACACCTGAAAATGTGGTAGATATTGAGAAGGAGATATCTGAGTTTTTAGATCCTCAAGGTCACCAGGAAGGAGGTGAACAAAACGTTTGCGGACAACTTCACGCCAGTAATAATGTTGAAGAAAAAGGTAAAAGAAGAAAGAATATACAAAAGAGAAAAAGGGATATTGAAGATAATATTTCTCCAAACATATTGAGTGAGGTATTTTTGCGAATATTTTACCCAATCTCTTCCAGTTTGGACAAAAGTGTTTTAATCGGTGTTATGAAATCTACAGATTATTCCCCTACTGTAATTTTAACTCATGGACCCAAAATGATTTTGTTTACGGACAGTGCTTGGGAATCATTTATGAAACACTTGCATCTGCTAGAATGCTATTTAAGTAGTAACATGTTTGGAAGGAAGACAAGAGTAGGACTTTTAGATTCAAATGTGGAAATTGATATTATTAAACAACGTGGTGATCATCAGCTGCGGTTTAGAGACACAACAAGACATGATAACAAAATTCAACTTAATCGAGAGGAGTTTTTCATTTTAACTTGTGCTACTGAACCTATAACAAGATACTTGAGACAACTGGTGTTTTCAAGTTCGATTATTAAAGATTATCTGGAAGACACTTTGGACAAACAACCGGACGCACCTATATTATACGGACCTGTGGATACTTCTATATTTAATAGAGTTCCTCATGAAGTACAGATGTGGAGACAATTGGAAAAGTACGCTCAACTACATAAGAAATCAGTAAAACAGGAAGAAGAGGAAGATGGAGGAGAAGAATCAAGTGTTAGTGATGAAAATGAAAACAAGGAAAATATAAAGATGGAAACTTAAATGACAATGGTTAGTTTTTAAAACAATAACCAACATTTTGTGGGGTTAGGCCTATTGGGGACGGTGCCCACGTTAAATATACACCAACGCGCCAACAACTGTACGGCCTGGTATAAAAGTAGTACCTACCGTGGTGTGGAAATCAGTTGACCTCCTGACTTCGTAATGAGCAGACGTGTGACCTTCAAAATGGACAAGGGAGAAGAAGAACAAGTAAAGTCCAAGCCTGGTATTATTGAGTTTCAAGCGTTTCGTGGTAATGATGATAGATTCATTATAAAAGAACTTGTGTTTTTGGACATGAATACAAGTGTTCCTTATTCGTTTTTATTTAAACCACCATGTTCTTATTCGTCTTTAACTAGTAAAGCCGCTACTACCAACAGATGGATTTCAAAACACTTCCATCATATCGATTGGTATGATGGTTTTACAAGTTACACGGACTTGTATCATATTATGCATCACTTTTCAGACAAGTTTACCAATATTTACACAAAGGGGCTGGAAAAGAAAAGATGGATCGAAGGATTTACTCATGTTCCGGTTAATGATGTGGAATTGGATAAGAATTATCAATACATGCTGGAAACCATATGTATTTGTACAAAAAGCCCAGAACATGATAAAGATAGACATTGCGCTTTGAAAAATGCCTATAAACTCGCCTCTTACCTTCAAAATGGGGAAGTGGGGAGTGGTGGGGGTAACGGAGAGTATATAAGTGGGGAGCAGACTGGGACCTGGCATGAGTATTACTCGAGATTCCGAGACGACAACATCTCCGAGCAAGAAGACGATCTGTAACCTGACCATGGCATCTCACCAGTTCCTTCAGACTTTGGTCGAGCAGTTCAATGCTCACTCCAAGTCAACAATATTACCTGTAAAGAAGTGCTCGGAACTAAAAGACGAGAAGCACTACATAATCCATGCTATGAAGAAGATGGAGACTACAGTTGGGGAGGCCATCTGCTGCAGTCTCAGCGAGGCACCGTTTACTCCGGGGGATGAACCAAAGTTCCAGGTGTACCTGCCCAAGAGATTCGTCCATCTTCTACAAAACGAGGATCTTCGCTCCATTCAACCCGGGTGTCTATACCTGGTGTCCCACGGCTGCACGGGTAGCAATTCTACAGAGTTGACCATCCACATCGCTGACAAGCAGCAGTGTTAGATTTAAGTTTTAATGTTGTACATATGTTGTTGTTGTAATGTTTTATAAATAAACGAATCATAAAAGACAAAAAAATAAAAAAACAAAAAAAAATGCAACATATCAATATGTGACAGACTTCACGTATTGATATGTTGCATTTTTTTTTAAACTTCGCGGGTGACCTTGACCTTTGACCTTTGCATTTCACAATTACCCCCACTACCGTAATTACCCCCACTACCGCACTAGGATTCAAACCTGCTTGGATGCAAAGAACGGTCAGTCTGTTGCCAACTAGCAAACGATGAGCACCTTGTACGAGCTTTGCTTACAACGAGTTATAACTGACGCATCTTTATTCCAGACGGCTTTACGAGATAATATCCCTATAACAGTAAAGCAGGATATCGAGGAGTACAATAAAGATAATAGAGGGTATTCGGGATACTCCTGGTATAGGTTCCAAGACGGGGAAAAGTTTTGTAGGCCTTGTGGCAATGCTGCCGTCAGAGACCTTCGACGGTTCGTACAGGAAGGTGGTAGAAAACAGTTTGGATTTCTAGCACCAATGTTTAGATTTGAAAACTACAAGGACACCTGTGCTATTTGTTCCATCCCTTTGTATCAATGGAAAAAGTTTAGAAGTGTTTAATTGCATCTTCCATACCCCCACCACCATTACCCCCACCACTTTTCCATGTACCTCCAAACGCTGTGCCTCGGCTTCATTTCTACTCCAGCAGCCAACCTAGCAACATCAGGATGTCTCTCAACGTCAGTTGCGCAAGTTACGAGGAGGTGAGCATCAAGACTCAGCAGGAGCTAAACGACTTATACAAGGAGTTGCAGCTGATGGTGGCACGAGGCTACCGTATAAATGTGCAAGTTTACGCTTGCAATATACGGAACACCCGGCAGTCAAAGGAAGAGCCTGGACACTCCTCAACGGCTTCCTCACCAGCGTCCATGAAGACCGAGCCAGACAGCTTGGACTACTTCAGCTGACTAGCAGTTGTATTTCTTGTCCTAACCATTGTAGAATATGTATATTTTTTCATTATATTAAAGAAGTAAAAGAGCAAAAACACCTATCTTGTTACTGACATATAAGCTCAGTAACAAGATAGGTTTTTTTAAAACACAATTTGGATGACCTTGAAACTTCCCCCTCCACTGCTTTGTTACCCCCACCACTTGACTATTGGTGTACATGGCACATCGCAATTGGAAACCTCATTCCATCTTCAACAGCCACACCGACAACATCAACAATGGCAAACCTACCAACAGATGAAAGATGTCCTCACGCATGTTGTGACTTCGTCCACGAGTTGGAGAAGAGGATGCAGGAGAGGGCGATAAGAAGAAAGCAGATCCACTCAGAAAATATCATGATAGTCAACGGCTATCTTTTATTGTTCGGCCTTATTATAGTTGTACTTTTCATACTGTATGGCATAGTCACATGTGTCGGCAAGGTTGCGGAAGAAAACGCCCGCCACCATCAATTGGAAAGTTTTAATGTTACTTTGTAGGTTTTCCTTTTTTTTAAAACTCCGTTTGGATGACCTTGAAAATTCCCCCACTAATACACCACGCCCCCCACCACTTCACCATGTTCCTGCATGAGCATCACATCAACCGTCATTCCTTGTCCGACAAGCAACCATGGCAGACAACACCATCAGCCAAGCTGACTCCACTACTGATGTCGGTACAAGTACGGGTTGGACACTGTCGATCGATAGTGTACACTATTTGGAGTCGATTTGCGAACGTATGAAGGAAATACTGCGGGACAACCCTGGGATCATAATACAAATGAATTTAAATTATGATTGGTCCCAAGTTAGAATGCAAGGGGACGACAACAACGGTCAACAATCTCCACAATATTCGCCCATGTCCCCGATCTACCCTTACGGCGAGTCTGACGTCGATGAAGATGAGGCTGATGAAGATGCAGGGGACAACGAGGCTGAAGAGGAGTAAGCTTCATTCCTTTTTTTTTAAACCTAAATTGGATGACCTTGAGAATTCCCCCTCCACTATTTCCTTTTTTTTAAAACCCAAATTAAATGATCTTGAAAATACCCCCTCCACGTACTTTTGGTTTACCCCCTCTACTTTTCAATACTGTTACCACAGTCTGTAGCTCACATCATTCCTTGCTTAGCTATCATGGCGGACAGCACTCTTTCTCGAGTTGACTCCACTACGGATGAAGAATGGCCATTTTCCTGGAATGTTCATCTGCAAGACTCGGCAGAAGTGGATATGTTGCATGAGAAATTGGTGTATGTATTAAACGAAAACCCCAACATTGAATGTAGAATGACTATGGATTTCGATGCGACAGGGGTCCACACTCAACCTTCCACTTCAAGCCAGCCTGAGCCTCAGCTTCAGCCAAAGAACTTTACACATCTTTACACTCCAATACGGCCGGAGGATGTGGTTATCAGCGAGGCGGACTCTACTACAAGTTATATTGAGCCAACAAATTGGAAGCTTGTTGTTGACACCTTACACAAGGTCGACTTAGTATGTGACAAATTAAAGGAATTGATGATGCAAGATCCTGGTCTTCGTTTTAAAATTGATTTGTTTTTCATCTGGGGAGCACCTGCACGGGGCTCTTCGTCTGACAGCTCTCCAAGTACAACGGACGAGGAGGAGGAGGACGACTAGTTATCTTTTTTAAAACTCCGTTTGGATGGCCTTGACCTTTCCCCCTCCACTGAGTTTATTTAAAGTGCACTCTCACTGACTGCAGCATCATTTCATCGCGCGCCTTCACTACAGCAACATGGAGAGTCAACTCAACTACTGTTGCGAACAGAAATGTTTTTCATGGCCAAATGACATTGATGTGGTGGATGGCCTGGCGTGTAGAAAATGTGAAGCTTTTGGTCAGTGCATGTGCAAGTGCAAGTCTTGGAAGAAGCCGAAACCAGAGTTGAAGACATTCCATGTGTACCAGATGAGAGGGCATAAGTACACTTGTTGCCCTGAACGTTGCATTGAATTCACACTGAAACAGCTAACTGGCTGCAAATTGTGCAACAATCATTTTGCAGGTTTTTGCAAACATTATTTAGGAGCCTGTCAGTACAGATCAACTTGGCATACAGAAGCACTCACTATCAATGAAATCGCTATAGATACACAAGAGTAGTCTTTCTACTCTTTTCTTTTTTTTAAAACTCCATTTGGATGACCTTGACCTTTCCCCCTCCACTCACCTTAGTTTATATAAACCCCATTCCCACTGACCACAGCATCACTTCATCGTGCTCCCTCGTCAAAGCAACATCAACTATGGAAAGTAAGCGCATCTCATGTTGCGAGCATAGGTGTTTGGAGATACAAGGCGTCACATATTGTGCAAAGAAGCGTTGGGAGGAAGAGACGGGGACAACCTATTGCTGTGAGGATAAGTGTTTCCTCTTACCAAAGTGGCAAGTGGATGGGCTGGCCTGCCGGCAATGTGAATGCTTCGGATGTTGCAGGTGTAGATGCAAGAACCAACAGCTGCCACCACCTGTACTACAAACTTTCAAAATCTACAAATCCAAATACTTTTATACTTGTTGTCCGCAGCGGTGTATTAAGTTTCACTTCTCCAATCTTACCAATTGTCGGAAGTGCTACGGACAACCTGATGGGTGGTGCACCTGTTTTCTGGACTCCTGCCGCTACAGATCGGATTGGTTTACAGATCCGTTGGAAATTGATGAAGTCGCCCAGGAAGCACATGAGTAGTCTTTCTACTCTTCAACTTTTTTAAAACTCCATTTGGATGACCTTGAGATTTCCCCCTCCACTTCCCCATATACCTAGAGTACACAGAGCCTGACAGTCAGTCACTCGGTGGCTGTCGTGGGGTGCGCATCGGTGTCGGCGCTCCGTTGTTAAGTTTTCAAGGTCACAGTAACATGAAATTGCGGGCGTTGTACTGGTTCAAGGTCACCTGAGGGATAACCGATTGCCCATTTAGGCAGAGTCATGTCAGAAACTCGAGTTTAACTTGGCACTTTTGCCGTTTCTCGTCGGAAATTCGCTCCAAGTGGTCAAGGTCACGAGGACTCTGACTGAAATTCGGAGCGTAGTGCGAGAAACGGCAAAAGTGCCAAAAAATTTTAAGTTTCGGCATGACCTTGACCTCAGTGGCGTCGGTGACGTCATTTTGATGACGTAAGGGGTGATGACGTCATCAGCACGTCATTTCTGTGACGTCATGGGTGTGACGTCATCGAAATGACGTCATTAGTGATGACGTCATCGATTGCGTCATCGATGACGTCATCGATGACGTCATCGATGCCGTCATCGGTGAGGTCATTGACCTCGATGACGTCATCCCTCAGGTGACCTTGAACTGGGCCAGCGGCCGCAATTTTACACTACTCTAAGATTTTTTGTTATTTAAATTTTTTTCTATCTACGCCAGTGGCATTTTTTGACGTTTTGACGTGGAACGGTCCAAACCCCAATCTTGTTACTGTCTATTATCGACCAGTTGTTTAGAAAGCATCATTAGAATTGAATTGAATTGAAAATTTGAATTGAATTGAATTGAAATGGAATTGAATTGAATTGAATTGAAAAAAATCTTTATTGTTCACACAACAAATTTACAATATGAGTACAATTTATAATATTAATACAATTTACAATTCTCTGACACAATAAGTTTACCAATACTAATCAAAATAATTCCTAAACTATTTTACTCATTACAAAAATTCATCATATTTTTGAACAATAAAGCCCTGAGGTTATAAAACCTGTGTGGGTGTACATATAATTCTTAACCATTTAACTGTCTCGCAGTGAGAAAGTATGCCTGGTCGGCCACCAGTACCACCTACTGATCTTAATGTTACAACAATATAAATCAAAAACATTCATTGGCTTCATTTTAAATTCAACAAAATTAAGAGAAAAAAAAGTTGTTAACTAAAAACAGTACATAAGTGAAAAGGAAACGCAATAATCTAAGCAACAGTGAATAGCCTATAATACTAACATATAGAATACAGTCATTATAGAAAACAGTTTATACGAGAACACATCTGAAAAAATATTATAATAAAGTGTTATGCATAGAACATTCTAACTATACTAAGGTGGTAAAAAATCTATTAATATCAATCTCCTTTATTAAGTAGTCGCGGGTCAATTTAATAAATTTATTTTTATTTGAACATGTTTTAATAAAATCTGGAAGTAAGTTATAGAAGGTAGGTGCTAGATATAAAAAGAATTTTTTGAATATTGATAAATTAGGCTTGGGAACGTATACATTCCACTTATTCCTCAACATAATATATTTTTTATCGCCTCGATTTGCCCCACATCTATCAAAAAATATTTTTAAAACCTTAAAAACATAAAGATTTCTAATTGGTAAAATGTTCAAACTTTGAAAGAGAGGGAAAGAATGCTCAGTTTTAATTTTGTTCAATATTATTCTAATGAATGCTTTTTGCAATGTAATAATAGGCTTAAGAGTTGTGAAATAAGCTCCTCCCCATATTTCTATTCCATATTCTATTTTTTAATTTATAAAAGCAAAGTAAATTGATCTCAAAAGCTGAGTATAACATACGGGTCGAAGCATGTAAAAAATGCGAACATATTTTACAAGCTTTGTCTTTAAGTAATTCATATGCTCTTTCCAACAAAGCCTACTATCTACCCACAATCCCAAGTATTTTATACTATCAACTTGCTCAAGAGCCTGACAATTACAATTACTTGAATTTATGGAGCATTTTGTTTCATGATATTTTAAAGAACTTATAAAAGACGTTTGTTTAGTTAGATTAAATATTATGTATTTTGTTTTGGGGCTCATGACCATTAGATTTTTTGTGAACCACCATCTGAGAGCATTCACATCATGTTGCATTTGTTCCTTAAGCTCAAAAAGTGACTCCGCTTGATACAACAGTGCCGTGTCATCAGCAAATGCCACTAAATTACCCCTAAAGTTACCATTGCATAAATCGTTGATATATATCAAGAAGAGGGGTCCTGACAAAACTGAACCTTGCGGTATTCCTAATTTTATTTCCCCCAAATCACTCAAAACATTATTTACCTTAGTAATTTGACTTCGGCCTGACAGATATGACCGGAACCATTCCAGGGGGATTCCCCGTATCCCTGCTTGAAACATCCTAGTTAATAATATTTCGTGATCCACTGTGTCGAACGCTTTCATTACATCAACAAAAATGCCTGCACTTATTTTTCCATTATTAATTGTTGTGTACACTTGTGACATAAATTCAGTTAGCGCTGAACTTGTATTTAATTTGCTTTGGAAGCCATACTGATTTTTGCTGAAAAAATTATGTTTGGTTAAAAACTTTACCAGTCTAACTTTTACTATTTTTTCGAGTATTTTTGAAAAAATTGATAACAGGGCTATTGGTCTATAATTACTAGGATTTGTCTTGTCATTTTTCTTAAATAATGGGATGACGACAGCTTTTTTCAATTTTTTGGAAAAATGCCACAAGACATGCTTAAATTAAAAATATAAACTAGTACATCAACAATAGACTCAGATATCTCTTTAATAATTGAGGGTGTTATATTGTCATATCCTGGTGCTTTATTATTTCTTAAAGATTTTATAATTAAGATTATTTCTTCCTTACATGTAGGATAAAAGAAAATTGACTCACTAGATGAGCTACTTGTAAACATGTTTCCATAAGTATCAAATTCCTTATTAATACTAGCATTTTCCAAAATTATTTCTTCTCTCAAGTCATCAGCCACAGTGCAAAAAAATCATTTAATACATTAGCTACTTTATTTGGGGTTGAAATAACTTTATTGTCTTTGCTTTTTAATGCAATGGGGGTTGTATTTTTTAATTTATCACCTGTCAGTTCTTTTATCAGTTTCCATTGCGTCTTACTATTACTTTTATTTAATTCAAACAATTCTGAATAATATTGTTTTTTAGCGATTCTTATCTGGTTTAGCAAATTATTCTTAAAATTTTTGTAATTCCGCTCCAAGTCCAGATCATTAGGATTTTTTAATAAGTTATGGTACAGTTTATTTTTTTGTTCAATATTCTTTTTTATTGTTGTATTCATCCAAGGTTTCATAAATTTTGATTTTAATTTTACTGTTTTGTATGATTTATCTATACAACATTGCAACTGCATTACAAAGTTATCGAGTGCAAGAGAAGGTAATTTTGTAGCAAATATATCGCTCCAATCAATTTTATCTACCATATTTTTTAAATAATCTATGTCAAGTTTGAAGAATTGCTCATTTTTGTGAGTATTCTTTAAGAAGTCAATTCCATTGCTAAATCTGATAAAAGCTACAGTCATCCAGTGATCGGTTATACATGTTTTTACAACTTTAGCTTTACTCTTAAAATTATTGTTAAGCTTATTTCTATAAAATATGTGGTCAATGCATGATTTTGAAAACTTTGTAACTCTAGTCGGCTCGTTAATTAGTGATCTTAATCCGTAACTTGCCATTTTTATCATGTACTCATCAACTGTGCGTGAAATTTCAAGGATATTAATATTGATATCACCGTTAATTCACCCAAATAATGATCACCCAATCATTAGATTGGGTGATTTGATTTGTTTAATAATATAGTCCAATTCTATTATAAAGTTATCTGCAGAGAATTCATGTAGTCGGTAAATAGCTAATAGGTCCAATTGACTATTTTGTGGCAACAATAATTTCAAATGAACACAATCAGCAGTTTGCATCATTAATAGCCCAATGACAAAAATGGCAACTGGATTCGGAATTGATCCTTTAAAAAGCTACTAACTTTCCTCAGGATCGAACCGGCAACCTTTGGATTCAAATGCGAGCACCATTACCACTCAGCTGCCCAGCCAGTCAATTATTAGTGTGAGATAATTTACACTCAAGCAAGTAAGTGAACGTTGACTTCATGGCTTGGTTGGAATTAATTTTTATATGATAAAAATGTGTAGATTATATCAATTAAAGGCGTAATTTATGCAAAATGGAGCTATAATGTTACTATTATTATTCCGAAATCTGTTGTACAGTCATTTTTAGTTTTCTAACTACCATTTCTTTTGGTGACAACCATACTTGATAATTGATATTGATACACCGATCCAATATGGTGCGTATTGTAAGGCGAATTTGACTGGGTAAATCAAATGAGCGTGATGAATCTTATGATGAATAACTTGCGTGATGAATCCACTATACAATGAATTATATTGCTTAAAACTGCAATTATTTTTTTTTATTCTATACATATTTACATTTTAACTTGTAAGTAAATATTCCCACAAACGTCGTGAATGGGCCTGTGCGTGGGGCGAACAAAAGTGCGTGGGAGTAAAAGTAAGGCGGAAACACGAAGCCCTTCATTTTCTGTTGTATTTTCTTAAAATTGAAGAAACACTACTGTTAAGGCTATTACTATTAATCTACTATATATTTGTCAAATACCACTCACTCACGTATCAGAGTATCTCCAAAACTATAAGGCCTAGAGTGTTAAAACTTGGCATGTACCTTCATCTTTGCTAAAAAACGCTCACTAAGAAACGGTTTTGCAAAATTCCGTCAGGGCTCCGCCCCACACGACTTCAAAATTTCGTCACAATGTTATTCTTATGGGGGATTTTTAATATAAATCAAAGCAACAACGAATCTAGAAAAGTAGAGAGCATGCAGGATTGAGATTTGGTATATACGTTCCTTTCTACCCATTGATGCTCACTAAGAAACGGTTTTACGAAATTCCTGCAGGAGTCCGCCCCACACGACTTCAAAATTTCGTTACAATGTTATTCTTATGGAGCACTTAAAATACGAATCTAGGAAACAACGAATCTCCGAAACTATAGGACCTACAGGGTTGAAATTTGGAATGGTAGTTCCTCTTTGTCTTTAGGTGCTCACTAAGAAATGGATTTGCGAAATTCCTTCAGGTCTCCGCCCCACACGACTTCAAAGATTTGATGTAATTAGCTGTTGAAGATTCAAAGCTATCAGCTGTTGGTGAAATAATACATTTTAAAGTATGACATGACCATATGACAATATTTTTTGTCTTTTTAAACAATTTAACTGGTGTAAAAATGTATTCGAGTTTAGGTTAGGTTAGTTAATCTACTTTGTCAAATACTACTCACTCGGTATCATCGAATCTTTATAACCATAGGGTATAGGGGGTTGAAATTTGCCATGGACGTTCCTCTGTGTTAAAAAATGCTCAATAAGAAACGGTTTTGCATAATTCTTTCAGGTCTCTACCCCACAGGACTTCAAAAGTTCCATTTAATATTATTCTTATGGCCAATATTTTATACAAATCAAGGCAACAACGAATCTCGATGTTAAAATTTGGCATGGGGTTCTTCTTTGCTCATAGATGCTTACTATGAAACGGTTTTGCGAAATTCCATCAGGGCTCCGCCACATAGGACTTCAAAATTTCGGGAACTATCGAATATCCACGCGATTTTGGGCCTCTTCGACACGATCGAATATCCACGCGCATTAGTGAGGATTATAAGGGTCGACTCCAGGACGGGAGGAACGATCGAATATCCCCGCGGCCGAGGACAGGTAGAGACCGCTAGACCTCCCAGAGGCGGGAAAAATGGGAATTTTATTTCCCCGCCCCGTTCAACGTACCTCGGCCATTCGCGTGTATCAGAGCGAATCCTTGCTTGTAACATAGCATTTACACATGACATGTTTTTTTATTATTATTAATTTATTCATCTATAAAAACGTATACATTCTTAGTATTTAGTGTAAATACCAAATTAAATCACTCTTTTAAAAGCATGATATATATAATTACAGTTAATAATGGACCAATAAATTAACACTAATGGACCTCTCCCAAATAAACATCTCCCATTCTAAAGACTTGAAATTAAAATACGCTCTTGATATAGTAAAATATTTTATAAAATTTAACAAAATTTTATGTCTACAATGTAATATTAAAAGTTGAAGAACGAAAATTATATAAAGTAACAAACAATGAAATTAATTAAAGCGATCTTAATTATATAGTGAATTAAAATAAAAAGAATCATATTAAGGCATTGTACGCAAAAAATAGATCAGTATAAGAAAAATATTTACATACAAGAAAAAGCAATGAAGAGCTCAAATTTCACGAACAAATTAATATGATAATTACAAAATTATATAAAGTAACAAACAAAAAATAATTTTAGTTTAACTAATAATAAAAATTAATAGCAGACCATTTAAAGTTTAAATACGTACCATTGGATTTACAATTTCATGATGAAAATTTTAATATAAATTTAACTTTTTTTATTTTCATTCCGAATGTCAGGTTACATGAAGCGCTGTTTGGATGTTCTTCGCTCGGGTCCCGCGACATCGGATCCTTTGGCCACCCGTCGGGCTCCAGACTTCCACGGTTTTTAGTTCAGTTTTGCATGACAGGGCTCGGTACAGTTATACTTAGTCCGAGTCTGGTACATGCAAACGGCCGAGGTACATTGAAAGGGGCGGGGAAATAAAATTCCCATTTTTCCCGCCCCTGGGAGGTCTAGCGGTCTCTACCTGTCCTCGGCCGCGGGGATATTTGATCGTTCCTCCCGTCCTGGAGTCGACCCTTATAATCCTCACTAATGCGCGTGGATATTCGATCGTGTCGAAGAGGCCCACAATCGCGTGGATATTCGATAGCAGCCAAAATTTCTATCTCATGTTATTCATAGCTAATTTTTAGTTCGAATCTAGAAAACAATGAATCTGAAAAACTATAGGATCTATAATGATGAAATTTGACGTGGACGTTCCTCTTTGCTCATATGTACGTGCTCACTACGAAACTGTTTTGCAAAATTCTATCAGGGCTCAGCCACACAAGATTTCAATTTTTGTCTAATGTTATGCTTGCCAGTTTTAAATATGAATCTAGGGAACAACGAATATGAAAAGCCAGATGACTTAAGAGGTTGAAATTTTAAATGGAAGATACACTTTGCCCATAGGTGCTCACTAAGAAACGCTTTTGTAAAGCATCTTTACGGTTTCGCCCCACAGGACTTCAAAATTACTTTTGGGGCCTGCATGGTTGAATTTTGGCATGGACGTTCCTCTTTGCTCATAGGTGCTCACTAAGAAACGCTTTCACAAAAATCCCTTTAGGGCTCCACCCCACATCCCACATGTCTTTGAAATTTCAATATAATATTACAATTATTGCCAATTACAATACGAATTGAAAGAAACAACGAATCTATAAACTATAGGGCCTGCGGGATTGAAATATGGAGTAGTCTCTTTGGTCAAGGGTGCTCAGTAAAAAGTTGTTCACACATTTTCTTCATTGCTCTGCCCCAAATAACCTCAAAATTACTATAGAGCATACAGGGTTAGTTTTTTGCATAGACGGTCATCTTTGCTCATAGGTATTCACTAAGATACTAGATACTGGAGGGGAACCAATAAAAATACTCGAAGGACCTGAGGTAAACTATTAAAAAGAACTTCAAAAGAGAGATGAGATGGAGGTATATTCAAAACAAGAGTAAAGAATGTTGTAAACAATGGCATGTTAGTTAAAATACAAATATTGAAAAGATGTGATAGTGAAAGTAAATTATTAAAATAATGGGGTGTGATTTGCTACATTTATTACTTTATATAAATTGAACAGTTTTGAAAATATAGTTTTTTTAAGTTCTTTAGGGCTCCACCCCACTGGTCTTAAAAATTACTCTATGGCCTACTGAGTTAAATTTGGCATTGATGTTCCTCTTTGGTCACTAAGAAAGGATTTTGCGATTATCCTCTAGGGCTCCACCCCACAGAACCTTTAGGTTACCATAGAACCTACAGAGCACATTTATCTTTACTCAAAGGTACCAAGAAACGGATTTGCATATATAATTTTTGAACTCCTTAAGGGGTCCGCCCCTCAGGACTTAAAAACCTACGGGGCCTACGGGGTTGAAATTTGACATGGATGTTCCTCTTTGCTCATAGGTAGTCACTAAAAAATTGTTTTGGAAATATAGTTTTTGGATTCATTTAGGGCTACGCCCCACTAGACTTATAAATTACTCTATGGCCTATGGGGATGGAAATTGACTTGGACGTTCCTCTTTACTCATGGGCACTCTCTTGGAAACGATTTTGCAAATTTTTTTAGGGCTCTACCCCACAGAACCTTTAAGTTACCATAGATCCTACAGGGTTGAAATTTGACGTGGACATTCCTCTTTACTCAAAGGTACTGAGAAACTGTTTTGGAAAAATAGTTTTTGAAGTCCTTTAGGGCTACACCTTACTGGACTTAAAATTACTCTATGACATACGGGGTTAATATTTGATATGGATGTTCCTCTTTGCTCAAAGGAAGTCACCAAGAAACGGTTATGGAAATATAGCTTTTGAAAGGCTTTATGGCTCCGCCCCGTACTGGACTTAAAAATTACTCTATTGCCTATGTGGTTAATATTTGACATTATCGTTCCTCCTTGCTCATAGGTGCCCCGCTCTCACTATTTCAATGTATTAATCTTAATGTATATCTTAAGGAAGAAGATTTCGTAGGTCTTAAAAGAAATTTAAAATAAAATTCAACACGGGCGAAGCCGTGACGGGCAACAGCTAGTACTGTAATAAGTATCTTAGAATTAGTTTGTTGTGTATTGGAGAACGGAATTTTCTGAAGTTTGTAGGGTATATAAAGAGAATTTGGTACTTCATCTGACTTGTTTAGCTGTACATCTACCGACCTAATCTCAACAATATTTCATTAGTACCATAATAAAAGTGTAACCTTCATTATCCATTAAACTTATAATCGTAACTCCTAGAAAGTTTTTAATGGTTGATTAGAAAAGTAAAAATTGATGTTTATGTTTCTGAATCGGATAACCTAATAATCCTCATTACTAAAAACGCACTAAAGAAAAAGTCGAATTATAATAAATTTATAATTTTCAATGTATAATGTCAATGGTAGGTAATTCTTTTGAAGACCTTAATCTTCAACTATTAATTGAACTAATAATCAATTAATTACTAACTACTTTTCAATTTCAAATAGAAATTTAGTATTAACCTTTTTTCTGGTTTTGTTTTGTACTGTGTAGCGTGTTGTACGGGTTGCATTCTCTTGTGGTGCCTATCGTCAAAGTAACTTGATCCCCGGAGATGGCTACTTGACACCTAATGCTCCCCTTTGTAAGCTTAGCCACTCTCACTTAGTGTCTCTAGAGCTCCAGCCTGCGATACAATCGTAATAAGGTCTACAAATCAAGAGCTTTGGTGGATTAACACCCTGAAACTAAATGTATCTATATTATGATTAAACATCCTACAGTTTGGTATAAAATCAAAAAAGGGTTTATTATTTGTAGCCGATGTATTCTAAGTAATGTTACTTACACTATAATTTTGTAAAGTGTTAGCTTTATAAATTTATGTGTAAAGCTTTATGTGACCCATAAGGAGCAATGATAAAATTTTAAATAAAAAAAGATTGATATGTATATATAGTTAAATTTATTTATCAGGCCAAACCTAAGTAATATGTGTTAGTTATCAGGAGGCCTTTGAAAGAGATTATAATTCGTTAATTGTGAACAGTTATTGCTACACTTTATCTTTAATTACTTCATTTAAATATATATTGGTTTCTATTTTACATAAAAATAAAAATTATGACTAATAGTAGAAATTAGCAATTCGTAATAGTTTAAATTATGTGACCGCCTCGGAGCTTTTGTACAATTATTGTGGGTAACTTTTACTCTATCTTTTTTGTATGAAAAATTCATAAATTATCTTTTTACCTGAATGAATTTGTTCCATACAACTTATCTTACAACAATTTTGCTTTCGTCGACGATTCATTTTTAAAATTTTAAACAGATAACTCCATTACTGAGTTGGTCTGTAATTGTTTCTCGTTAGTTGTGGCTTAAAACACGCGCTTGAACAAATTAATTTTTTTCATATATATCTTTATAACAAAGTCTTGAAATGAATTATGAAAGGTTGTCAAAAAAATGTAAAAGGAACTAAATTACATTCTGGGGCTAGTTAATAACGGTACGGAGGCTCGAGGGTACGGTATCTTAAAAAGCAATACGACCCTCCCTGCACTAGAGAGGAGAACCTGAATGGGGAGCAAGCGGCGTTTAAAAGAAATCATCGAAGGGAGAGCGGAGAGAATTAATTGATAACCTGCCAATCTTGACTGGCTTCCTTTTAGGCTTCCGTCTTTTGATTCCACTCCGTGCAGTTAGGGACTTTGTCTTTACTCTTTAGTGAGTATAAGAAATTACCCAATTGAAAATGTTGTAAGAGGTATTCTAATGCGATTAGAAATATTTTATATAAATATTTCATTACATTATTTGTTTTAAGTTTTTAATTCGCTATACTATACGTTACTTAACTTTCTATGAATGAATTCTTTTTAATATTCATTTGTTATTGATTTTGAAGCTGAGAGAAGTTTTAATAAAAGTAAAGACTTTGTATACATTTAAAAGTTGTTGTCTCGCTATGTCTCTAATTTCCCTTACAAAATTAGAGTATACAGTAAAATTTATCGTCCTCCCGAGTAAAAAGTTGAATTAATAACACGAATTAAAAAACCTCTCTTGGTAAAGTGCTATAACGCATTAAACCTTTGTTAAATATCTTAATCGCATAATATAATTCATAGTTCAGATTCAAATTAAAATTGGGAAATTTTATAGATGTATAAGAATGGACTAAATGCAAAAAAAATGTTTTTATATTGGTTATACAAACACAAATGACCCCCTAGCCCTCCGGGGGGCAGAAGGGGGTAACTAAATGCTGTATGGTACCTTGCTGTCTTTAGATCTCCAAACAGCGTATTTAAAACATTACTACCATTTTACAAACACCTTGGTCATGGCTTAAGATATAATTTGACGAAGGTATAATGGACTCTGAAGCTATAAGTGACCGGCTAGTTATTAACGTAACCCGATCCACGCTGACAGTTCTGACAGCCGGCTAGGGGGCCACGCAGCCTGTCAGCGCTCTATAGTTACACTTCTGACAGTCTGACAGCTCGCGTGCATAGCCGGACTGAATGTGAAGTTACTTGGGTCAATTATGAGGCATGAAATCGAAATAATGAAATCTCAAATAAAATTATAACTTAGGATTCGGTTCACATTGGAAACTTGAAGAATACCCGCAGGAAAGTTATAAATAATGCAGTTAAAAGTGGCTGTTCAAGTCCTTAGACCAACAAGGAACCATAAATTTTGCTTTTTTATACGCAAATGTACAAGGTCAGTTAGTTAATTGTAAAAATAAATCACCTGCCGATAGAAATATGTTCGATATTTAAACTCTCTCTTATTTCCCCCATTAACCATTAAACAACTATCTTACTTGTATTCACTAACCATAATAGGTGTAGCCCAAAATAATTTAATTAAACCACAATTTTTCAGACATTTAAAGCTAGAGTGTGCTTAAATAATTATTTCTGCTATCATTTTTTTATCAAGATAAAATAATTGTAAAGAAAAATATAACTGTCATATTGTAGGAACGTCAAAACTAGTAAATAATAATCGTATTGATTGTTTATTGTGGTTCAAAATGTGTACAACACAAATATGACCACACATATGAAGTTGTACTATATAATTACCCCTCAATATACGTGCGTGGAGTTAAGCTCTGGCAAGTACACATTGACAGACGATCAAGGTAGAGTGGACTTAACGCTAAATTAAAGCACTTTGTAGCTGGGACATTGCACGGTGCTTTGACTTTAACCACGAGTTTAGCCCTGAAAATGCCTCATTAAATTTGTCCACGCCAATGAAACTGTTGACGGTAACAGAGAAAGTTGAGCTCATTTACCAGCCAAGTTGGGACGGGTTTCGCATCACTTGCATTCAATGTCCGTTGCGTGTTCTGTTCAGAATTCTTTATACGCCAACCACTTATTTGACTGGAGAGTCAACAAGTTTTTAAGAAAGATAAATGTATAAGACTGTTTTACAACTGAATAGTCAGAGAAAGAAACTATCGACCCGAAACATGAGCTATTAACTATTAATTAATCCAGCAGTTGTGAAAGTATTGTTCTGCGCAACATTGTTTGTAGTTACATGAATAAGGCAATTTTGAAATTTATCATACAGTCGTAGAACAATAAAGAAATAAATTTGTGCTTATAAATTTTAGCACTCCGACAAAAAAATTGATTTATTTACACGCTATGGATTAAAAATAATCACATGATGTTTGCCGTTCTAATATTATTTAATTAAGGTTAAAAGGCTGCAAACGTCTGGAGGTTAAGACCTTCGTCATTACTGCTGTCACGTGCCTCATCATAATGTAACCAATTTGTTTCCACGTCTGTTTTGAGGCGTCGCTGATTCGGCTTAATCAACCAAGATCCCACATGGCTCCGCGAGATGCGGTTATTACACTTACGCCAGGAAGCTCCTGTCAAGGAGTAAACCAAAGTTAGTTGAGTGAATCAAAATGGCTTAGATATAACAAGAACTGACTTCAAGGTATATTTATTAAGCTCCAAACGGAATATGTCGCATATCGAGACAAAAAGAAAGTAATGACTATTTTAAACAATACACTAATAATTGAAACTCTTTACAGACACTCCTAATCAGAATAATTATTTATTGAATAATAATTATTAATAATTATTTATTATAATTATTTATTGAATAATAGAAGTGGGGAGTGCATAGTAAATTTTAATAATAATAATATATGCTTCATTCATTACTATATTTTCAAGGATAAACAAACACGTACCATGGTCATGTCTTCTTCCACGATTTATTCATCAATATAATTCATCTAACTCCTTTACCGATGTGTGGAACATCATCTGTAGAGGGCTAGAAAGCAAGACTAAAAATATCAGCTTTAACTTTTGTGTAAATTTCAATGGAAAATTGAGCTCTGTGTAGCCAAAAACTCCTGTATTAAAACTTTTTTTTGTTCAAGAGAGGCAGCAGCAAAATAATATTATAGTGGTTTAAAGTGTTAGCATAGGCCTACCTAGAGAGACATACAGACAGATAGGTAGGCCTACATCATCCCTCATCTTCTTAAATTAAGTGCTAACGTAGAGTGTTTGAGGACCAAATATATTCTTGTTGTTGATTTTAGCAAATTTCTCTATAGAGAATATGACATTACGGTAGTAGTCACTGTAAGACCTAAACTCGGGACCATGTTACTTTTTCGTTAATTAAAAAGAAAGTCTGCTATACAATTCTAACGACGAGGATGTACAACGTACTCCCATGCAGTGTTATTAACTTTAGACATTCGGACTGTTTTTAAGTATTGTTTACTGACAAAGCCAATGCACTCACCCATGGTATTTTTTTAGCGAATTTCCCTATAGGGAATACGCTATTACGGTAGTAGTCACGGTAAGACCTAAGCCCGAGACCATGATACTTTTTTGTTTTAAGTTCCCAAGAAGCCAAAAACACCGTTCGTTCAAATTGATATATATGTATATATATGTATGTGTCCGTGAACACGATAACTTTTGAACGTAACCTCCGATTTTGATGAAATTTGGTACAGGGGTGTAAGCCAGCATCTACTAGATTGAGTTCGCGAACCAGAATGATCGGACCATGGGAACGAGGTTTTATGGGGTTTCAAATGGGTAAAAAAATGGGTTTTTGGCCTTTTTTGCTTTTATTTATAAAATTCAACAATTTTAACTTAAACCATTTAAAATAGCTTAAAAAACAAAGAAGCTAGTATTTTTATAACTTAAATGGTTATGGAGAAAATCTAAAGACTATGTTTTCCATGTTTTTCTTATGGGAAATCGACAAAATTTTCTACCTAGTTTATTTATTGACATATCTTGATAAAATTTGGTAAGTACATTCATTCGGAAGCGTTTAACTTATATTTGCTTAGAAAACCCATATGGCGGCAAACCTACGTACTCACTCCTATGGGGTTTATGGGGAAAATAAAAAGAACACCATAACCTGATAAAATTTGGTATGTACATTCACTAGGTAGAGTTTAACTTATATTTACCAACAAAACCCATATGGTCTAACAAACCTACATAGTCTCATCCCCATGACTATATGGGAAAATAGAAAATATACCAAAATTCCATTGGAAATTCGCTGAGTACGCAGGTCTGCTGCGACGGGGTATTTTAGATTAGTGTCTGATTCAGTAGCTTGTGTTTAGCTTTACATATTAGTTTTGGTGATTTCAATGTTTTTTTTTATTCTCTCCATCCAGAAGTGCTGGTCAAAGACATATAGTGGGATATAATTGTAAATAAATTTTCGGATTAGGAGTAGCATTGCATTGCGGTGAAGAAAATAACAACACTAACTATCCCCACCCTATTCCTTTCCCCCCTCAATCAGCCAAGTTCAACAAAAAGAATCAAGTAAATATTTAATAGTTGCAGAAAAAATAGGCTAATAATTTATAATCTTCTAGATTTTTTTGAATCCTTACATTTACGATAAGAAGACAAATACCAAGAGATTTTTATATGTCTGGGAAAATCTTTAATGAAGAGAACAATTATGATAACGCGAAGAACATGAAATTGTGAGCAATTATTAACCATCTTTCACCGTTATTAAATAGGTTCGAAATATAAAAATAATGCAAAGTGAAAAATTAATCATATTTTATTATTTAATGGAGGGAAAACACGTGAACGTAACTAGTTTAATGTCAATTTACAAAATAAACAACAATAACATGTATTTTGTTACCCTTGTAGTGTAGGGTTGAATTTTATACTAACAAAACAAATTTCACGATAAGCCCGGCTATGCACGCGAGCTGTCAGACTGTCAGAAGTGTAACTAGAGAGCGCTGACAGGCTGCGTGGCCTGCTAACCGGCTGTCAGAACTGTCAGCGTGGGGCAGGTTACTTTAATAACTAGCCGCTCAATTATACACCGTAGTGTACCAAAAGGCTTTAGCAATGTAATTGCACGAAAGCAGAACAAACGCAATGTAAGGGTTATAATTTTAATTATTTAAAGATTTTTATTCGTAATTTATTTTTGTGGAAATATACCTTGAAAATTTCTGGTATCTTAAATAGGATTTTGAGGAATACTAGCTGAAGACAAGTGCTTCGCAACAAAAACTAATTAGAAGAAATTATATCTTTAAATATTACTTGGTTTAAAATACAGTGCACTTAGAGATTGGTTGTGAGAAATTAATTTTTTTTCTGTACAGCATCGAAAAAGCAAACAAATCATTTTAAAATAGATTTTTAAAAAACCTTACACAGTAAGGTCAAAAATCAAAGCACCAGTGTACATTTTGGGAAAATTTAGTTTAGATATTAACGCACATTACATTTATTTTCTGATGCCTTCAGAACCGGTTTCAGAACCTTAGATGAAATAAGAGAGCACAGTTAACTTTTCATTTGGCCGTGGTTTCTTGAATTTTGGTACATTTTCTCATATATTGTTACAATACTATCTATTAGATGTATTTATATTAAATCAAAAAGCTTTGAAAACCACGGACAATCTGTGAGAAGGCTCATGTAACAAAATGGGTTATCGCTTTCATCTTGGCGAGTTTCGTCTATAATTACTGATTTATCGCCAGTGATAAGAGTGAGTATAAAATAAATACAGTCAAGTAAAAGAAAGGCTAGTAGTCCGTATAATATCAGATATTACATATCATTTTCAGAAACTAGAAAGATTTTAAATAGTTTTTTTTACTTGATATTTTTTCAGAGCTTGTTCATCATATCCAAATAATGACTGAGAGGAATTTAATCAATTGCTGATGTTCAGTTTTACTTGGTAACTATATCTAAGTTTTTAGATATAGTTACCAAGTAAAACTGAACATCAGCAAGTTTTTCATAATTTTCATAGATTAGTTACTGTATAGAACGAAGGAAAACTAAAATAAAATTAGAAACTATATTATTAATCAATAATATTTAATGGCTGTTCCTTGAGAAACAGTTAAAAAATTAAGGGGAAACCTTTTAGTAACATTTTTAAAAACCTAGTGAAATGCAGTTAAAATCCACACAATTGAAGCCTAAAAGACTGTTGCGACTTAGACCTAGCCTGTCAAGGGTGTCCGCTGTGACAGTGACCAATTGGTTGAGGATAATAAATTGTGATTTGGACAGAACCAGACGGTTTGTCTCCTGGCCACTGACTCTGTCTACTCACTGAACACCTTGGAAAGATTGGTGGAGCTCGACATACTCGTGGGCCATATTTAACCATTCGAATTGACATGTGTATGCTGAATACCTAATTTTGTAGTGATTTACTACTACGAAATAGAGTTTCTGTGAACTCAGACTTAACTATTTACCTCTCAAACTAGATTATTACTAAGTACTGTTGCCAGGATATAAAATTGATAATGGATTACATAATGCAACTTAGCACCTTTATATTTTTTTAAAGACTGAGATTTGTTTCAAATCATGTCGTATTCAGTGAATTAAGGTACGGATTTTAACAAATTGTGAATTATCAACTAAAGACATTGAAATGATAAAATATATATATATATAATCAAGGTACTTGCCCTTTTATCTGCCGAAATTCCTATGTTACTTGTAATAAGGCCAAAACACTTGGCAATTCCCTTACAATCGTTTTAGTTAGACCTTTAAGCGAACGCTGAGGTGGAAGTGACATTGGTCTTGAGGGAGACGGACCGATTGTGTTTTCCATTATGTATCACAGCCAACAGACAGGGTTTAGTCAAGCGAGAGGCGACTCACAGACATTGTCTTGTTAAAACTCTTGGTTAAGTATTCATTTACCGGTGGTGGATAAAATTTATTCAATAGAACAGTAGTATTGGTGTCTAAGACACAGTGATCTAACCTTTAGAAAATGGTTAATAAATGTCAAACAGTAAAAAAATTGAAAAATTTCCTTTTATAAAATGCATGGAAAGGTACTCTCAAATAAATAATGTATATAGATTTCTTTATGAAATAACTTTTTTTGGAATTTTCGAATACATAACGGTGGCAGTAAATCCAAGTTAAGTCGGTTGTTTATTTTGTTACACTTACATCTGAAGATGGGCATTAGTAATTCACAACTTAGTGGTCACGATAAGTTTATGTTACATTATGACCAATTTTCTATAGTAGTATACCAATATTCTAAATGTCCCAAAACTAATTACCTAAACTTCACCACGTAGTTCCAGTAGTGTATAAGTGGGGCTGCTGGGCCATGACGTCATCACGATGACGTCAGCAGTGATGACGTCATCAATGACGTCACGAATGACGTCACTAATGATGTCATATGACGTCACATGACGTCACACCTATGACGTCATGGTGACGTCATTACCGCTGACGTCATCGTGATGACGTCACTGACGTTAATTAGGTCAAGGTCACGCAAGAATACAAAAAAAATTTTTTTGCACTTTTGCGATTCCTCAAATTTTGTTGAGAAATTGAAATTTCTCGAGGAACCACAAAAGTGCAAAAAAAAATATTTTTTTTATTCCCTAGCGATCAGACTCTTGACCTAATATATCCGTCAGGGGTCATTGACCCGTCCCAGCAACCCCACTTGAAAAAAAATAATTTTTATATTTTACTTACCCACCACAAGACTGAGAGCCGAAGAATAATTTCTTCAAACACCCGACAGTGCGACAAACGACACGCGATCGGAACAGCACCGCGTCCGAAGACGTACTGACTTGTACACAGACGGTATCCCAGGTACCCGGCTTAGTGGTGGGGATAAGGAGGTGGTGGGGGTAAAGTGGTCAGAAGGAAGAAAAATTAAAATTTTTGCCACAACTCATCCGAGTCTGTCCTTTACTGTAACTGGGATTGGAAATATTTCTTGAGAAATATTTATTTTTTATTCTTTCTCAGGTGATCTTGGAACTTGGTCGGGAATTGGAGTCACCAACGTAACCTTACTGGCAAAAGTTAGCTCGTCTAAACGTTTCTGAAACATTTTATCATCCATAGTGATATTTTCGTCCCTTGAGTAAAATTTTGGATTATTTTTGAAGCAACGTTTCATTTTTGTTAAAGTGGAAGTCTTGGACACCTTAACAGAATTATTTTGCTTGGCCAGCAAAAATTTTACTCTTAATAATTTTTCTCGCAAAGTTTCAGCCATAGGTGTGTCTCACAGTAAGGTTTGGATAAAACTGAAACACTTAGTCCAGTGTTGTACCTTAGCTGGAAGTAGTGGGGGAACAGGGCTATAGTGGGGAAATAAGTAGTGGAGGGGGTAATGTGGACTGTTGTTGACAAGTGTAGAAACAGTTTGCTGGGAACTGTCCAAGGAGTAACACGTACTGTGCAGAAAAATTAACCGAGAGACTTGTGTAAAATTTAACTCCAAGAAATATTGAATGTAAGACTAAAAGAGGTAGAGCCAAATGAAAAATAATTTTGTAGGAGACGGGTATGGATCAGTTTTGTAGTAAAGTACAAAATCCACTTGTGTGGAATAAAATTAAATTGTGAGTGAAAAATATTTAGCCACACCTGCAAAATACAAGTGTAGGAAAATATTAGGAGACCTGTATAGCTAAATAAAAATTAATTTTGTATCAAACAGTCTTCCAACATTTCAGTTTCTAAGTCTTAACAAGTAAGGAATAAAATATAAAATAATGAGTGGAAAATAATTTGTTAAGTAAACTTAATTGTAACAGTGTAACAAAAATTAATTTTGTGCAAAACAGGCTAGGTTCTGTTTTGCTAAGTTTAATAAGAAGGAAAAATAAAAATTTACTCACAGAAAAGTCCCGCGGCGGCGAGGTGTGGCGTGTTTGTTGGCTTGCAATAAACTGACTTACCTTCTGTTGAGCTACAGTTGGCAAGCTGGCCAAGAAACCAGTCTGTTATATAAGCATTACGTAACCGTCTCTGCCGACTGTGCTGAGTTTGTCAAGCTAAAATATAATTCTATACTACAACTGTCCTGGACCAAAAATATTCTAAGTCCCAAGACCCCCCCCCTGGCTCCGGACGAGAAGTGCGCCCCCCCCCCCCCCGGGGGAGGAGGAGGTGGCATAGCCCGAGGCGTTGTCATACCTTGACACGTGTTGTATAATGAGATCCGGTTAGTAATGTATTCAGGTGTGGCTCTTGGAGATTGTCCAATGCCACAAACAAGTACGTGTCGAGGTCTGGCTGTTTACGTAACCAGATCCGGTTCCCCCACTCCTGACCGGCTCAGCTTCGGTTCTCTGAGGCTTTGCTTCCTCGCAGTTGGTTTCAAACACTTCAGCTGAGTGGTTGAAGCTCTGCCCTACAGGATTCGCAATGTAATGTTGGCGCCGCATTATATTGGGAATTCTTTTAGTCTAAGGCATGGCATGTGTAGTGTTAAGAAATATTTTATTTTGCGCTTGCTGCTTCTGCTGGGTCTTTGTGTTGGATTTATTTAGTCTAAGTGTTGTGTGTTGAAAAATATTTCTTTGTACTAATCTTCACAGGTTGTCTCCAAGTAGAAATTTTTCTAAATTCGCATCTTGGAGGTACTCCTCCGTAAATTTGCAGTTAAAGTGTTAGGCTTTTGAGACTTAACAGTCTCTGTAAAATAAAAATTTTTGGAGGTTCAGAACCTCAAGAATTATTTGTTACCAACAATAGCATGGCGCCTAACGAGCCCGGGGGTAGGCCCCTGGGGATCCACCCTTAGGCCTCTTTCGGTCAGGGGCGCTACTGGACCTCATCACTCTAGATGGGTGGTTGGCATCCTTTAGCACGAGGCGTCGGATCCTGACACTGACCGGTGTGCTAGGCAAAAGTCAGTACCTACGGGTTAAGACGGGATCCTCGGTCATGGTTAGCATGGCCTCTTCCAAATTATTGTAGCATGTTTCCCTTAAGGAAACTCAAAATTAAATAAATAATTTTTTAGTAAATCACCTCCCCCTAAATGTTGAGATCCCCCCGATGCCTCTGACCGCCGGCGGTCTTAGGCATCGGGGGGATTTCTTTTTTAACTTTTGGATGACCTTGACCCATATTTGTGTGTGAATAAAAATAATATTTTGTTCCACACGATATGTAGGTCAGCCCCAGACGGCAAGTGAGCCCCCCCCCGAAATTTTTTTTTGGGATTTTGACCTTGACCAAAAATTTTTTGCTCCGGACGAAAACTGCGCCCCCCCCCCGAAATTTTTTTTTGGGATTTTGACCTTGACCAAATATTTTTTGCTCCGGACGAAAACTGCGCCCCCCCCCCCGAATTTTTTTTTGGGGATTTTGACCTTGACCACAAATTTTTTGCTCCGGACGAAAACTGCGCCCCCCCCCCCCCCCCCCCGAGGGAGGTGGAGGTGGAGGCCTCTGGTACTTTTCCATTGACACGTCTGGCCATGTGTTTGCATAAGTAGATCCGGGTATTACGTAACAGACTTGTTTGTCCCCACCACATAGCGCGCTGGAATATTCCAATAGGTTGCGAGCTGTTTCATTCTGCTTACAGTATCGCTACGAGTAAGTTGAACATTTTCCTGCTCCGCGCCATGCCTCGCTTCAAGAATTATCCGCCTACCACCACTGCCGTCTCGACCTCCGCTTCATTGCCACCCGCTTCGCCTGCTGTTTGTACCTCTGCCTAAATGTCTTCTGCTTCGATGCCAAGCCTGTCACCACTGCCAACCTCTATCACCTCGGGGAAAAAAATTATTGTGGACTTGAGACCTGGATCTACAATTACCGAAGACACTTTGGTGAAAACAATTTTGACTGCTGTGACTGCGCTGACGACTGCGACGACGACAACAGTGACGAGTGTGCTGAGTGGAGCTAGGCCGAGTGTAATTTCTTTGGATTCCAGTTCTGATGAAGAAATTTTTGTGAGTCCAAAGAAGCCGCCATCACCGCCAACACCCGCATCCCCCACTGAAGAAATCCTTACATATTTCAAATCTTTCTTTGACCCAACCACTCCTGTCACTCCTATCACCCCTGTAACAAGTCCTGCTAAACCCAAACAAAAATGTATTTCCCTTCCATCCACATCTAAAGACACTCCTGTAACAAGTCCTGCTAAACCCAAACAAAAATTTATTTCCCTTCCATTGACATCTAAAGACCCTCAACTTGAAGTGGAGCAACCAAAAATTAAAGTAAGTATTCCATTGAATAAAATCAAGCCGGGTTTGCGTAAAACAATAAAGTCTAAAAAGGCGGCGGCACCGAAACGCCAGTGTACATTTGTTTGGAAAACTTTAGCGAAATTTAACCAGAAATGTGCCAGGTGGGCTGTTAGCGGTGAAGAGTTATGCCGCTATCATCTTCAACGTGACTCAGCTTCCACCCGGAACATAGTAAGGCCTTTTTCGCTAAACATTGCTCCTAAAACGCAAACAGAGATTCCTATGGTTCGTTATCGAAGGCTCTATCTTGGTGATAAATACTTTTTTCGAAAACACCTTAAAGTAAAGCCTCACATCTTTTTGATGAGGCATGAGGGCAAAAATGTTCATGTGAGAGTTGCTCCCCATTTAGTAAAAGAAAAATTTATGACCATGAGAGGGTATTTGATACGAACGGTGATCATGGGTCAACGTAGGACTGTGTGGCGTTTGCAGGAGTAAATGTAAACTTTTGACTTGACAAAAGTTTTGTTTTCCAAACATTCTTTTCCAAATTACCTTTTTCAAAATTATTTTTCCAAAATTTATTTCTTCACCCTCTTGAAATAAGGGAGGGGGGTATTATATAAACGAGCTATTAAAAAAAATAGTTCATTTATATAATATCTTAACCTGGGGATAATGTTTTCTTTTTATTTATAAATAAAAAATAAAAAAAAACATTATTCAGACACGTCCCAAACCAGTGTCCTGGATGGTGAAGAAAATTTATAACAAATTAATCTTATTAACCAAACAGATGTTTAGCATTATGGTGAAGCAGTACATGATTATGTGACAACCGGTTTCCCCCACTAGTGAAAGGTCACGTGACAACCAGTTTCCCCCCACTACTACTGAATCTCACTCAGTTCCTAGTGCTACTCACTTGGCTCATTCTGCTTTATTCCTTCATCCGAGCAGCACATTATGAGCGGAAACATGACTGAAGTGTCTTTTGAAGCGCCCAACAGAAAAGTTCACCCAGACCACAAGCGGGTAGTAAAAATTTTAGGACCCAATCCGTTTTCGGGGGACTTGGAGTTGGAGCGTTTACCATCAGGTCACGTCTATGCTCCGATGCTGTTGGACTACAAAAATAATTCTTCACCTGAACCACAGTCATCACCAAAACCTGGCCCATCCACTGAAGTTGAGCAAGAAAGTATATTAAGAAGTTTGTTGGTTAAGGACATGAGACAAAAAAATAAAGAGAAGAAGCGGCTGGCGGACCAACAGCGAAATTACCAAGAGCGTTTGGCAATTTTCCGGCTACAACTGATCGTGCCAACAGTGAATTTTCGCTCCAGTAAGCTGGACACTCTAATAGGAGCTGCAAATTATATTCAGCAGCTGGAAAGAAAAATTAAATTTTTAGAAGGGTTTGAAAATAAAAAATCAGATGGTTATGGGGGCCAACATTAAGAGATGTATATGTTGAAAATTATTTTATTTTGTACGACTTGGACTTGGACATGGACTATTTGTTTGGTATGTGGAAAAAACAGAGCGGGGGATAGAGCACTCTGTGATACTGGAATAACATATCACTTAGTGCTTTATCCCCCGCTCACAGGGTAATTTTATTTGACCTTGACCTACTTAAAAGAAGTGGTGGTAAGTTTAACCAGGTGTAGGGTATTGAGGAGGTTGATCAGTCTCAGTTCAGCGTAGCTAGGAGACGCACACCTCGAGATGGCTCCTTCCAGTCTTCTACAATTGTGTTTAATGAAAATTTCTGATGACACCGAATTGTTCAAGTATGTGATGCATCAGTCTGGTGCACCACCAAAAATTAAAATTTTAGTTAAGGAGTTTGACTTTGAAAGAAATGGCTACACAAATTATTTTGCTTATGTTTTCAGAAACGAAAATATTAAATTCTGTAAAGACTGTGGTTTTGCTGCATGTGAGGACATGACAGAATTTATAGAAAGCGGTGGCTACATGATGATGACTGGAATTTCTAACATAAAAAGAGATGAAATACCGCAAGAAAGGTGTGATATTTGTGCGGCTTATTTACATGATTGGCATACATACAGCAGAAACCAGGTGGAGCCTAAGAGAAGCTTATTATTTCGTTGGCCAGGGGCAGTACCTAGGTTTTAGTTTAAAAAATAAAATCTTACTTATGATGTTGAATGTATGGTCTTGAAAAGTGGTGGGGGTAAAGTGATATAGGTGGTGGACATCAGCTGAGGAACATCACTCTCGCTAAATCCAAGGAAGAAGCATCATGGTAAGTCACTGCGTGGAGTTTGTGCTTTTGGAGGAGGACTTGGTAGAAATTGTGGAGCTAATAGAAGACACGACAAGGAAAGGGACTATTGAAAATGTTAGATGCGAGCCTCAGGATGAGAGATCGCAAAAAAATTGTTGAAGCCTTTCTGTCTACCATGTTGACTGATCAAACAACAAATTTTGAGTTTGTGAAATATTTATTTGACAATCGGGTGAATGCCAAAATGGCTATATTTTTCAAAAAATAATTTTAATTTGAGAATGACTTGGACATGGTTTGTGAGTTTTAGTTTACGGACAAATGGTGGTGGGGGTAAATAATTTACATATCTATATAAAACTCTAGTTTGTTTGCAAAGGTGAAACATTCCACTAAGATGCCTCCACTGGACAACACTAATGTGCCTTGCAGACAAATTTTCGAAATTTTACAAGACATACCAATTGAAATAACAAATGGGGAAGAGGAAGAAGAAAATGTTACAGAAGATGAAAGTGCAATGGAAGAATTGGATGAAGAAGAAAATAATTTAACAGATATTGACTTACACGCTTATGAAACATTGGACTCGTCTTCAGAAGAAGAAGAAATGGAAGATCAGAACACCCCTCAAGTTGGAGCTATATTGGACAGAATGTCATTGTGTAAAAGACTTGTATTTTGTAGTAGAAGATTATTTTTGGAGAGTAGTGATGACGAGGATAGCAGTGATGAAGTTTCACCTTTGTAAATAACTTTTTGTAAATAATTTTTTGTTTTGCATTTTACAAAAATAAAAAAAAATATAAAACTGTAAAAAAGAAGAAAAAAGAATATGAGCGGGGGATAGAGCAGCAGATGCTCTATCCTCCGCTCAAAATAATAATTTCCGATGGCCTTGACCCACTTTTGAGAATTGATTGTGGTGGGGGAGAGCATTAGTGGTGGGGGAAACGTCATATATACGGGTAGTCAAGCCTCAGTCTCATTTGGTAAGAAAGAGGGAACGCTGGATCGGAGGTGATGGTAAGATTGACTCAATAGCAAATACTTTAACACTGCAATATGTTAACAGGTTGTCAATGGTTAGGAAATATTTTTATTTTTTTATACTCGCTAGTTTGTTTAAGCTTAAAATTTTAAATATATTTTGTTTTGGTCAAATGCTTTTGCCAGACTTCCTACACGCTAAGACTCATATAAAGTACAGGATTAAGCTGATCTCTCGGGGAAATACTATGTAGCCACCTCACACTGGTTATCGGAGTCGCATAGTATTGGTGATTTATACAACATAAAATATTTTCAATATGTTATATATCACCAATTCTTATTCGAGTCAGATAACCAATGTTAGGTAGCACATCAGTATTTCCCCGCGAGATCAGTCTTAATTCTGTACATTTTTTGAGTTTTGGCGTGTGGTAAGTTTGCCAAAAGCATTTGCTCAAACAAATATATTTAAAAGTTTTAATTTTAAACAATTTGGTATATGAAATTAAAAAAAATATTTAACTTTTGCACCTGTTGATATATTATTGAAAGTATTTGTTAGAAAGTTGATCTTACTACCATCTCTTATCCAGTGTTCCCTCTTTTTTACCAGATTTAAGGTGGCCTTGACCTATATAGTTGTCCTAAATAGTAAATTTTAAATAAATATATTACATTTTGTTCTGCGCATGCGCAGAACGGGTTTTCCCAAGATCACCCCCCACCACCCGCTATAAAAGGAGGTCGGCCAAGAGCGTCTCTCATTCTTTGGTGAACTTTTCTAGAGGTAACATCTAAAGACGCTAGTGGTAAAAAGTGTTAAAATGCTTCTTTGCCATATTTGTGGGGAATTTTTCCCAGATGAAGACATTTTAGCTATACATCAAGAATTACATATGGAAGACCCGGCGAGTGAAACGGCTATCGAGATGGACATGGACTGGATTGATGACATTTTGGCTGAATTTAACCGCAACCTGGACAATTGGCAAAGTGAACTTCAACAGATTCAACGCAGAAGACCCAGTGTTATCCAATATGGAGGTGCTGGACCGTCAGGACTTAGAAGAGGAACTGTTGCGGAACCAGAAGAAGAAGAAGAAACGGACACTGATACAGATTTAGACACGGACATGGATTTGGATATAGAAACAGAACAAGGAGGAACCAGACACTTATGCACAACTGCTTTTCCCGGACGAACGGTAATACATAACAAAATAAATAATGTGCAACTAGATTTAGAAAATTTTGTAACCGAGGCAAAATCATTGATTAGTGAAACTTTAACTGAAGAATTGGCAAGATTAAATTTTATTAAATTTGGTTTAGTGTTGGACGCAAAATTTAGTAAATCTGATGGTGAAACCACACTTCGAGGTTTCATAACAAAAAACCGTACTTTGATGTTTGCCTCGGATGTAAATAAAATTGTAGACGAATGTATTGAAGAATTGTTGACGAAAATGCAGGAGCATGAAGGGAGAGGGTCAGGTTGGATGTTTACATCCGTAGAGGGTTTAGATTTAAGAGTACATAAGCACGGTTACGGTATGAGGGGTAGTAGCTATATCCCTCTACCAAAAGCCATTGAGAAAACGAAAGCATGTATAAATGTACAAAATGTAGATAATGAATGTTTTAAGTATGCTATGTTATGTAAATATATTTTGCCAGAGCAGCACCCTTGTAGAGTAAGTGGACATTATGTAAATGTAAATAATAGGTATAATTTTGTAGGACTATCTTACCCTGTAAAAATTTCTGATATATCTAAGTGTGAGAAACACAATCCTGGTGTTAGTGTAAATATTTTTGGTTTGGATGATGCAAATAATGTGTACCCCTTAAGGGTGACTAAAACTGAACTTAGGAACCATACTGATTTGTTATTAATAACAAAAGGTGAAATTTCACACTATGTGTACATAAAAGATTTTGAAGCTTTAGTAGGTAAACAGTTATCCAAGAAGAAATGTAAAAAAACAATTTGTAAAAGGTGCTTTTGCTTTGTAAATAAGGAGTTAAGAAGAGGAGGTGCTCAGTGGCTACAAGAACACCAAAGACTCTGTAATGAAAATTTTGAATGCAAAATTAGTTTGCCTGCACCTACTCGCTCTATTGTAAAATTTGAAAAGATTAGCCATCAATATAGGGTACCATTTGTAATTTATGCAGACTTTGAGTCTACACTGGTACCCCAAGAACATCCAGAAGGGGAAATTACCAGTAGGACGAAATACCAGCTGCATAAACCTAACAGTTTTTGTTTGCTTGTTAAATCCACACTGTCAGAAGAACATTTGAAAAATTTTGGTTTAAGTTCAACACCGATTTTGTACAGAGGGGAGGATACTGCTAAACATTTTGTAGATAACTTGTATTATATAGCTGATAAGGTTAAAGAAGTGTACAGTAATATTGTTCCTATGATTCCTCTAGATGAAGAGGAGGAAATTCAATATATCAATGCCACTAATTGTTACTTGTGTAAAAAAGAATTTACTGTTGAGAACCATAAAGTTCATGACCACGATCATCTTACTGGTTATTACAGAGGGGCTGCTTGCAATTCATGTAATATTAATTATAAACTTCCGAAATTCATTCCAGTCGTTTTGCATAACCTTAGTGGTTATGATTCACATTTTATTATTCCGGAATTGGGCAGGGATGATGGGAAAATTGATGTATTGGCCAACACTTTAGAGAATTATATTAGTTTTTCCAAGACTGTTGGCAAAATTAAGCTTCGATTCGTGGACTCTTATAGATTTATGCAATCCAGCCTTAGCAAACTAACAGCTAATTTAAGAAGACAAGACTTGAAGGAAACAAGAAAAATTGTGCCAGAAGATAAAATGGACTTGGTGCTAAGAAAAGGTGTGTTTCCATATGATTACATTACTGGACTAGAAAAATTTGATGAAACAAGACTACCACCTATCGAAGCGTTTAAAAGTAAATTAACTGAAACCGAAATTTCAATTGAAGATTATAATCATGCTCAGAAAGTCTGGAATGAATTAGGAATGAATACCTTGGGTGATTATTCTGACTTTTATGTAAAACTAGATGTAACATTATTGTGTGACATAATGGAAGAATTTAGGAACACCTGTTTCACCGCTTACGGACTGGACCCCCTTCATTCGTTTACATCTCCCGGCTTAGCATGGCAGGCCATGTTAAAATCCACCGAGTGCAAGATGGAGCTGTTAACCGACATCGATATGGTTTTGATGATCGAATCAGGTGTACGCGGTGGATTAACTCAGGCCGTTACAAGACATGTCAAAGCTAATAATAAATTTCTACCAAACTATGATGAAACTAAAGATTCGATTTTTCTTGGCTATTTTGATGCGAATAATTTGTACGGTTGGGCGATGTCCAAACCCCTTCCGTATGGCGACTTTCAATGGGTAGACCCTGATTCAATTGGAAATATTATGGATATTCCCAAAGAAGGTGACACCGGCTACATCTTAGACTGCGACTTTGAGTATCCAGTACACCTACACGATCATCATTACGACTTGCCGCTGTTGGCTAAAACTGAAGTATCACCGACGGGAAAATGGCCCAAATTAATGATGACATTAAACAACAAAAACCGTTATGTCGCGCACTATTGGGTTGTACAACAAGCGTTGGAATTAGGATTGATTATTACCAAAATTCATAGAGTTTTAAAATTTTCACAATCTTGTTATTTAAAACCATACATTGATTCAAACACTGCAAGGAGAGCAGCAGCAACATCAGCTTTTGAAAAAGATTTTTACAAGCTCATGAACAATGCAATATTTGGAAAAACTTTAGAAAACAAAAGGAAACACAAAATTGTAAAATTAGTAACAAACCCCAGACAGATGCAGAAACTTGTACAGAAACCAAATTTTAAAACTACTATGATAATTAATGAAAATCTAGTAGCGGTAAGCATGAATAAGACCAAAATTGTTATGGATAGACCATTGTACATAGGAATGTCAATATTGGATATAAGTAAAACGCACATGTATGACTTTCATTACAACAAAATGGTTCAACATTATGGAAGAGAAAATATTGGAGTAGCCTACATGGACACGGATGCACTGATTTATTGGATCAAGACGCAAGATATGTATGAAGACCTTCGGACGTTTATACACAAGAATGACTTTGATTTCTCAGACTACCCCCGGAATCACCCAAACTATAATGAAAATAATAAGAAAGTTTTAGGCAAGTTCAAAGATGAATGTAACGCGTCGATAATGGAAGAAATCGTAGCACTAATGTCCAAATTATATTCTTTTAAAGTATATAAAGGACATCAAGAAGAAACATCTACCACCAAAAAAGCAAAAGGTGTGAAGACAAGTTATTTGAAGAAAATTGTAAACTTTGAACAATACAAGAACTGTTTATTTAACGACACCACCTTGACTGCTAAATTCAACACCATAAGGAGTGAAAAACACAAAGTGTACAGTGTTACAGAAGTGAAAAAAGCATTATCAAACAAAGATGACAAACGTCACATTATGGAAAACCAAATTGATACTCTTCCTTTTGGCCACTACTCTCTCAACCCTATCGACAACTAACCTATTCTTCGTCCCTCTTCGTCCTTCTTCGACCTAAATTCCTTTTCCTTCCGTAAAAAAATGGGGAACACGGCAAGTCCAACGCCGTGTTCCCCATTTTTTTACATCAATTTGAATGACCTTGACCCAGTTAAATATGGGTATGATGTAATAAAAAATTTATTTTTACTTCATCCATGAATGAGGAAGGATAAAATTATGGATTTGAAACAAAAAATTGTTCATGAACTTCATAAACCGGCTAGGAGAAAATTTCCCCGAAGAAATACTGTTATAAAAGGAATGAATGATCTATATCAAGCTGATTTAATCGAAATGATTCCTTATAGTAAACAAAATAAAGGATTTAAATATATATTGACTATTATCAATTGTTTTACAAAAATGGCAGATGCTTTACCGCTAAAAGATAAAACCGGCAAGAGTGTAACAAAAGCCATGGAAACTGCGATACAGAGAGACAAAAATACCATAAAACACTTACAAACCGATGATGGTAAAGAATATTTCAATAAAGAATTTTCAAATTTAATGAAAAAACACGACATAAACCATTATTCCACTAATTCAGAGGTAAATGCATCAATCATAGAAAGATTCAATCGAACTTTAAAAGGTGCGATGTACAAGATGTTTTCAAACAGAGGATCGCACGTATGGATTGATATGTTACCAAAACTAATAAAAGATTACAATAACAAGTTCCATAGAACAATTGGTATGAAACCGAACCAAGTGACTAGCAAAAATGAAAAACTAGTATTAAAACGTATAAAAATGAATACTAAACCAAAAGTTGAAAAACTAAAGCCTAAAGTGTTTAATGTTGGTGATAAAGTGCGAATAAGCAAATACAAAGGTGTATTCAGTAAAAGATATCTGCCTAATTGGACAAATGAGGTTTTTACCGTATTTAAGGTACAACCTACAGTGCCGGAAACTTACATTTTAAAAGATAATAAAGGACAATTGCTCGAAGGAGGGTTTTATGGACATGAAATGTTAAAATCCACAGTAGGTGATGTATATCTCGTTGAAAAGGTGTTACAACGGAAAAAAGATAAAGTTAAAGTGCGATGGTTAGGATTTAATAAGAGTGAAGATTCTTGGATACCTAAAAAGGATCTCATATAATGATGGAGCATCATTTTAGGTTGAACCTTTACAAAGGATGGAGATAATACCGCAAAAGGATAGTTTTCCTATTAATAATATTGATGAACTCACGGTGGACAATTCTGAATTAAACAGTGGCAAACATGGTGTTTTGTTACCAAACACGGTGCGTTGTCTTGTAACCGGTCCATCCAATTGTGGTAAAACAAATGTAGTATTCAATTTGATTACAAACCCAAAAGGATTACGTTTCAATAACTTGTATGTCTTTTCCAAATCATTACAACAACCCAAATACCAATTATTAGAAAAAATATTTAATAATGTGCCAGAAGTGAAATATTACAAGTTTGATGCAAGTGAAAGCGTAATGCAACCGCATGAAGCTAAACCATTTTCAGTTTTTATATTTGACGACGTATCCTGTGAAAACCAAAACACTATCAGGAGCTATTTCGCAATGGGGCGACATAACAATATAGATAGCATTTACATAGGTCAGACTTATAGTAAAATACCAAAACAACTGATAAGAGACAATGCAAATGTGTTAATTGTATTCAAACAGGATGAAACTAACCTAAAACACATATATTACAATCATGTCAATGCGGATATGTCATATGAACGGTTTAAAGACATATGTGGTAAGGCTTGGGCTGAAAATAATGGATTTTTGACAATTATGAAGGAACAACCACTAAATAACGGTCGATACAGGATAGGTTTCGATAAATTTATATTAATTCACTAACCACTATATCACACAATCATTCTTGTACAGCACGTCTTGCTACAAACATGGTTAACCAAGAAAAGTTAGTAAAGGAAATTAAATCACTTAGTGATTCTATTCGGGCTAAAAACAGAGCGTTAAAGTTAGGTATCAGCGAAAGGGAGAAATTTCTCGAATCTACTTTTAAACCTATTACAGAGCCTTTGAAACAATTGAACAAAAAATTGACTAAACCTTCTTTTCAAGGTGATATTATTGCTCCGATAACACAATATGAAAGGGAAAGTGTAATATCAGAAGATATTAGCGATGAGGACCCGGAAGCCTCCATATATAGTGATACAACGGCAGAAAGAGAAGATGTATATGCTGGTAGTGAAGAAGAAGCGGTATCTATAGCGAGTGAAGAAGAAAAAACAGAAGGAGAACCATCAAACATAAGCTTATTGGGTGAAAATATTCATACAAAAGGACCTTTAAGAAGAAAATACTTGTTAAAACTGTTAATTGGAACTGATTCTACTAAAAAATACCACAGTTATGGAGCAAGAATGTCCAAAGAAGGTGTAATGATTGGTAATAGCAAATTAGATGTCGATGAACATGATAATATTCACGTAGGTGATCAAATACATAAGGGAACAAGAGGACTATTTGAATTATTATTTGAAAATAAACCTTTAAAAGCATTAGTAAAAAATGATGATTTGGAAGTGTATAGCAAAATTTTGGATCAAACTAATGCATATAAAAGAAATTATTTACCTGAAGCACCCATATATAGAAATAAATCTGTAACATATAAAGATTTTGTTTCCAAATTAATACCAATTATAAGAAGAAAACCTGTAAAAAGAAGATTAGTAGCATCCACTTTAGATTTAAGTTCCCCAGAACCGAGAAAAAGAAGCAAATCAGTCACCGGTAAAGGATTGATGAAGAAACTATACAATACAAACGTAATTTATTACAATAATATCAATAAATTGGTAGATAGAATGAAACTAATACATGAAGCCAAAGAAGCGGGTCATACTGGATTGGAAAACGAATGGGTGGCTTTAGTGGATGAACTTAGAAACCGCGGGGTAATCTCATAAGAATGCGTTACCCCCTAAAATGCTATTCAGTTGCACCATGAGTGTCGACAAGTTTGGACGGTATTCCTCGGATGGATTATATTACGCGAATAACTTAAAAAGAGGTGCTGGTTTACCACAAACACCTGAAGGAGATTATGATATTAGTAATAAAAGGTTAAAAAACATAAAAGATCCCACGGACGAAAACGATGCAGTAAATTTAAAAATAGTAAAGGAAAAGCTATCACCAACATTAAGACTACACAATAACACATATGATGCAGAAAATCATAGAATTATCAATGTTGGTAAACCAAATCAAAACGGTGATGCAATAAACAAAGGTTATTTGTCATCTGAATTAAAAAATACGTTAAAATTCAATGGAAAAACGTATAGTGCTAACAATAAACGTATATCCAACGTAGATGACCCTAAAGATGAAAAAGACAGCGTGAATAGACGCTATTTACATTCCTTGATACATAAAAAGACAAAAGATGGATTTTCTTTTTATAAATTTGTTATTAATGATATAGGTTATCCAAAAACTGAAAACGATGCTGTAAATCTAAAATATATTAAAGATCATTGTATCATACGTGATGTAGGGGTTATAGATTGTTTTAATAATTGTTTAGCAAATGTTAAAGATGGTTCGGCGCCATCAGATGGTGCAACAGTGGGTCAAATGAAAGAGACTTTAAAACAAGAGACATCTGGATTTGTAAAACAAGACCAAGTGGTATCACGGCAGGGGGATGTGTTTGTACAAGGAAATGAAAAGTTTACATTACTTGAAGAAAAGAATAAAGTTCTTGATGGACATGTATTAAGGAATAATGTTTGGGATGGTAAAGGAAAACAAATTATACATATAGCTCCCGCGTCATTGCCTGGTAATGTTGTTACTTTTGAACAGATAATACAATTAGAGCCAACTGGACATAGATGGTGGAATTGCAATAACAAACGATTAACAAGAGTTGCAGACCCTGATTATGTAGATGACGCTGTAAATATTAATTTTCTTGTTAAAGTGATAGGTAATATAATGTTTGATATGCACAATTATATTGCAAGCGGACAATATAATCATGTTGATGAAAAAATGAGAAATTCATGGATAAAACAAGAAGTTTTTTATAAGTATTTTTTTACTAAAACAACACAACCTTAAGGATCCACATTTTAGGATCCTTTTAGTATTTAATTGATCAAAAGCATAAATAAAGTCATTTATGTTCAACTTGTCGTAGAGGTAACACATAAGTTGCGAAATTCAATTATAAAAGTGCATTATGACATTTCAATATATCAGTCCATATCGAGACACTGTAAGGAAAGGAGGTGGGATCACGTCCACAGCGGTTTCTCTATTAAGTAAAGCCTTAAATCGAATTCCAGTAGGATCCATCGTAAATAGAGCAATAGACGCTTTACCATACGAATTTCACATACCGGGAGGTTATCAGTATTGCGGACCAGGAACTAAATTGAAAAAACGACTGGAAAGAGGCGATCCAGGCATAAATAAGTTAGATCAGGCTTGTAAAGAACACGATCCACATTTAGCATATTCCACATTTAGTGATACAAAAAATAGATCAATAGCTGATAAAAAGCTCGCGGATATAGCTTGGCAACGAGTAAAGTCTAGTGACGCTAGTATTGCAGAAAAAGCAGCAGCTTTAGCGGTAACAGCAGGTATGAAGGCTAAAACAGCGGTAGGAGGTGGAAAAAGGAGGAGAAAAGTAAAAAGGAGATCGGCAAAGACAAAACATGGGGGAATATTAGAAGAAAACGACGTTCCACCAGAAAGGGTAGCAAAAAACCAACAGTATGGTCAATGGTAAAAAACGGGGCAGGACTATACCTAAGACCGTATCGTGCATATTAAATAAAAGAAATCAATTAGTAATACCACATAAAGCGTTAACAAATATCGAATTATTTAAATACATTTCATGTTTAAAAATACCTTTTTTTCGCGGTGTCTTTATGAAAGATGCTTTACCAGTTAAAATGTGGAAAAACGAAACCGGTATTGTAAATTTAGACAATTCTGAAGGTCCTGGCACTCATTGGGTTTGTTATAAGAAATTAGGTGATAATATTTATTACTTTGATAGTTTTGGCAATTTACCACCACCTAAAGAACTCGAGCATTACTTTAAATCTGCTAAAAACATATATTACAACTATAAAAGAGAACAACCTGATAACACATTAATATGTGGCCATTTATGTTTGGAATTTCTAGCTAAAAGTATCAGTCACCATTGACATGTCATCCTATACGGTATCATTAACAGGAAAATCGTCCACTTTACGAAGTATCCTTTTTCCAGCGTTACGCTTGCAAAAAGGAAGATTTTGGGAAGCGGCACTGTTGGATTTTACAACTTACAACTCTATTCCCAATGTTACGGAAGGTAAAAATAACTTATTGCATTATTATAAAGGAAAAGATGCCAGTGGGAAGTTTACAGACTTAGAAGTTTGCAGTTTACCCACAGGTTCTTATGAAATTGATCATATTAATGAATTTTTGCAAAATAAAATGGGAAAAGACAATATAACATTAAAAGGTAATAACAATACTATGAAAGCTGAAATAAACTCCAATTATTATATAGATTTTACTCAGGAACAATCAATCGGTGAATTGTTAGGATTTCCCAAAGATAGCCCAATTTTAGAACCAAATTAAACACATTCTGGTAAACAAACTGTAACTATACTAAAAGTTAATAGTATAGATATAACTTGTAACATTATACAGGGAGCTTACAGAGATGGAGCGAATACTCATATAATACATACTTTTTACCCAAGTGTACCTCCAGGATTTAAAATTGTTGAAAAGCCACAAAACCTAGTATATCTGCCGTTGAACACCACTTTCATTTCAGACATCGTGTTGAACGTATTGGATCAAGACGGTAACTTGATAGATTTCCGACAAGAGCCAATTACAGTTAGATTACATTTAAAATCGACACTTTAATACAAAAATCATGGGTTTATCATTTAAAAGTGGACAGCCTACGGGAAACCGCATTAGTAGCTCTTCAGCTGTGGAGGAGTTAACACGCGAGAACATTCGTTTCTTAGAAAAGATTGGTTTAAAATTAACCGATTATGGATATACTGGATATAGCGCAGGGTCCAACATTCGACGAAACACTATGGGAAAAAGAATATCACACCCACAACCCTTACACTTCATCAAAATTGAACAATAACGATGAAATTCGTATTCCTATACAACATCAAGACATTTACACACTACCATGTGAAAGTTACTTGTATATTGAAGGAAAAGTTACTAAAAAGGACGGTACTACTACTGGTACAACAGTTCCATTTATAAATAATCCTATGGCTTTCCTTTTTGATGAAATTAGATATGAAATATCAGGTGTAACAGTTGATTCTACTAAAAAAGTAGGAATTGCAACAACTTTAAAGGGGGTAACATCTATATCACCTAATGAAACCAATTTACTTCAACCGGCCGGATGGGTTTTACCTGAACATGACACAATCACTCCTAATACAAAGGGATATTTTGATTTTCATATTCCATTACGTTTGTTGCTTGGATTTGCTGAAGATTATAGAAAAATAATATTAAATGTTAAACAAGAATTAGTTTTGTTGAGATCTTCTAACGATAAAGACATTATTAAAGCTCCAGATGGTACAACGGATGCAAACCTAGAATGGAAATTAACATTAGACAAAATTGTATGGAGAGTTCCACATGTTAAATTAGCTGACGAACATAGAATGCTACTATTAAGGAAGTTAAAGGCTGATCGTGATATTGTAATTCCTTTTAGAAGTTGGGAATTCCATGAACATCCAAGCTTGCCAACTACAGATCGTCACACTTGGACTGTTAAAACATCTAATTACGTAGAACGAGCCAGGTATATTATATTTGGTTTACAAACAGATAGGAGAGACAGCATCACAAAACATGCAGGCAAATTTGATCATTGCAACTTAAAAAATATTAAAGTTTATTTGAATTCACAATTTTTCCCCTATGACAATTTAAATGTGTCATTCGCTAATAAAAAGTACAGTATATTATACGATATGTATGCGAGATTCCAAAATTCATATTACGGTAAAACAAATACACCTTTACTATCACCAGAAGAATACTTAGATGGTTACACAATAGTTGTAATTGATTGTTCTAAACAAAATGAATCAGTAAAATCATCAAGTGTTGACATAAAGATTGAAATGGAGTTTAATGCAGCTATACCTGCAAATACAACTGCATACTGTTTAATTCTACATGATAAAATTGTAACATACACACCTCTAACTGGAATTGTTAAAAATGTATTATAAAAAAACCGGTTTTGTTACATTCGGCGAGTATAAAAGCGGAGCGTGCAGGCCGCTCCTGATCAGTTTGTTGCCTGACGTCGGTCGTATGGGTAGCATCATCTTCAATATGGCTTCTACAAGTGGTACAACGGAATGCGATATTGAAAAAGAAATTTCAGAATTTTTGGACATGAATGAACAGCAACACGTCACAAATCAAGAAGAAGAAGAAAAAGGTAAAAAGAAAAAATATTTGTCCAAGAGGAAAAGAAATGTGGAAGAAAATATTTCACCAAATATTTTGATGGAAGTATTTTTAAGGATTTTTTATCCAATCTCTTCAAGTTTGGATAAAAGTGTTTTAATTGGAGTTATGAAATCAACCGACTATTCACCTACAGTAATTTTAACTCACGGAACAAAAATGATTTTGTTTACAGCCAATGCTTGGGAATCTTTTATGAAACACCTCCATTTGTTAGAATGTTACTTTAATAGCAACATGTTTGGCAGGAAAACAAAAGTAGGACTATTGGATTCAGACTTGGAAATTGATATTATTAAACACAGAGGTGAACATCAAATGAGATTCAGAGATACGACCAAACATGACATAAAAATTCAACTGAACAGAGAAGAATTTTTTATTTTAACATGTGCAACTGAACCAATAACAAGATATTTAAGACAGCTAGTATTCTCCAGTTCAATTATTAAAGATTATTTAACAGACACTTTGGACAAACAACCGGATGCACCAATTTTGTATGGACCTGTGGACACTTCAATATTCAACAGAATTCCTCATGAAGTTCAAATGTGGAGACAATTGGAACAATATGTGCAAGAAAAAAATAATTTTGTAAAATCGGATGAAGAAACACATTTCAGTGATGAAAAGGATCAAAGTGATGATAATGACAACAACAAAAATGACCAGATGGAAAGTTAAATAAAGTTTTAAAATTTTTCACAACACTTTACACTTAAATTGGTAAATTTTCAATAAAAAATTCAAAATTTTGTGGGTGTAGGCCTACCGGGGATGGTGCCCACGTTAAATATACACCAACGCGCCTTCAACTGTACGGCCTGGCATAAATACATGCCTACCGTGGTGTGGAAAACAGTTGACCTTCTGACACCGTGATGGATAGACGGGTGACCTTTCAAATGGACATGGAAGAAGAAATCAAGTCCAAGCCGGGTATTATTGAATTTCAAGCTTTTCGTGGTAACGATGATCGGTTCATAATTAAAGAACTTGTATTTTACGATATAGATAAAAATATTCCTTACACATTTTTATTCAAACCACCATGCTCTTTTTCTTCACTAACCGGCAAAGCCGCAACAACAAACCGATGGACTTGGAAATATTTTCATCACATCGATTGGTATGACGGTTTTACCAGTTATTCAGACTTGTATCATATTATGCATCAATTTTCAAACAGATTTACTAATATTTACACAAAAGGACTTGAAAAGAAAAGATGGATTGAACAATTTACTTCTACTCCAGTTAAAGATGTGCAAATTAATAAAAATTTCAAATTTATTGCTGAAAACATTTGTATTTGCACACAAAGTGTGGAACATGAAAGGGACAGGCACTGTGCGTTAAAAAACGCTTTAAAATTAGCAACTTACCTGCAAGATGGAGAAATCGGTGATGGTGGTGGGGGTAACAGCGATTATAAAAGCGAGGAGCAGACCGAGACCTGGCACGAGTATTACTCGAGATTCCGAGACGACAACATCTCAGAGCAAGAAGACAGCGAGGACCTCTAGAACAACCATGGCATCCAACCAGTTTCTGCAGACTTTGGTGGAACAGTTCAACGCCCACTCCAAGTCTACAATTTTGCCGGTAAAAAAATGTTCAGAGCTGAAGGATGAAAAACATTATATTATACATACCATGAAGAAGATGGAAACTACAGTCGGCGAGGCAATCTGCTGCAGCTTGAGCGAAGCCCCATACACTCCGGGAGATGAGCCGAAATTCCAAATTTACCTGCCCAAAAGATTTGTACACCTACTCCAGAACGAAGATCTCCGCTCCATACAACCAGGATGTCTCTACTTGGTGTCACACGGATGCAGCGGCAGCAACTCCACCGAGCTTACCATCCACATCGCAGACAAGCAGCAGTGTTAAAAAAAAAAAATAATTTTTTTCTTTCTTGTATCTGTTTGTATTTTTTAACTATATATATTTTTGTCATGTAATCTTGTTTGTACTGTTTTAAATAAAGATAAAAAACCAAAAAAAAGAAAAAAAACACAAAAAAGGCAACATATCAATATGTGAAACAAAAAAATTTTTCACATATTGATATGTTGCCTTTTTTTTAAAGCTCTGGGGTGACCTTGACCTTTGACCTTTGCACAAATTAAACATAAACTTTTTTTCAAACAGCAATATGTGTGTGTGTGTGTGTGTGTGTGTGTGTGTGTGTGTGTGTGTGTGTGTGTGTGTGTGTGTGTGTGTATGTGTGTTTTCCCCCACCATTTCAGGTTACCAGCATACAGACTGTAAAGAAGTACAGTTTGATTGCAACTGTCAAACGATGAGCACCCTATTTGAGCTTTGTGTAAGAAAAATTATTGAAGATCAACAGCTATTTAGCCATACTTTACAATCCAACGCTCCTCAACAAATTAAAATTTTTATCAAACAGTACAAGCTAGACAACAGAGGTTACAACACTTTTGGTTGGTACAAGTTTGGTGATGGTACAAAATTTTGTCGAAGTTGTGGAAGGGCCGCTGTATCCAACCCGGCACAATTCCTACAATATGATGGATGTTTACAATATGGTCATGTCGCTCCAGTTTTAAGTTACCATACACCTAAAGAACTTTGCGCCATTTGTTCAATCAATATGTTTACTTGGCAAAAATTTAACCACCTCTCATCAGACAGCGTGTAAACAACTTCCCCCCACCACTATTTCATACTACCTTAAAACGACCATGCTAATATTCATTCCGCCTTTGGACATCATACGGAAAACATCAAGATGGCTCTGACTGTAAAATGTGCAAATTATGAAGAAGTATTTGTAAGAAATCTGCAAGAATTAAACGAAATTGTTCATGAATTTAAATCACTAATCGAACAGGGATACCGATTGAACATGCAAATTTTTGCTTGCAACACAAAATGCCCTCATGTCCCCAGGGATGACGAGTCGCCTAGGTCACCATCATCAACTTCTTCAGCCTACTCCTCCAGATCATCCATGAAGACTCAAGCCAGTCCAAACTTGGAATATTTCTCCTGACTAATATTTATATTTTGTATCCTCATTGTACTTCAATATGCATATTTTTGTATTGTAATAAAGGAATGATAAAATAAAAACAAAATAAAAAAAAACCTATCTTGCTACAGTATTGTAGCAAGATAGAATTTTTTAAAAACACAAATTGGATGACCTTGAACATGTTTTAACATGTTCAGGTTTTCCCCCACCACTTTTCCTATTGGATACCTGAGAGGCAGCACCAATGTGTTTCATTACATCTTCATCTTTCAAGCTGCAATCATGGATGTTCCACCACCAATATATGAGGCCGATGAAGCGGAAAGCCTGGGGAGGAGGAGATGCCAGCATGTGGATCTAGTGGAGATGATGGAAAGAAGGATGGAAGAAAAACGAATCAGGAAGGACCATATGCTAATTCAGAAAATTTTAAAATTAGATCTCTTCATAATCTTGGCCTTATTGATTGCAATCTTCTTCTACTTGGTCTACGCGGTTGTATACTGTCTAAGATGCATCGAGTGTACAGATAAAGCAGCCAAATTGCCGGTTTTCAACACTACTCTGTAAATAAAATTTTCTTTTTTAAAACTCCAAATGGTTGACCTTGAACATGTTTCAACCTGTCTAGTTGTATCAATTACCCCCACCACCACGATTCCAAAAGACCAATCCTACATGCAAGTCTGGCTTCATTTCCAACTCAGCTACGCTAAAGGTTACACTACACACAATGAAGTGGGAATTACTTGTTGACAGTATTCAATACCTAAAAGAAATCTATGAAAAATTGCACATGCGGCTTCTTCAAAATCCAGGGATGATAATAAAAATGAACATGGAATACGACTGTCCACTCATCGACGACAGTATGGATGAAGCAGAAGGGGTAGTCCAAAATACACAAGGAACATGTTGCTGTGAAGAAAATTCTTCGACAACATCAAGCACAAGTCCGGACAGCACATATGGGGATGAAGGAGGATTTTTGTAATTTGTAAATAAAATAAAAAAATAATTTTTTTTTTAAAACTTCAAATGGTTGACCTTGAACACGTTTGAACATGTTGAGCATTGTGGATAAAAAAATATTTTTTTTTCTTATGCCTATTGCTGAATAACAAACTCAGTTGTATAGTTTGCAAAAAAAAATTTTTTTTTCATTTCATCCGACCACTTTACCCCCACCATCTCCTTATCCCCACCACCCTGCCGAGTACCTCAGATACACGGAGAGACTTGCTCAGTTGCTGTTCAACTCTTGTGGTGTGCACATCTCACTTTTTGCACTCAATTTACTTATATTGAGTTTAAATTTAAATATTTAGCAAAATATCAAACATTTCTTAATTTTTCGGCAAAGTTTCAAATAACAAAAAAAAAAAAAATTTTTTTCACTTTTGGTTTGATTGAAATTTCACAAGTTCCAACATCACCTGAGAAAGAATAAAAATAAATATTTCTCAGGAAATATTTCCAATCCGAGTTACGGAGGTCCGGTAAAGAACCGGCTGGGACAAGTTGTTTGTAAAAAAAATAAATTTTTCTTCCTTCTGACCACTTTACTCCCACCACCTCCTTATCCCCACCACTGAGCCGGGTACCTGGGATACCGTCTGTGTACAAGTCAGTACGTCTTCGGACGCGGTGCTGTTCGGATCGCGTGTCGTTTGTCGCACTGTCGGGTGTTTGAAGAAATTATTCTTCGGCTCTCAGTCTCTCGGTGGGTAAGTAAAGTAAAAAATTATTTTTTTTCATGTGGGGTTGCTGGGACGGGTCATTGACCCCTGACGGATATATTAGGTCAAGAGTCTGATCGCTAGGGAATAAAAAAAATTTTTTTTTGCACTTTTGTGGTTCCTCGAGAAATTTCAATTTCTCAACAAAATTTGAGGAATCGCAAAAGTGCAAAAAAATTTTTTTGTACTCTTGCGTGACCTTGACCTAATTAACGTCAGTGACGTCATCATGATGACGTCAGCGGTAATGACGTCACCATGACGTCATAGGTGTGACGTCATGTGACGTCATATGACATCATTAGTGACGTCATTCGTGACGTCATTGATGACGTCATCACTGCTGACGTCATCGTGATGACGTCATGGCCCAGCAGCCCCACTTATACACTACTAGTTCCTTATATTGAAACAAACAAAATTCTTTATAGAATGTATGGTTCTATCCTGCTTATATTTCCGTCAATTATAATTAAAAAAATGTCTTTTAATAAATATTCCTTATCTCGGTTATTGGTACAGATATCAAATAGGAACTTGGCATGATGTTGTAAGTTAGCAGATATAATCATTAAGATTGCATTATTTTTCTAGCTGTTTGAAGGCCATTTGTAAGTTTTGATTAAACTTATAATGTCCACATAGCAAAATTGGACAATCATATTATTATTCCATACACATATTAATGCACCCACACGAAAAACGTTCTATAAACTTATTAAGTATGTATAGATAAGTGATAAGCAAAATCTTTGAAAAAATATAATAGTTTTATTGCGGCAAGCAAGTCTTGAATGGTTATATATGTTTAAAGTAAAAATAATGTAATAGTTCGTATAGTATAATTCATTCAAAGGTAATTTTGAGTAATTTTCAGGGTAACACTGGTTGTGTTGGCAGCACTGGTTTGACCCTGATTTCCGGAGTTCCCTTGACAGGATCGCCTGAGGCCTCGGTTGATGACCACTCAACGTCCAGCTGAGCTAGTTCCTGTCCCCGGGTCATGTGACACCGGCGCGACGCGGCGATTGGCTGCTTACTGGACTGGTCGATTCACATCAAAAGTAGTCAAGGCGCTGAAGAAGTGCTGATATTCGTTACTGCCCAAAATGTTTGTCCTACATTGGATTTTTTTTAATTAACTAAAGCAAACTAAAGCGTGGACAAGCAATGGCATACTCAAACGCAATCAAAATTTTTTTCATCATACTCGATTTTTTTCATCAGCCTGTTTTCTGGCCTGTATTTAGTCCACGAAGTTGCCCTTTTCTGTAGCCTTTTAATAAGTGTACAGAAAATACATCTGTTCATTTTTTCGTGCGCCAACTTCAAAAGTTGTTTTTTCTTAAGCAAAAATCATACTAATCGAATACAAATAGGGCCAATAACAAAAAACGACTTGCAGACTACAATTTTAATGCAAGATTTTGACATTTTTTTAATTTAACGTATATATAATCTTTTATAAGGAATATTTCAATTAAGATGGAAGTCAACTGTTAAATGTAAACAGATAATGAAATTGTAATTAATTTACCTTCAAATGAGTCGTCCATTTTATATTTCTACAGTATGATGAAATTGTTCATCACTAGGACGGAAAGGGTTTTTTCTGTGCTTAATCGCTATTTCCGAGCTCCACTTCGCGTCACTCGTAAAACACGATTGCGCACAGAAAAACCCACTTTCTGTCCTAATAATGTAAACTACTATTACCTAAAGTCACAAACTTAACTCTTACCAGGAGTTGGGAGTCAAAGGATGTTTTCTCATAATGGGTTCCAGCAAAAGCTAGATTCAGTAATTATTAACCCTGCCAGCTCATTCAAATATTACAAGCCGGTAGGCAATTTACAATCGACAATGAAAGAAAGAAGTAGAGAATCGCTTAAGGTATTAAGCGATTCTCTACTTCTTTCTTTCATTGTCGATAGTTTAAAATCCTTAATCAATGATTAAAAATATTTTTCGTGCGAAAAAAATAACGAAAATATATATTTATGAAAAGAGGTTAATAAATTGAAAATAAAGTGGTCTGATTGTTATCAGCTATTGTATAATTTTAACTGCACGTGAGTTTAGATTGCATACTGACAAAATACATTTATTTTTGTGATCCCTTGGTGAGTAGAATCAAAGACTTTCTCTTCTAATTACCATGTGCGAGAAGGCGAAAGAAAGAATCGCGTGTGGAGCAAAGTGAAAGGAATAACACCCAAAGACAAGAGCGAGTCTTCACTCCGAAAGAAGACTTTGATCTTACCAATTCCACGCCAAGCTTTAATCTTCCCGGGAAGAAGTTCAAAAAAGTGTTTCACCTACTACATGCCCTGCTCCTGTGAGTGAGGCCACTTATGCTAATGAGCAAGGAGACGTACGGATGTGTGAACAGTACGTCTGTGATAGTAAAGACATATTTTGACAGAAGGCCGCCTTTTTACATAAGATAACATCCGTACTAATATTACAAATGTGAATGTCCGTTTGTTACGCTTTCACGCGAAACTACTCAACCGATCACCATAAAACTTATTCTTGTAGGTATCAAAAGTAACATAAAATACTTTTTATGAAAAACTACTTTTTTCGAAAGAAAAAAAAATTATTTGTAAAAAATCCAAAATGTATTTTTACCATCTATTTATTTGTTGCTAAAAACAAATTCAATGACAAATTTAAATTTTAGATATTCCAGCGTTTTTTATCATATAGGTTGAGTGTGACAGCGAGTGAGCTTAGCGAACGAGCGAAACCTGACGGAGGGTGAGCGTGACGGCAAGTAAATGAGAGCGAAGCCGCGGGAATAAGCTAGTAAGAAATGACACATATCACTGGTGTGAAAAATCTGAGGTTTATGTAAAAGATTGATACGTTTGATCAATGTTGTATAAGTTACACAAACATCTCAAGTTTTAATTAACATCTTTGCAGTGTTACTTCAAGCCATTTTAAAATGACGAATGTCTAAAATATTGGTTTATCAAAATTAAAAAATGTAAAAAGAAAAATTGTTTTCTTTGCAATATTTTATAGAACATCTTATTTCACATAAAAATTCACCTCAATATTGTTAATTGGATGGAAAACAAGAGATTTAACTTGATAGTAAGTTAGATATAGAGAATTATAAATGCATATAAATGGATTGTTACATGTTCAACTAAACTTAAGTAACTTAATGCAGAATAGTAGCTAATACTATAGCTGATGTATAATTGATAATTGTTTATGTTGTTCCTTAAACTTTCTACTATCCATTAATTAATAACTATTCAATGGTTGAAATAGTAAAACAATTGTGTTTTTAAGTCGTACAAAATAACTAAGTGACCAAACATTCAGTGGTCACCCAATAATCTATAATCTACAATCCAGTACAATCAATAATCTACCCCACTTACAGAAATGAATCAGATGGAATTGACTGCTGGATCTCCAAAATTCTACGTCGTTACCGAATGCTTTCTGTTTGGCGACTTAAGAAAAGACAGATCGTTTGGATCACTGACAAAGTGAATTTGTTCCTGACTTGTTTATGTCAATCAAGATTACGATAAGGCTCCTCCTCTTGTTCAATTTAATTTCTTTCAAATTTCTATCTACCATCCGTTAGAGAACCTAATATTTTCTTTTCTTTGTATTTTGCTTTGGAATAATAATTTTCACTGTTAATTATTTTGGGTAATTTATAATTACGAGTAATACTATATGTATATGTAAGGTGGACACAAGGGATAATTAAGTGAAATTAAATTGCAAGAGGCTTAGGTGGTATGTGGAAAAAGTTGAAATATAATTGATTATCTTAATATTACAGCTATGCATTTATTGTTAGCTCAAAAACAATTTCCTTTTTAATTTTTATACAAAATAACCTATAGTAGTATTCATAATTAATTTAATGTGCAAATAATTTGTACTGTTATGCACCTATCCTGTCTTTGTTTAAAAAACATGTTAATGTTTTTGTTTCATTTATACTTAGGGTTTTAAAATTGGACGGATCTTATGTTTTAGTATTTTCCAGAACTATAGACACCAGAGTCACACATTCATAAAATCTTTAGTTTTACTATTATTTAATACAGAAATTTAATTTATTTAAAAGTATTGCATATGAACCCTCATTGATTCTTTATTGGTTTATATTTCTGTACATCTATGCTTTAGTTTTAATTTAGTGACTTATGGGATTAAACTTTAAATTATTTAAAGATGCCTCCACCAAACAAAATCTGCATACTCAGTATATTTCCAAGCATATAGTTTTAACACTGTAAAATAATTAAAAGAAGCCACTCAATAAATTTCACACAGCATTAAAAATAACATGATAATTCTTTCGATAATGTAACAAACAAAGCTGTATCCCTGGAGACTGAGTACAGACCTACAGAGTTTCTTCATTGTCAGAATGAGTGAGTACTTGGCTACGATAAGTGTGTTAAAAAATTTTAGTTTTAGTATGTTCATTACTTCTATAATTAACAACAGTATTAACAAAAATGACAGTAGTAAAATCTATGAATTTCAATAAAATAATGTTATATGCTGATTTTACCGTGTAATCCTTTTTACTTGAATGACTTGATATTTAAATTAAGGAATTCAAATAGTACCTTGCTATTACATGTTCTGGAAATACTACATTCAAATCGTATTGTAAAGAATGTATGTACTCTTTTGTGGCAATCTATAGAACGTCCGCAGGAATGTTAAAACAAAATATATATCCTAACGTAACTTTGAATATTGGGAAGGCATTCCTGATGAAGGGTTTGGCAAAAGTTACATACGCCCACTGCATAAAATATTTTAAATAACATTTGAAATATGTAACTGTTATTTTAACAAATTCCAATAAAAATCAAGAATATTATTATCGGTATGGACAAATGGTATAGAAAGTTTGGTCTGCCATTATTCGAAACTACACCTTGAGAGTGCCCACAAAACATGTAAGTTTTAGTCATTTTAAATTCTGACTTCGATACAGCTGGTAACCGGTAAAGATAATCACTAGCGCACACATCTTCATTCGCAAATCACACATAATGTAGTCTGACGCACTTGAAAAATTAATTATTTCTCAGAATATTTACAAAAATTATAACTGAAGAGATAAAATAACATTAAACTTTTTTAAGCATATGGGGCGAATAACTAACAATTAAAATTGTTACTAGTTTTTATTAACATTTCTAAAGGATTTTTTAAGGACAAGAAATGTAGATTTTAAAGAACTTTAACATCTCTCTCCCTCTCGCACCTCAGGCGTTATTACTCGCCTGAGTGCCCATTTTACATTTACTGCGTCCCTATCTAAAATAATTATAATAAATAACTTGCAAATTTTTAATACAGGAGAGTTTTTTGTGCTTATTGCAAAAATTACTTGAAAAAATATTCAAATATTTGCAAATACTTTTAGCGATCTGTTATACCATACTAATAATAGATTGATAGCGGACGGGTGGTGAGCCGCAGTCTATTCTCGTCTGCGGACACGGGCCCACTCCTCGCCGCCGCCGCCGCCGCGTGCAGGTAACCATGGCAACGCGTCACGCATCACCAAACTGCGATTGTCACTTTGGGTAAAACTCGCCGGTTAATAGTCCCCGACCACGGCCGTTAACATGACACAATCCACTGCAACTTGTGTCATTTACCTACTATGTATTTCCTTACTTCCATGCAGATATTGATTTTCGTTGAAATTTCATTGTTACATACCATAGCACATATTGTTTTACGGTATACAACTAGAATGAAATAAAAATTAGAATTTTTTTGTTTGTTTATTTGTATCATTTGTAAAAATGATATTAGCCTAGCGGTTTAAACGGTACTCGAATTTGGATATTTTCTTTTTAGTCATCACTTGGTTGTCTGCTCAGGAGTTGTGAGGTTTGTTAAAAAAAGTAATACTAACACAATACAGGAAAAATACTTTTATGGTCCAGAGATTTAACAACACGACGGTTCGCAGTACTGTAACTGACGATTTTATTCTAGGTAGCACTGGTTACCAATTATTTTACTATTGGGTTGATTACAAACACGATCAACTGTTTTCACTCCGTACACCATATTTTGTAAAACATATGTTGAGAAGGAGAACTTAGAAGGAACAAAATTCTTTCATGAGAGTAAACAAAAATATCATGTTGGCGTCACTTAACTCGCTGTCAGAAAGGCACAATGGAAGAAATGGATGTCTTCAGCAACTCTTTGTCCGTATTATTCGTTCAGGAGAGCGGTAGAGTTCACTAAACACGACAAGTCCGTGCACACATTGCCAGCAGACATCGCGTATGAAATGTATAAAATTATTGTTTTACAATATTGTCATTTTATATTAAATCTAAATGTAATTATATTCAATTTTTTACCTATTATTTCAAAATTTGTTTAACATATACTTATTAAATACGCAATGGTTTTTTTTTGTGTTGATAACTCCTAAAATTTTTAACCGATATTCAATGTTTTTTGTGTCGTTGGATAGGGCTTGGTCTGTAGTTGTTTCCGTCAAAAATTTATGAAAATCAGACATTAAATAAGGGCGCTAAGCGCTAATTACGTTTGAATATTTCCCTTTAGAATAACATTGGGTTTGATAATGCAGTCAATTAGTGTTTACCATAGGAAAAAATTGGGGTAGTTTTGATTTCTTTTGTTTCTTATGTTTTTTGGGGTGCTGAATCCGAATCTGAGGTTTGCTAACAAAATTTCTTGACGGAACATTGTCAAAAATGGAAAAAATGTGAAAAATTTTTATTTTTTGTAATTTTTTGCTTATAACTCAAGAACTATTAACTTTTCGTAAATAATGTATATTATAAAAATTAAAGTAAACAAAATTTTCTACAAAATGCACCCCCTATTCGTTATTCTCCGATGAACCGTTTGGGCTCCAGGGCTTTTTGAATATTGGAGTTTTAGCGAATTTACCTATAGGGAATACGCTCTTACGGTAGTAGTCACGGTAAGACCTAAGACCGGGACCATGTTACTTTTTCGTGTTAAGGTCCCCCAAAGCCAAAAACGCTGTTCATTCAAACTGATATATATGTATATATATATTATACATGTATATATGTATATGTCAGTTAACACGATAACTTTTGAACCAAAACTCCGATTTTGATAAAATTTGGTACAGTGGTGTAAGGCAGCATTTACTTGATCGAGTTCGCAAACCAGAATGATCGGACAACAATAACGGGGTTTTATGGGGTTTTAAATAGGTTACCTTTTGGTTTTTTCCTTTTTTAACCTTAGTTTATAAAATTCAACAAATTTAACCTAAACTATTTAAAAGAGCTCAAAAAAACAAACAATTTGGTATTTTGAATTTTTTATTTAGCTTATATGGTTATGGAGAAAATCCAAATATAAGTTTTCCATGGTTTTCTTATGGGAAATCAACAAAACCCTCTATCTTGCTTATTTATTGACATATATTTATAAAATTGTTTATGTACATTCATTAGAAAAGGTATATACTTTATTTACTTGCAAAATCCATATGGCGACAGACCTATATACTTTCCCCCATTGGGTTTATGGTGAAAATAAAAATAACAGAAATTGATCAAATTTGTTATGCACATTCGTTATGCAAGTTTTAACTTATATTTGCTTACAAACCCATATGGTAATACCCCCCGTCGCAGCAGACCTGCGTACTACTTAACGAATTTCTAAATTAGTAATATTAATTTTGACTAGATGAACCCGCAAACAAAATTTCATTACGTGCTCATAAATAGGGATATAAATGACTATTCTCCTAATGATACATATCGGAAAAGAGTATGCAGGTATGATATTTTTCACCCCATAAACACCGTGGTAGTGAGTACTTAGGTTGTTTACCATTTGGGTTTGTAAGCAAATATAAGTTAAAACTTGCATAACGAATGTGCATACCAAATTTGATCAATTTCTGTTATTTTTATTTTCACCATAAACCTGATGGGGGAAAGTATATAGGTCTGTCGCCATATGGATTTTGCAAGTAAATAAAGGATATACCTTTTCTAATGAATGTACATAAACAAATTTATAAATCTATGTCAATAAATAAGCAAGATAGAGGGTTTTGTTGATTTCCCATAAGAAAACCATGGAAAACTTATACTTGGATTTTCTCCATAACCATATAAGCTAAATAAAAAATTCAAAATACCAAATTGTTTGTTTTTTTGAGCTCTTCTAAATAGTTTAGGTTAAATTTGTTGAATTTTATAAACTAAGGTTAAAAAAAGCCAAAAACCAAAAGGTAACCCAATTAAAACCCCATAAAACCCCGTTAATGTTGTCCGATCATTCTGGTTTGCGAACTCGATCAAGTAAATGCTGCCTTACACCCCTGTACCAAATTTTATCAAAATCGGAGTTTTGGTTCAAAAGTTATCGTGTTAACTGACATATACATATATACATGTATAATATATATATATACATATATATCAGTTTGAATGAACGGCGTTTTTGGCTTTGGGGGACCTTAACACGAAAAAGTAACATGGTCCCGGTCTTAGGTCTTACCGTGACTACTACCGTAAGAGCGTATTCCCTATAGGTAAATTCGCTAAAACTCCAATATTCAAACAGCCCTGGAGCCCAAACGGTTCATCGGAGAATAACAAATAGAGGGTGTATTTTGTAGCAAATTTTGTGTACTTTAATTTTTATAATATACATTATTTACGAAAAGTTAATAGTTCTTGAGTTATAAGCAAAAAATTACAAAAAAATAAAAATTTTTCACATTTTTTCCATTTTTGACAATGTTCCGTCAAGAAATTTTGTTAGCAAACCTCAGATTCGGATTCAGCACCCCAAAAAACATAAGAAACAAAAGAAATCAAAACTACCCCATTTTTTTCTAGCGAGGGGAACTTTTGAATACAAATTTACTGGATTATTGAATTGAACATTTTTTTTAAACATCTGTTAATGTACAGCTGTAATACGTTTAGTTTTTGTGATGTGTTTAGTGATATTGGATGTGTTGGATGTAAATAAATTGCTTGATTTCAAGCAACAAGTAGACTAGTTTATTTAAATGAAGCATTAATGGGATTTAACGCAGTTTTTATAATTATTTAAATTTGGTTAAATATAAAAACTAATATGTTTTAGTAGAGGTAAATTTTAAGTTCCAATTAGTGTAAAAGTGTTTTATAAAACCAAATTGTTATAATCAATCAATATCCCCCTTAACATTTAAAATATATAGTACTACTCTGCCGTGCTAAGCACAAAGGGGGTATCTGCACTTGAGCTGATTTTGAGAAAAAGAGGCTCAAAGTTTAAACCTCTTAATTTCGGTAACTATGAGCCTAGGAATAATATCGCCATAACCACTGAATGTGTATTTTTTTCTTTATCTAAAAATAGTATATTTACATCAAAATGACTATTTAACACATTTTTGTGGCAGATACTGCTAATTGGAAAAACTAATTAAACTAAATATAATAGGTTTATTTAGTCGTATGTACAACTTACTAAGCTAATTAAGTTGTATCTGCAGTAGTTACGGCTAAATTACATTAGTAGTTGACACTTACAACTAGGAAAGCTTAGTAATGGATGTAGAACTATCTAATCATATAATTGTATTTGCCAAGTCCTGAACATAATTTTATATAACTAAAAGCACTGTAGACAACTTAAGTTACTGACCTGGTTATCAGAATTACTTCATGAGCAATAATAATAAAACAGCAGATGAAAACAGAATTTATTTACACAAATATGGTAAAACTTGTTTGTGTAAAAAACTTTTATTAAATTACTCTGCTAACTAAATGAAACTTCCTTCTTAAAAATACTTATAAAACAGTCCTATCTTAAAAACAGTCGTACATCATTCCTACGCCTATTTCAGTGAAAGATCTTATTATTAATAAAGTGATTATTATTATTAAAGTGATTGAAGGTGCGAATAGCCAAAATCTTATTTTATTTAATCGTGAAAAGGCTGAGTCAGGAGCTCCAATTACTAACGGTAGACGTCAATTACCAAAGCCACCATTTATAATTGCCATAAGTAACTATGATGAAAATTATAATAAATGCGTGAGAGGTAACAATTACGTCGTAAGCTTGATCATTATTGATGAATGATCCTGGTTGAGCTAATTCAATATGGATAATCACTCTTAGTATTATTCCAACTAACTTATCAAATTCCAAACAGAAAATATACATTTCCAATATCTTTATGGTTTGTAGAAAACAAACATTTCCTCATGTTACTGAGGTATGATATTTTTGTTAAGATGTCTTTAAGTAGTAAACTGTGAATTTATTTAAGAAATATTGTTTTCTTTATTTAGTCTTATTTGTTTAGTCAAAAAACTTAAAATATTTTTGTTTAGTCTTACAGTTTATTGAAACGTTAAATTGCAAGTTTACAGGCGATGATAAAATTTTACCAAGACTTACCCATATTTAGATATGGATAACTTTGAAGGTTATAGCTTAACTTAATATAGCTATATTAATATAGCTATATATATATAGCTATATTAATAATAGCTTAACTTAAGTCTTGTTTAAGTCTTCATTTAAAGCCTTAAGCTAAAGTCTTACGTCAAACGTATTATCTCTATTATAGCAGGTAATATTGTTAAATTAATTCTTACTAGGGGGCCCGTGCGCAAATTGCGCATTTTGTAACATTTATGCTTTTCAGTTTAATAACTCACATTATAGTTAAAAACTATTTATCTATTTACTTAAAAAATACCTCAAAACTATTAATCTCTATTTTTGTTTACAATCTGACTTTAAAATTCTTATGAAAGTTATCAGCTGTTAAGTTACAATTCACATTTATAAACATCGTACAATGAAAGTTGGTCAACATTTTAAAGCGCCATCTAGAAATAAATCATAGGCGAGGGGCCTTTAATTATTTTTATGACCTTTTTAATTATACAATTCGTTCACGCGCTATATCCTAAGCTTTAAAGTGACATTTCAATCTTAAAAATCGGTTCAGTAGATCGAGAGAAAAAGGGACGTAACAGTCGAAACCATTATAGAAATAAGAAGATAGATTAAGAATAATTTTAACTGATATCTTGTTACTATTCATTTTCTTACAGATGTTTGTCTTATAATTGATAAAAATACTATTCGTGTATAGAAGAATATTGAAATCATTGATGTTAAGATTAGGATTGTTGTCACAAAAAAGTGATTATTTTGTACTATTAATTGAGTGATTAATAACTTGATATTAAAACCTGAAGGTGGGAATTTTCTTATTGATAGTATGTTTACTCAGATTAAATATTTTAATCACAAATTTGTCTTATTTATTACTATATGATTAATAAAATTGATTTTTATAGTTTTAAGTATGTATGTAAGTATAAATTAAAATAAAAAAGTAAATAACTATAGAAATTAATTTAATTAATAAATTAATTAAATAGCTATCTCTAATTTATTAATAGAAATAAATTATTAATAATAGCTATTAATAGCTATTTTATTAATAGCTAATTTTATTAATAGCTGACTATTATTCCTACATTGTAAATTGAAGAGTATGCTAATGTCTTTTCATTGAAGTTTGATTTAAAGGTAATAAAGACACTACAAGCCATTCTTAGGACTACTTTATGTCCTAAGAATGGTTTATTTATTTATTTACCTATATTAAACTATATAAATGTATCATTTAATATATATTTAATATATATTCAATTATTTAATACCTGTGAGAACAACACCAATATACTAAAGCAAAAACGTAGTAACTGCTACTTTACTAAGATATAAATGTCGTATGTACATATTACTAAGGAAAAAAGTCGTATCTACAGCAGATACAACTTTTAATGCTTAGTGAATGTTAGTTACTGCTAAAATCCCCTAGTAAAACATGCCATTTGAGCAGATACGACCAACTAATAAATATCATTTTAAAGGAAATTATTGGTTTTTACGGCCAAAATACCTTATTAACTAGTAGATAAAATCATGCTGATTTACTAGGTATCAATATCTTAATATAGCCAAAAAATGCAGATACCCCCTTTGTGCTTAGCACGGCAGTACTTTACTTAGAAATAACATATTATAAGTTCAATATTTAATCCCAAATTTATCGTCTTTTTGATGTTGTTTAAACCGAGATGACTTAAGGAAACCCAGGTCGGTGCTGCTGCCTAGCAGCAAACTTTGCAACTAACAACTCAGCTAACAATATTTCTTAGGTAAAAAGCCTTATCCACGTGTAAACGCTCTAAAAAATATATTATAGAATTATGCAAATACGAGGTTATTTGTTGTTTGTGTACTTGTTATTTCACGCAAGCCATGTACACAGTTTACAGGGGAGTCTAGTGGAAAAATTATAAAGCAATTTTGGTTCCAATTTTATTATAAAATTTAATAGGGAAGTAGAATATAATTATAAATTAGTTTTCTTTTTTAATTTACTGGTATAGTCATAAATGATCACGTAGTTTAATATTGTGAACAAGGTAAGCTTTAAATGAAAAAGGGACAATCAGTGCTGTAAAAGTAGTATGTTATTAAACGCTCTTTTGCATACCTAACGCCCAGTTATTTTAGAAACTCCTTTTTGAAAACGAATACTTTATAACTTACTTTTTTTAACCACCCACATAAAATATTAGAATGAACGGAAATTGACTAACAAATGTAGGCTTATAGTAATCTTGATTGACACAAACTCGTTGGGAACAAATTCACTTTGTCGGTGATCCGACCATCTGTCTTTTCCAAGTCACTTTCGTAGCATTGAGTAATTGCTTTTCTAGAGATCTTCCGCACTTGGATTATTCGCTAATAACAGTTGCCCATAAAGTGTTGACCTGATAAAAAAACAGAATAGTATGAAACATTTGGTGGTAAGATGACATTTTATATGCAGTTTTAACCAGTGTCTTCTTAAGTTTTTTTACAGCCGAAAACAACCTAATACACATCTATAAATGCACCTTGTGTTACCTGTAAATCTTCTAAACGACAATTTTATTAAGTTTTTTTTTTTTTAAATAACAGTTTTTTATTTTAGTTAACATTTCCCGCGTTAAGGGCGACACTGCGTTTACTATCGTCTCTTTTAGAGTTTATAGATTTGGAACTGGGGAAGAATAAAAGAAATTGTTGACAACCCCCTGATAAAGAAATCCAGAGCGATCAATTAATAGTGTCGTGACCGAGGTAGCAATTTAGTCAGACCATCACGATTTGTTTTTGTCGTGCATCACCGTAAAGTAAACTGCATAGTGGTAAATCAGGTGAGCGTAGTTACTAATAAATTAATTAGGGGAAAAAAATCATTAAATTCCCTTAAAAACAAGATATTTATGATTCATTTGGCTGTGATGGTGGCCATACAGGAAAGGTATGAAATCAAGGCAAAACTTTGTGGACACCTGGTACTTCACACATTACAACTACACATGCTCACCAATGTAAAATCAGTTATAAAAACAAATAAAGCTATTCCCAAAATAGACATTATAAAAAATACATCATATTTTAACTTTATAAAATAACTAATCACAATAGATATTTATCTGATACAACCAAAATATCTTTGTTTCAACGTTGACTTCTTCACTTAATACAGTTTTCCTCTTTCCGTATCAAGGGATTCCAAGATGTTAGTGAAAACAACAACTCCACAAATGATATGAAAGTGCTGGCCGGTGGGGAAATCTGAGTGCAGGTTCCGACAACAAACACAACGTACTCATGACAAATGAAAACAACCCCAACCTCCCGAGACCCTGATTGCGTTTTATTTTCTTGACTCATATAGCAAGTCTAAATTTTATCACAATCTAGGTAGCTATTTGGATGTATATATCTAAGGTCCTCTGTGAGTTGTCATATTTTCTTAAAACTAAAGTAATGGAATAGTATACCGGGTGTCCCAGACCACCCATACACCCCTTTTAAAATATACACAATTAATCATTCATAAAAACAAATTGCGCTATTATGGGCGAACCAGTTGCGCTCTATCCATTGATGATAATTTCAATGTACAGGGTGTACATAAATAGCCTACCCAATCCGGAAGTCATTAATTTTAAATACGAACACCCACTTTTTATGGTATTTTTTTATTCTACTAATAATTCTAAGACAACTTTACAATTTAATGTGAACCCTTAATAATAACGGTTTGGGAGATAATGGAGGTAGAATTTTTAATTTTTTTCCTGTAAGGGGGCTAAATTACACATCAATTATCTCTGTAAATTTCCCGTTAAACTAAAAAGGCCTAGGATAAAAATGCTTAGGTTCTTCCTTTAAACACTTAAGCATCTTAAATTATTAGTTTTGTCATAAATTAATTTATTTTTACATAAATTTTGTCCTATGTAATATTGATGTCCTAACGGGAAAATCAGCTGGTTAAATTTCTATGCTTCTAGAAAACGACCATTTTTCATGACCCTCGGCTCCATTGAAGAATAGCAAAATTGCAGTGCCGGGTGATGAAATTGTTGTGACCTCAAAATAAGAATAAAGTTCAGTTTTCGATGGTTTCTTTATTTCGTAAAACCTACAAAATTATATAGCACACCTTAAAAGACAAAAAATGAAACTTAGGCAACAAAATATCGTTTTTGTAACTAAATGTTCAGAACGCCTCAAAACCTAAGTTTAAATTAACCGGAGGGAATAAAGAAAACAACCAAATCATAAGAGGGGAAATTTCTCTATTGATTCATACTTTGAACAGATTATAGCTGTTCTGATTGAGTATGAAACCAATAACGCTGATACCTTAAAAGTTACGCTCAATTAGCTCGAAATAAAGCGGTTCTTGAGTGCCTTATTACAGAAGATGTTCGTAGAAGCAAGATCTTCCATGAAACACTCTCTTATATTTTTATTTTTAGACAAATTATATTGCATGATAAAATTATGTAACATTTAAACTGAATGATTTTTACACGAGAGGACTCACTGGTCTTTCCTAAAGTAGCACAACATAAATTTAACTTTCACAGAGCAGTGGTAAATTAAAGAAAAAGTAATTAGTACAATTGACAATTTTCCAAAGGCGGAAAAGTAAACTGCATTAAATTACATAAACTGTTTGATAAAAATCTATATGTTTTAGGTTTTATTATACGTGCTTGACTATATTATAAGCTAATTAAACATGTTTACTATTATTTTATTCCCCAATAGAAAGAGAGTCAAAAGTCGGAAATAATTTCCAAATATCTTTTATGCTCATTAATTACTCCAAAATTATTTGTTAAAAATTTTCACAACTACTCTACATAATCGTGTATAATTGTTGTCAATACTTTCCCCACAACCTCCAAACTAGCATATATGACTCCATGGCTTCTTATTCTTTTTACTCCGTTTAATTGACGTTATGGTAAAAGTAAACAGTTTTTCCTAATTTTTCATGGATGAATAAAAAGATTCAGGAATTTCACTGTAAGATATTTACAATGTGCAATATAGTAGTGTGTTTTGGCCACTTTTAAAACCGGCCACGTGCCCACCGAGCCACGTGAGGCGGCAGCTGGCGCCAGCTGCCATGTCACATAGCTTCCGGTGGGGGTTAGAGGGTATATATGAGATGCTGTAGTTATATGTTATGGCATATAGGTTGGGGTGGAGATGGCGATAGTGTTGGCGTTAGGGTGAAGTAAATTTGCGCATAAATTAAAAGTTAGTTCAAAATTGAAATTCGTCGGTGTTAAAGAAACTCTAACAGTTGAACAAAAATTAAGAGTTAGTTGAAAATTGAAATTCAAACTTATAACTGGGATGTGGAAAACATGTCAAGGTCATCCAGAGTAAGTTTTTAAAAATTCTATCCAACTATCACCAGAAATAGTTTTAAGTTGAAGTAGTTGGTGATAGCGGGATAATTGATTCGTGCCATGGGAGAGGTGTTTATAGTTTGAAAGTTGGCGATCGAATGAGAAGCGCCGCCTAGGGAGAGGGCTTATAAAATGGCAACCTTCCCCCACCACCCCTTCTCCCACTCCTTTAGACCAATAACCGGTCGCCGACTCTATGTGTTGAAACTGAAGCAGACATGGCGGCCGCCATGGATAATTCTAACCTCAAAGCTTAGTTTTGCATTGGTGAGCATGCGCCACCCCCACTCCTTTACCTTTCTTTTATATTTTTAAAACCGAACAGATGTCCGGGCAGCTGCCCCTATGGGCAGATGTTCGGGCAAGTGTTGGGGGCAGAAATGTTGAAATATTGGGGTGGAGATGGCGATAGCGTTGGTGGTTGGTTGAACTGAATTTGCGAATAAAGTAACTAGGGTTGAACTAAAAGTGTACATAAATTTAAAGTTAGTTGAAAACTGAAATTTGACGGTGTTAACAAAACTCTTAATAGTTGAACAAAATTAAAAGTTAGTTTAAAACTGAAATTCAAATTTATAAATGGGATCTGGAAAGTATGTCAAGGTCATCCAGAGTAAGTTTTAAAAAAGCCTACCCAACTACCACCAGAAATAGTTCTAAGTTGAACTAGTTGGTGATAGTAGGATAGGTTGAAGTAACTTTTGAATTTAATAGTGAACATACAATTAATGTGCAACAGCAGAGTTTAAACAAGTTGAACTTTTGTGATGAATTACAGAGTTGTAAATGCAAACACCGACGACGATGAGAAGGTAAATGCACAGTCCCCAGATGATGTATTTGAAAAGCTTGAACAAATGTAACATTTCGAGTTGGTTTTCCTGTTCCATTTCCAATCGTTTAATTTCCAATTTCAATTTATCCTCTTCCATTCTAGTTACGAAGGGAACTTCATCCATCATATCCATCATGATTGTGTTAGTGTTTGAAATTTTAGTGATGTTGATAGTTCAGAAGTTGAAGACGGAATGAGAAGTGAAAGGGAGAAATGTTAGTTAAATAAAGAAGTGGTGGGGGGAAGATGTTGCTCTTAATTATTACCATCAGTAGTGTCAGATGGTGCAGGAGTTAGATTTAGTAAACTGTCTTCGTCCGAACTTTCAACCTTATCACAAATAGGACAATCGTATGTTATTTCCAAATTCATTTTGATGGTTGTAAAATTATCTACAAGTTCTTGTAAAATATTAAAAATGTCTTGTAACTCATCTTTAGAGTTTATTTCAAAACTAGAATTCATTCGGGCCAATGGAGAGTTGTTCATTGTTGGAGAGTTGGTGATGGAATGAGGATCGGCGCATAGGGAGGGGGCTTATATAATGGTGACCTTGAGCAGGCGTCTAGGGAGGGGGGCTGTCTAGGGAGGGGGCTTTTATATGGGGAACCTTGAGCTTATGATTGAATAAAATGTTTAGTCCTTCTTCTTCGTCTTTTAATTCAATTATTTGAACCGAAGTAGTTGTTTCATCTTCTTCACTTGATGAAGAAAACAATTCACCAGGATTTAAATATTGAACTACAATTCTGAACCATCTTATAGGATATTCGTCAATGATAGAAAGTAAGTTTTGAAACAATTCTTCCATCTCCTCCCTGTCAGTTATTATATGTTCAAACTTGATAAATTTGTTTTCCATGTTGTTAGTTAGAGTGTTGGAAGTGGAATGATTTAATATTATATAAAAATTAGAACTAGTGGTGGGGGAAATCTCAAGGTCATCCAAATGAAGTTTTAAAAAAGAGTGTAAAACTGAAATTACACATTTGATGGTTCTACAGGATCGGAATACCAATCTGATCTGTATTTACATCTTTTTATCATATGTGTACAAAAATCATCTTGATGAGACTTGGTGCGTTGACAATGAGCAAGATCTAGAGGGTGAAATTTGAAACATCTTTGAGGACAACATGTATGAAAATATCTTGATTTGTAAAATTTGAAAGTTCGCAATTCCGGTGGTGGTAGTTGTTTTGTTTTGCATTTGCAATAACAAGATCCGAAGAATTCACATTTAGTACAAGCTAACCCATCCACCATCATTGGTCCTAAATCTGTACACTGTTGTTCACAACAGTAACGAGGTTTGTACTTGTATTTTTGCTCTTCCATGTTGATGCTGCCGAGTCCAGTGAAAGAATAAGAGTGTATAGTGTTGAATAGCGAGTTTTATGTACTATGAAAAGTGGTGGGGGTAATTTCAAGGTCATCCAAACGGAATTTTAAAAAATTATACCTTACTAATGTAAGGAATGTTGATACTTAAGAAGTTTGTTTCTCTTTGTTTTTTTCAGACTTTTTATCTTTCTCAGCTTTAGCCATAGCAACTAGTTCTTCTATTGATAGCGGATGTACTTCAGGAAATTTCAAAATTAATTTAGCTTGGTATCCTTCTTTAGCTAATACATCTATATCTTTAGTCATTTGTTCAACAGTGTTGTAATCTTTTCCATAGATTTTTCCATCAAGTTGAATCATCATTCTGTACAACATTTTCTTAAATAGGTCTTGTCGTGGTGAGAGCTGAGAAGCAAATGATTATTTATTCAAGTATCACATCCTTTTTATTAACTCACATTCAACACGTGATTCTTTAGTTGTAGTTTTTGTTTGTCAAAAGTTATTCAACATTGGTAATATTTTTGGAACTTGATGTTATGTTGACCAGTAGGCGATGAAGAAGTTGTAGGTTGTGTAGAAATAAATATTTCATCATCGCAATATTTTGTTTTAGTAAACATCCTTGTATTAGTAGCACTAACATCAACAGTTAAGTGATAACCACCGGTAAGTAAAACTCGCATTTCGTTGGTTAAATCTTCGAGTTGTTCAAAAGTTGTAATGGTGTTGGTATCGTAAGATGCACACTTGACTTTGAGAGACATATTTAGTTTTTTATATTAAGCAATAGAGTGAGCGAGATGTGTACGGTATGAAAGGTAGTCGTAGACTGATGAACTTCACAAGTAGATTTCTGCTTTTATCATCACACAAAATTGGGTCAAGGTCATTCCGTGGAATTTTTAAAAAAGCAACATATTGTAATGTACAAAGACATTACAATATGTTGCTTTTTATTTTTTTTGTTTTATATCATATTTATTGAGAAACAATTACAAACAAATATTTACAATGTTATGTACAAACTAATCAATAGTAGGTGTTACATGAATTGTAAGTTCAGTAGAGTTATTTCCACTTGGTCCGTGCGAAACCAAATAGAGTGCACCGGGTTGAACTACACGAAGATCTTCATTTTGAAGAAGTTGTACAAAACGTGTAGGTAGGAAGATTTGAAACTTCGGTTCGTCACCAACTGTATACGGTGCCTCGCTCAATGTGCAATTAATAGCATCACCTACTGAAGTTTCCATTTTCTTGATCGTATGAATGATGTAATGTTTTTCTTCTTTTAGTTCAGAACATTTCTTCGTAGGTAGAATTGATGATTTAGAATGAGCGTTGAACTGATCGACCAAATTTTGAAGTAAGTTCTGCGATGCCATCTTGATGTTATTGTTAATTTTCTTGTAAATAAGAATGTCCGTCGGAGATGTTGTCTCTTCGGAGGTTCGAGTAATACTCATGCTGTGTCATGGTAGCGCTCTCACTTTTATAGTCGACACTACCCCCACCACTTTTTTGAAGGAAACTATTCAAGCGGTAGGCATTCTTTAAAGCGCACTGCGACCTTCGATGTTTAAAACTTTTTGATGAAATACAAAGTTCGTTGAAGTAGCATTGGAAATCTTTATCAATTATTGCATTACTCACTTCGTTGCTTGTAAATGATTGTATCCAATTTGCTTTTTCCAATCCTCTTGTGTAGATAATTTTAAACTCTTTGCAATAATGATTCATAATGTGCGGCATCATGTTATAATTAATGAAACCTTCATCCCATCTTAAGTTGTGAAAATGTTTGTTCAACCATTTGTTTGTAACTTTCGCTTTAGTTGTTAGTCTATTAAATGGTACTGGAGGTTTGAACAAATAATGATAAACTACTGATGTGTTCATGTCCAAGATTACTAATTCTTTAATAATAAAATTACCATCATTTCCTCGGAAAGCTTGAAATTCAATTATACCTCTTTTAACTTCCATTATGTGTGGTGCATTAGAAAACGAAACCCGTTTATTCATGATGAAGTCTTATTAACAACTGACTTAAAAATTGAATGAGCCGACGTTTATAACAGACAGGATTGTTCTTCTTCTTTCACTTCTTGTGCCACTTCATTGATATTAAAATTGGTGTGATAGTTGTTTAATTGTCTCCACATTTCAACTTATTGAGGTATTCTATTAAAGATTGAAGTATCCACGGGACCGTATAAAATTGGAACAAAAGGTTGTTTGTCCAATGTATCGATTAAATAGTCTTTAATTATTGCACTTGAAAATATTAGTTGTTTCAAATATCTGGTGACGGGACCGGTAGTACAACTTAAAGTGTAAAATTCTTCTTTAGTAAAATATAATTTAACATTGTGGGTAGTTAAATCTCTGAAGCGAACAATTTGTCCTCCACGATGTTTTACTATATCAACTTCAATATTTGATTCCAATAAACTTAATCTTGTTCTTCTTCCAAATGTGTTGTTACTCCAAAAGATGTAAATGTTTCATGAGAGATTCCCAAGTAGTTTCACTGAAAGTAACCATTTTGTTTCCATGATTTAAAATAACAATTGGTGAATAATCCATTGATTTTAAAATTCCAACTGATATACTTTTTGTCATGCATGAAGAAATTGGGTAGATAATCCGAAGAAATACTTCTGTTAAAATATTGGTTGTAATGTTAACTTCAACCTTCTTCCTTTTTACTTCTTTTTCAGCTTCTTCTTCTTCTCTCTTCTTATGTTTGTTAAACTTTAGGAACTCGTCCATTTCTCGTTCAACTTGTTTTTCTATATCTGAACTATTATCATCCATTAGAGGTGTATTTTCTTCTCCGTTAGTAGAATTCATCTTGCGAATGATGTTTCCCATACGACGGTTGAAGATAGAATGAAGTTTCCACTAATTATTTTCTCGCTTTTATATTTTTCGTAAAATCCTTGAAATTTATACAATTACATAATTGTTTGTTTTCAACTTGTCTTTCACAAATGAAATTCTAACCTCAAAAATTGAAGCAGATAATTCTAACCTCAAAAATTTGCAGTCGTTGTACAATTCTTCTTAAAGTACATTCTTCACAATTCCGGTCAGTGGTGTGTAAGTAACTATTTTATCATGTAGAATTAGACAGTATGCCGAAGTTCCATCCGCTACTGGTTCTTCAAATTCCATTTCAATTTTTATATCCACACTTGATGATTTTACCGATTCATTTTGTTTTGAACAATCGATTACAATTATTGGAGCCTTGGAATAATACTGGTCAGGTGATAATAGTGGTGTATTAGTTTTTCCATAATATGACGATTGAAATCTTGCATACATATCGTATAAAATGGAAAAACGTTTTTTGCTGAACATGACATTCAAATTGTCATAGGGAAAGAATTGAGAGTTTAGGAAAACTTTACAATTCTTTATTTTACAGTGATCAAATTGACCAGCATTTGCAGTGATAACATCTTTTCGCTTAGTTTGAAAACCGAGTATTATGTACCTTGCTCGTTCCAAGTAAGTTGATGTCTTGACGGTCCATGTTTGTCGTTCTGTCTGAGGTAGTGTAGGGTATTCATGAAATTCCCAACTTCGGAATGGCATCACAATATCACGGTCAGATTTCAACTTTCTCAATAATAGGATTCTATGTTCATCAGCCAATCTTACATGAGGTACTCTCCAAACAACTTTATCCAACTGTAGTTGCCATTCCAGTTTATCTTCCGTAGTTGCAGGGTCTGCAAGTATCAAGTCCTTATTAGTTGAAGATCTGAGTAATACTAATTCTTGTTTGACATTTATTATTACCCGTTTGTAATCTTCAGCGAATCCCAAAAGCAATCGTAAAGGTACATGAAAATCAAAGTTACCGTTGGAAGCCGGTGTTATAGTGTCTTTATCGGGGGCAACCCATCCGGCGGTGACTATTGAATTCTTCTCATGCGGTGTTAATGATGTTAATCCTTTCAATGTCGTTGTTAAACCAACCTTTTTTGTTGAATCAACCGTCACCCCTGATATTTCATATCTTATTTCATCAAAAAGATATGCCATCGGGTTATTTATAAAAGGAACTGTTGAAGCAGTTTTTCCATCCAATTTTAATACCCGTCCTTCGATGTACAAGTAACTTTCACACGGTAAAGTGTAAATATCTTGTTGTTGAATGGGGATCGTTATTTCATCGTTATTGTTTAATTTTGATGAAGTGTAAGGGTTGTGCGTGTGATATTCCTTCTCCCATAGTGTTTCGTCGAACGTTGGTCCTTGAGATATATCCAGGATATCCATCGTTGTTAAGTTTCAATCCAATCTTCTGTAGAAAACGAATGTTTTCCGATGTTAACTCTTCCAATGTCGAGGAGCTACTGAGCTCCCGACTCTTCCGTTGCGGTTTAAATGATAATCCCATGTTGACTTTTATGTTGCTGCTCTGATGTGTATCCGTATAGTAATTGTTTCTCCTCTAAAGTCAACACTATGACCGTCTTGATCCAATATGTTCAGTACGATGTCTGAAATGAAACTGGTGTTTAACGGTAGGTATATCAAGTTTTGTGGCTTCTCAACAATTTTAAAACCGGGAGCCACTGTTGGATAAAATGTATGTAAAATATGTTGATTAACTCCATCTCTATAAGATCCGTGTATAATGTTGCACGTGACATCGATACTATTTACTTTCAATATTGTTACAGTTGAATCACCTGAATGAGTAGTTCCAGGAGTTAAGATTTTTTTTTTTGTATCTGTAAATCCAAGTAAACTGCCAATCGACTGTTCCAAGCTGACATCAATATAATATTTTGAAGTTATTTCTGCTTTTAAAGTATTATTGTTTCCTTTAACGGTGATATTGTCTTCTCCGAGTTGTTTCTGTAATAATTGGTTTATATCATCAATTTCATAAGCTCCAGTAGGAAATGTAATTATTTTCAATTCTGAGTATTTTCCTGCAGCATCCTTAGTTTCATAATAATGTAGTAAATTGTTTTTTCCTTCTGTAACATTAGGAATTGAATTGTAGGTAGTCAAATCAAGTAATGCCGCTTCCCATAATCTTTCCTTGGATAGACGCAATGCTGGGAACAGCGTACTTTTCAATGTGGATGAATTTCCACTCAGTGACACTGTATACGATGACATCTTAAAGCTGACTGACACTTTTCGCTAGAAACTCCAAACATAAATGCCCACATATTTCAGTATTGTTAGGTTGTTCTCTTTTGTAATTGTAAAAAATGTTTTTGGAGTTTCGAAAATAATGTTGAAGTTCTTTTGGCGGTGGTAGATTGCCAAAACTGTCAAAGTAGTAAACGGTTTGTCCGAGCTTTTTATAGCATACCCAATGAGTGCCTGGACCATAGGTGGAATCCAAATTTACTATTCCAGTTTCATTTTTCCATATTTTAGTTGGTAATGCATCTTTCATAAAAACTCCTCGAAAGAATGGTATTTTCAAACATTTTACATAATCATTTAACTGATGATTTGTTAAGGCTTTATTTGGAATTATCAATTGACTCTTCTTATTTAGTACACACGGTATGGTCTTAGGTATAAACCTGCTCCGTTTTTTACCATTTGCCAAACAGAAGTCTTCTTTACATTTGCCTTATGAGTTCTACGACGTCCTTTTTTAATGTTTCCACCTCTTTTGGGAGCGCCTTTCTTTGCAGGTCTTCCTCTGCGACGTCTTCCACCACCTAACTTTGCTTTCGTCTTCATGGCTGTAGTTACTGCCCAAGCCGATGCTTTTTCTGCAATACTTGCGTCACTTGATTTTACTCTTTGCCAAGCTTTTTCCGCTAGAATTTTATCTGCTATTGATCTATTTGTTGAATCTTTATACTTTGAATATGCTATATCGTGTTCCTTGCAAGCTTGATCTAATTTATTAATTCCAGGATCTCCTCTTGCTAAACGCTTTGCCAACTTAGTTCCAGGTCCACAATATTGATAACCTCCGGGCAGATGTAATTCGTATGGTAAAGCTGTTCGATTTACAACAGCACCAACTGGAATCCGTCTGAGCAGGGATAATGCAGCTGATGTTATACCACGTCCTCTCTTGCCGCTGTCTTGATGATGACTGAGAGATACGGTCTTCATTATGTTGTCTTATATAACTGGCGTGTTTACTCCACGAGATACTTTACACAAATGAATAACTTGTGCAAAATCTTTTATATTTAAAGAATTAGTTATTCAAATTAATTATATACTGATTTATAATTCTATTTTTAATCCAAGCTTCTCGTTCATCGGGTTGAATCATCACATGACTCGTTGTACTAGCTATATGATTGTGGGTATCAATAAGTAAATTACCCACTATTCTTATTAAACAATCTAAAGTTACAGCATCTTTCGGATGTTGAGGATCTTGTAACTGCATAATACGTTTATCATTACAAGTATATGCGGTTGAATCACTTTTTGATGTTGTTATGACTTGTCCAATAGTAGCAGCATCATTTGAATCTTCACCTGGTAAAATATTAATTATTTTCTTCATCTTTGCATCATATTTGGTCCCAAAGTGTTTATCCCAAGTTATTGTTTGTTTCAATGTAACACAATCATCTTCTTCATAACCAGGATAAATATGTTTTATTCTTCTATTACGACCATCGTATGTATCTAATTTACCACCACTTGCAATTAATGTTTGTACCATAAGAGGTACATCTGAATCTTTTATACCAAATCTTCCATTTGTTATTGTTTTATGTCCTGCATCCCATTCATCATTTTTTCCTTGCATTAAATCAAACTTTTCATTTCCATGTATAAATTTATCTCCCCGCTTTAACACGGCATCTTCATGTTTTACAAAATTTGATGTTTCCTTTTTTAATTCTTTAGATAATTGTTCCATAGTAACAGCATCTTTTGGTTGAGAACCAAACTTTACATTTGTCAATGTTTTACCATGACAATCGATTCCATTAACATCTTGTAAAATACAGTTGTCCTTGATGTATTTTAGGTTTACAGCATCACCGTCTTCCTTTGGGTATCCAATGTCATTTATAATAAATTTATAAAAAGAAAATCCATGTTCAGTTTTTTCCGGTATTAGAGAATGTAAATATTCTTTATTAACTGAATCTTTATCATTTTTGGGATTTCCCACGTTGGTTATTCTATAATTTCCAGCATCATACGTTTGTCCATCTTTTAAGTTATTACCCCATTGCAATTTTAAAGTATTTGAAAGTTCAGATGATAAGTACTCTTTAGTAATTGCATCAGAACCTTCAGTTGGTTTACCAACATTAATTAATCTATGTGATTTAACATCGTAAGTATTCTTATGTAATTTCAATGATGTTGAAGTAGCTTCTTTTACTGTCTTCAAATTTGCTCCATCAGTATCTTCTTCTGGATCTTTAACTAGTTTTAAACGTTTATTACTTATGCTATAGTCACCTTCATGTGTGCGGTAATCCACTTCTTTTTCTGTCTTCTCCAACTTGCACTCCTAACGTGGAGTACCGTCCGAACTTGTCGACGCTCATGTTAGAACTGATACGTCTTATGCTTGCAACTCTTTTATATCCGCGGACAATTATACAACTATACCACGATTCCTAAGTTCATCAACTAGAGCCACCCATTCATTATTCAAACCCGTATGACCGGCTTCCATGGCTTCATGCAATAGTCTCATTCGGTCAACCAATTTATTGATGTCGTTGTAGTAAATCACATTTGTATTGTATAGATTTTTCATCAATCCTTTACCAGATGTTGAAGTATCTCCTTTACTCTTTTTACCATGTTGTTCAAGAAGTGATAAATCCATAAGTGATAAAGATTTTCTTTTCAGTGGTTGTCTCACCGCTGGTGCAGTACGTAATGTTGGCAATTTTCGTGGAGGAAACAACTTTTTTATAATGATGTTATATTTTGTTGCACGTGAACGATTAATCATTGCATCCTTTAAGTAGTTTCTTTTATGAGCGTTAGTATTTTGGAGAATCTCCTTAAAAACACTTAAATCTTTGGATGAATATCTTAGTGGTATGTTTTTAAAAATTAATTCATATAATCCTTTTGTTCCTTTATATCTATGCTCACCAATAATGATGTAATCGTCTTGTGTTATTTCAAGCTTTGAATTGCCAATCTTCAATTCATTCCCATCAATTCTTGCTCCGTATATGTGTGATCTACTCAAATTCGGGTTTGATTTCATGTCATGTAGCATTTTCATTATATATTTTCTTCCAAGAGGTCCATGTTGTAATATATCGCTACTCAATTGAGTTAAATTTGGAATAGATTGTTCAGCTTCAGGTATTGGCTGTTCTTCTTCCTTTTCAACAATCGGTTCTTCTTCTTTTGTTTCTTCTTGCTCACTAGCACTTGTATATGAATCATCATCTTCTTCTTTTTTTAATGCTTGTACTTCTTGTTTAGAAACTGGTAGTAAAACATCTCCTTCATAACGAGGTTTACCAATAGTTTCTGATATCTGTTTTAAAGGTTCTGTAATAGGTTTAAATGTAGTCTCTAGAAATTCTTCTCTTTCACTTAAACCCATCCTCAATGCACGATTCTTCATCCTAATAGAATCACTGAGTGATTTTATTTCTTTCAATAGTTTTTCTTGATTCACCATGTTTACACTGTGAAGTTCGACTTGTAACTAGATGTAGCATCGGTAGTTCAACGCATAAATACAAATTTATCCAACCCAATACGATATCTACCATTTTTAATATCTTCTTCCTTCATAATAACGAGAAAGCTATATTTCTCATTCCATGCTTTGCCACACATCTCTTTAAATTTTTCAAATGACATATCCGCATTTACATGATTATTATATATATGCTTTAAATTTGTTTCATCTTGCTTGAAGATGATCAACATATTTGCATTGTCTCTTATGAGTTGTTTTGGAATTTTACTGTATGTTTGACCAATGTAAATGCTATCAATATTATGATGTCTTCCCATAGCAAAATAATTCCTTATTGTGTCATGATTTTCACAAGAAACATCGTCAAATATAAAAATAGAAAATGGTTTTGCTTCATTTGGTTGCATAATTGTTTCACTGGCATTAAACTTGTAAAAATTTACTTCAGGTACACTTGCAAGTACTTTATCCAATAAATGATATTTTGGTTGTTGCAATGATTTTGAAAAAATGTATATATTGTTAAAACGCAATCCTTTAGGATTAGTTATAAGGTTAAAAACAACATAAGTTTTTCCACAATTTGAAGGACCAGTTATTAGACATCTTATCGTATTTGGTAGTAATTCACCATGTTTTCCATGATTTAACTTATCATTGTCAACTGTCAATTCATCAATGTTATTGATATTAAATCGATCTTTTTGTTGTACAATCTCCATCTTGTATAAAGGTTAAACATACAATGAGCTATTAAACAACTATACTAAGTCTTTTGAAGGAATCCAAGGGTCTTCACTTTTATCAAACCCTAACCACCGGACTTTAACCATATCCTTTTTCCTTTGTAAAATCTTCTCGACAAGATATACATCACCGACTGTTGATTTCAACAATTCGTGTCCGTAAAATCCACCTTGAAGTAATTCACCCTTGTTATCCTTTAATAAATAGGTTTCAGGTATAGTTGGTTGCACTTTATAAATTGTAAATACTTCATTAGTCCAATTTGGTAGATATCTTTTACTAAATACACCTTTGTATTTGCTTATACGAACTTTATCGTTGACCTTGAACTTCTTTGGTTGCAATTTTTCCAATTTTGGTGTTGTATTATTTTTAATGCGTTGTAATACAATTTTGGCATTAGCACTATTTACCTGGATAGGTTTCATTCCAATGGTACGATGATATTTGTTGTTATACTCTTTTATAAGTTGTGGTAATATGTCATACCACACGTATGATCCTCTTTTTGAAAATTGTTTATACATCGCACCTTTTAATGTTCTATTGAATCTTTCAATTATTGAAGCTTTAACTTCAGAATTTGTAGAATAATGATTTATTTGATATTTCTTCATCAAAGCTCCAAAGTCTTTATTAAAATATTCTTTTCCATCATCGGTCTGTAGATGTTTAATTTTAAATTTATTTCTTTGTATTGTGGTTTCCATAGCTTTTGTAACACTTTTACCAGTCTTATCCTTCAATGGTAAAGCGTCAGCTATTTTAGTAAAACAGTCTATAATTGTTAAAATATATTTAAATCCTTTATTTAATTTACTGTGCGGTATCATTTCAATGAGATCAGCTTGATAAAGATCATTCATTCCTTTAATGATTGTACTTCTTCTTGGAAATCTTCTTCTTGCTGGTTTATGTAGTTCATTTACAATCTTGTCCTTCACACTTTCCATCTTCAGATGTTGCTTGTACACCGCATGTAAAAATACTGATCCATAGAATAGTTTATTCTCATTTATATAGTTTGAATATAGGTCAAGGCCATTTCATATTAGTGTAAAAAAGGAGTAACATAGCATTGGGCTTGCCATGTCCCCTCTTCTTTAGGGAAAGGAAAAAGGAAGAAGGTAGAGGACGAAGAATAGGTTTACTGGTCGATAGGGTTTAGAGAGTAGTGGCCGAATGGTAAAGTATTAATTTTATCTTCTAAAATATGGCGCTTGTCATCTTTGTAGCTTAATGCCCACTTTGTTTGTTTGACACTAAAAAGTTGATGATTATAACTTCTAATAGTGTTGAACGTTGCAGTTGTTTCAACATTTTCAAACAAACATCTTTTATAATGTTCAAACTGTACGTTCTTCTTCAGGAAAGAAGTTTTTATTCCTTTGGCCTTCTTCGTAACTTGATGTTCGTTCCTCTCGTTTATGTACAGTTGAAATGAATACAGTTTGGACATTAATGCTACAATTTCCATCATCGGCACACCATTTGTTTCATCTTTAAATTTTCCCAATACTTTCTTATTTCTGTCATAGTCGTAATTTGGATGATCCTTAGGATAATCGGAAAAGTCGAAATCATCTTTATATATAAAGGTGCGTAGATCTTCATACATGTCATTTGTTTTAATCCAGTAAATTAGTGCATCCGTGTCCATATATGCAATACCAATGTTCTCTCTTCCATAATAGTTAACCATCTTCTTATAATGAAACTCGTACATATGTGTTTTTGAAATATCCAAGATTGACATTCCAAGATACAAAGGACGATCCATTGTAACTGACTTCTTGTTCATGGAAATAAGAACTAGATTTTCATTAATAATTATAGATGAACCAAAGTTTGGTTGTTGCACCAATTTCTGTAATTTTACTGGATCAGTTACCAATTTGATATCCTTATGTTTCCTTTTGTTTTCCAAAGTCTTGCCGAATATTGCGTTATTCATTAATTTGAAAAAATCTTTTTGAAAACTTGATGTAGCGGTGGCTCTTCTTCTTGTGTTGTTGTCGATGTAAGGTTTTAACCAACAAGATTGAGAAAATTGTAGTACTCGATTAATTTTTGTAATTCTCAATCCTAAGTCTAAAGCTTGTTGTATCATCCAGTAGTGTCCAACATATCGAGACTTGTCGGTTAAAGTCATCATTAATTTTGGCCATCTTCCAGTAGGGGAAATTTCAGTCTTCGGAAGAAGTGGTAAATCATAATGTTGATCATGAAGATGTTCAGGATATTCAAAATTAACATCAAAAATGTAACCAGTTTCACCATGCTTCGGTATATCCATTATGTTTCCAATCGATTCTGGATCTATCCATTTAAAATTATCATATGGAAGGGGATTCGACATTGCCCATCCGTATAAGTTATTTGCATCAAAATAACCCAGGAATGTTGTTGGTTTTGATGCATCATAATCGGGCAGATACTTGTTGTTCGCCTTGAAATGTCGTGTAACGCTTTGCGTCAATCCCCCTCGAACTCCTGACTCTAACATCATTGTAAGGGTCTAAATTGAAGCGAGCGTTCGGGCGATTTGAATTCGCGCGCCTCCGAGGATCAGCTGACGTGGCCGCCCGGTTGGAATCAGCTGTTACGAGATTTACTTGGAGACCGTGCTGCGCATGCGCGGCGGTGGTGGGGAGAGCCGTCGTCTCGACTCCTGGAACAGGACCCGTCGTCAGTCGTTGCCAGGCGAATAGCCGGCAAGGTCCACCACCAGTGCACGGCCTGGCGAGCAGCCCGCCGCACCGTCTTACTCTCCTCAGCGTGGAGCGAGAGCGAAGCGAGGTTACCGAATAATAAAATAAACGTCGGGCGTCCGACAAGGCGTTATTACTCAGGTACGGTCCTAGTTAATGTATAAGTCAGCGTAGTACATTATAATTCAGACAAGGAATAGATTTTAATAGCGTTTTACGTACTCTTGAAGAGTTCTTGGTTAGCCGGTAGACCGCGTGGTTGACCGGGGCGAGTCAATATTTTATTTCATTTCGAATCGATTTACATCAGTCCATTGTAGGCCCAGGGCGAACTAACCCTGGGAATAAAAAGTACTTGTTAATTAAATAAAACTTATATTTTATCAGCGTTAGGCCCGGGGCGAAACAGCTCCCGGAAAACCCTTTGGACTCTTACTAATTAAATTGAATATTATATTTGTAATTTAAATTAATTAAATAGAAGCCTATTATTATTAATTGGCGATAACTAGTCGGTGAAATCCTGATACTTGCGTAGTCGAAGAATTCGTTTATTTCATTTTGCCGCGTGGCTTATTTTAGTTTTATTATTTTAATCAGAATTTCACCGGGGAATCTAAATTTACTTTTTCCAAATTCAAGGGCTATGATGATCTAAGGATTTGCTTTGAGAACGAGATGTTCATTTTACCTTGCGTCTGAGCCCTCTAATAAATTATATTAATTTGCAACATTCATTTAGAACCCTGGACATTTAACCCGATTGAGCGATTCCGTGGCTGTAGCGTGCAATTTTGACACCACCGCGAATTGCACCGTTACAAATGGCGCCGCGAACAGGGACTTTACAAATGGCGCCCGAACAGGGACTGAATAAATTGTGTTGGGCTTAGGGACTTGTAAATTTCAAGAAGAAATCATCGTTAAAAGCGTTGACTGTTGATTACTACCTGGAATAAGGTAGCTTGCTATCTGAAATAAGATAGTTTTATATTATCTCTCTTTATTTTCTGCCATTGTGGCTGGCGCCCGAAAACTTGGACTTTAATTGCGTTTAATTGTTGTTCGAAATGTATTTTTAAATTCTTCCATTATATCACATAGTAAAGTTACATCCAATTTAACATAAAAATCTGAATATTCTCCCAATGTTCTAAATCCTAAATCGTTCCATACTTTACATGCATGATCATAGTCCTCTTGAGATATGTCCATGTCATAAAGTTTACTTTTGAATTCTTCTTTAGCTGGAAGTGATTTTTCATTAAATCTTTCTAAACTGTCTATGTAATCATATGGAAACACACCTTTCCGAAGTACCAAATCCAGTTTGTCGTTATTTACAATCTTCTTTGTTTCGATGAAATCTTGTTTCCTTAAATTTTCTGAAAGTTTGGACAAACTCGACGGCATAAATCTGTAGGAGTCCAAGAATCTTAGTTTCATGTTTCCAACTTCTTTGGAAAAACTTATGAACTTCTCTGAAGTTTCAGCTAACACATCGATTTTACCGTCGTCTCTTCCTAGTTCAGGTATTATAAAATGAGCATCGTACCCACTGAGGTTATGCAGAACCACAGGAATAAATAGTGGTAAACGATAGCTCAAGTTGCATTTATTACAAGCAGCACCCCTGTAATAACCTGTGAGGTGATCGTGATCTTTAACTTTATAATTCTCAATAGTAAAATCATTTTTGCATAAGAAACATCGAGTTGCATTTTCATGTTGAATTTCTTCTTCTTCCTCCATCGGTTTCATTGGTACAATATTTGTATATAATCTTTGTGCATTTCCAGCTATTGAATATAAGTGATCAAGAAATATTTTCTCTACATTTTCACCACGATATACTAGAGGTTCTAAAGTTAATCCATATCTGTTTAAATGTTCTTCTGATAATGTTGATTTAACCATTAAACAAAAACTATTTGGTTTGTGCATTTGATATTTGACACTTTTTCTAGCTTCACAATTTTCATCTTCTATAGGAATTAGTGTTGATTCAAAGTCCGCATATACAACTATAGGGATACGGTATTGATGATGAACCTTTTGAAATGTAACAAATGCTCTGTTTTCCGAAGGTAAATTAATCTTTGCTTCATAATTATTGTTACATAGCCTTTTGTGCTCTTGTAACCATTCTCTTCCTTGTCTTCCTTCTCGTTGAAAATTAAAACATCTCTTGCAAATTATCTTTCTGTGTCGATCTTTAGAAAGCTGCTTGTTAACAAGAGAGTCGAATTTCTTTATGTACACATAGTGAGACACATCTCCTCGCGTTAGTAGTAGTAAATCCGTATGATCTGGTAGCTCTTCTTTTACAACACGTAAAGGATACACTTTGTTTGAACTATCTAATGCAAAAACATTGATAGATGTACAGGGATTTTTCTTCTCAAATTTTGATATATCTTTCAGTGATACAGGGTAAGTAATTCCTTGAAAATTGTACCTATGTCTTTGATTTTCATAGTGTTGGTTAGGTTTATCAAAAGGATTTGGTACAAACTTAGATGTCATCGCATATCTAAAACATTCATTATCTTGATTTTTCACATTAATACATGATCTTGTATCCTTAATTCTTTTGGGCAAAGGAATGTAACTAGATCCCATTAGTCCATATCCATGTTTATGAACTCTTATATCTAATACTTCAATACTTGTAAGACTCCATCCGGATCCTCTTCCTTCGTGTTCCTGAATTTTTGTTAATATTTCTTCTATACAGTTTTCTACTATTGAATCAATGTTTGAACTTTCCATAATGGTTTGGTTTTTTGTTATGAATCCTCTTGGTGATAATTCTTCTTGTACATTTATAAACATAGCTTCTAGTAGTAAACCAAATTTAAGAAAGTTCAATCTTTTCAATTCTTCTTTTAAAGTTTTACTTACGATTGGTTTTGCTTCTCTAATAAATTCTTCTAGCTTCAAGTTTTCATTTTGAATCTTATGATGCATTACTACTTTACCGGGTAATGCAAATACTTGTAGATTCGGTAAAGTAGTTGAAGATGTTGCAGTTATTTCATCTTGTTCATCTTGTTCATCTTGTTCTTCTTGTTGTTCTTGTTGTTCTTGTTCTTGTTCTTGTTCTTGTTCTTGTTCTTGTTCTTGTTCTTGTTTTTCTTCTGGGTTGTTGTGAATTAGTTCTTTATGACAGTCTAATAGAATTTCATCATGAAACAATTCCGAACATTTATCGCAACGATACATGTTGAGATGTTTACTCTTCGAAATTTCGCCAAGAAATGAAATGGGCTCTCATGTTCCTCCTTTTATAACGGTTCCCCCACCACTATTTCATCTTCTTCACTATCCAAGGAAATCAAACGTTTTGAACAAAAATATTAACCTTCTACAAACTAATTGTTCATTCGTGTTCTTTATTCCCATTGGAGTTTTAGTATATACTTCTTTATATTCGAGCTTTAACGAACTTTCCCCCACCCAACTAATTCTAGTTACTTTTAGGTGGAAATGGCTAGAGCACAGACACTTGGTTGAACTAAATTTGCGCATAAATTAGCTATAGTTGAACTAAAAATTTGCATAAATTAAAAGTTAGTTCAAAACTAAAATTCGACAGTGTTAAAAAAAATCTAACAGTTAAACAAAAATAAATGTTAGTTTAAAACTGAAATTCAACAGTGTTAACCAAATCCTAACAGTCGAACAAATAGGTCAAGGTAATCCAATTTAACGCGAGAACGAGGAATAGAGCACTAAGTGGCATGTTAGTCCATTACCACAAAGTGATCTATTCCTCGCTCTCTATTCTACATCTACTTTTTTGGGTTTACTTATTTATATTAAAATGTTCAAATTTTACTATGTAGAATGTCCATTCTTGCTCTTCAACTCTTCGATTGTTTTTAGCAATTGTAACAAATATTCGTTAGTTTTCACCAAAGTCTTTATTTTGCTACATCCAATTTCAATGGAAGGAATTATAAGTTGTAATTTTATAAGTTCAATCTTTTCTTTCTTGCGAATTTCTCTCTTTATTATGTTGTTCCTTATTTTTGCTGAAGATTTAAACTCCATGTTGTTTCTGCTAAAGCCACAATAATAAAAGTCTCTTCAAACAACCTGCATTTATACACATTCCCCCACCATTTTATAATCCCCACTCCTTTCCCCCTTTTTTATAGGATTTGAAAGGGATAGGGTGTAGGGTGGGGGAAGGGTGATTTTGTTATTACACTAGTTGTGCAAGAAAATAGCCGCCAGTGTCCACACCTTGTTCATAGCACTCCATCATAGATTGTGCCCACTGCAACATGCGGTCTCTGTCATTTGGTGTGACAAGGAAAGAATGACTATCACCATACAATATAAAAGAGTCAATTCGTACATAACATCCTGAGTCCAACCATTTATTAGCTTCAGCCATAAACTTTTCTATTGTATCAAATGGAAATTGTGGATCAATTGCTATGACTTTACGTTCTTCACTAAGTTCAACAGTATAATCATCATCGTCCTCATCATCTTCACTTTCACTGTTGTTACTTAAAGTGTCTTCAAATTGTTCAAAAACATTAGAAATTTTGGAAGAATTGAAATTTTCATTCAGATGAGGAGGCATTTTAAAGCAAGAAATATTGTAAACAGGAGAGACGAAACGACAAGAGCGGCATGTAGAAGATAAATGAAGGAGTGACCAACGCTCGCTCTGCTTTTATAATAGTATGCAAATGAGGGGTAGGAGCTGACCGTGACCAGTCATCGACCTAAAGGAGTGGGGGGAAGTACTTTTTTTTTACTACTCAGATGGAAGTAGGTTAGTAGGTCACAAAACTTTGAGTGTTAAAAAATAATGGGGGAGAAACACAACGCTATAACGCATTGTGTTTCTCCCCCATTATTTTTTAAGCAACAATTTGGAAAAAAAACTATGTGAATTTACTTTCTACGCCCCCACTTTGTAATACCATCCACTTTGTGTCTGAGGAGATAGTCTTTAGAGTCTAACTCATAAACGGATTTCTCTTTGCGCAAGGATTCAATTACTTTAATATTATATTTTTCGCCGTTACAACTTGCCAAAATGTGTTCGTTGTCAATAACACTTTCAAATAAATAAACACAACCTCTCTTAAGCCTATTTCCTTTCACACCAATAATTTTGGATTGGTATTCAATAGTGGGGGTTTCTGTCAGTTGTGGTTCAGAAAGGTGTTTCACGACATGTACACGGCAAAAACTTTCGTTTTTAACACATTTCCTCCCACAAGCTGATCCTTTCTTAATTCCCCTAGTGAGCACTTCAGGGCAAGTAGTGGGACGTCTAAATGCCCTACGACGCTCTTCTTGTAATGATTGAAATTTCTCTGAAGGAGCAGGTTTAGGGGCAGGTTTAGGAGCTGGTTTAGGAGCTGGTTTAGAGGAATCAGTTTTGTGATAGGTATGATCTTCAGGTGTAGTAAGTGGTGGGGTAGGAGGCAATGGTGATAGTGGGATGATGGGTGTACTAAAGCGATGAACAATAGTTTCAATTGAAAGGGTATTAATACGGGGAGCTGGCTTCTGCGGTGGTGGCATCATAGTTGATGGTGGTGCGGAGTCCTTTGAAGGCGAAGGTGAAGGTGGTGAAAAAATACTGCGAAGTCTAGAAGTGTTGGTTGGCGGAAGAATAGCTCCAGAAGTTGAAGGTAGAGATGCAAGTTGATTCTTGTAGCAATCAGGAAGGTTTTTAAGGCGAAGAGTTTTCTTAGGTGCAGTCGTAGTAGAAATTGAAGTTGAAATCGTAGTAGAAGTAGAAGTAGCAGAAGTAGTAGTTGGCAGAGACGACATGGTTAGAACTCCGAGTACACAGCGTGATGTCTGGAATCAGAATGAAACACTAGCCACAGTCGCCGCGTCTTTTATAACAATATGCAAATGAGAGGGGTAGCAGCTGGCCGAGACTGATTATTGACCTGGGAGGTGGGGGAAAAGGGGAAAGAGAAGGTATTTATTTCAAATAATTCGCATAACTTTTGACTAAAATAAGATAACCAAATTCTTCTTTTACCAAAATGTTTGTCTTACATAGACCTTTTCAATGATGTATCGCTTGTCCAAATCCGTCAATCCGTTATCAAGTTATAGCCATTTTAATTTTTCAGGTCATGACCGGTCATTCACCCAGAGTAGTGGGGGAAGGAGTAGGGGTAGGAGTGGGGGAAGGGGGGGGGGAATCGACTCCATTTTTTCGGGGGGGGGGATCGACTCCATTTTTTCGGGGGGGGGTCATTGACCCTTCCAAAAGTGGGTCAAGGTCATTCAAGATTTATAATGATCCAAGGTGATGGGAACAGTAATACTGTTCCCACCACCCTGTTTGCCTAGCGGTTCCCACTCCCAACCCACTAGTTACGTTCTGCAAGGGAGGTCCCTGGGCCGTCCGCATCAAAGCGTAACTTCCCGTCTGCATCAAAGCGTAACCATTAATTTCAGGGAAACTGGAACAGTTAATGCAGAAACGCAACTCTAACCCCACCCAAACTAATCCCACCCATCATATTCCTAAACAAAATGCAAAAACCTAGTCCGCTTACCTACAATTTGCGGATGTCCCACCCCTTCTAAGTGAAGTTCAACTGAACTTCTGAATTTACAGTTAATCTACCCCCTAACATCTAGCTGTAAGGCAAAACAACATTAATTATTAGTACCAACACTTAAAACTAACAACACATCATTATTAAAAACCAAATAATTCAACACAACCAAATACCTTCATTATTCTTAAATTTAATACACCTTAATGCTTAAAACCTCTTAAAAATTAATACACCTTAATGCTAAACCAAACTTAAAACTAACATCGCAATGCGCAATTTATTTCTTAAATTAAATACAACTAAACACACACACACACACACACACACACACACACACACACACACACACACATACCACATTGCATTAAAAAACGCAACGTAGTATAAGAAGTTCAAATATATATAGGCCTACTATATATTTGAAACCTCTTGCTGAGTCGCCAACAACCTTTCGCTATGAAAGTTTGTTGACGACTGACGCTAAGATCAGGCTCGTATTGCTCCTCGGATTCTCGAGTAGTGGGGGAAGTTGTTTCACTCCAGTACAGTGTTCAATCCAGTCCAGTTCGCAGCAGTGTAAAAGGAAGGCAAAGGAGTGGGGAGCGGCTGATGCGCAACAACACAAAACCAAGGTTTGAGGTTAGAATTATCCATGTGCAGTAGCGCTAAAGTGAGTAATACAGGACTAGGCGCATGCGCATAGCATAGACTGATTCCGATCCGGAGAACTCGTTGCATGCGCAGCAGGTTTGAGGTTAGAATTATCCATGGCAGCTGCCATGTTTAGTCTGGTTTCACCACATAGAGTCAGCAACCGGTTGTGACCGGCCATTGACCCGGAGGAGTGGGGGAAGGAGTGGGGGAAGGGGGGGGGCTCCATTTTTTCGGGGGGGGAAGGGGGGGAAGGGGGGGGTCATTGACCTTTCCGGTCATTGCCCCAAAACCCCCTACTACTCAGGTGAAAGTCGGTCATCAGCGGCAGCTGCCCGGAGTAATTCCTATAAAAACCAGGTAGTTGGCTCGGGCATCTGCCCAGGGAAGTGGGCCGCTGCTAGGCTATAAAACTAAACTGCTCATTTGCGCCGCGACCATTAACTTACTGGCTTTCATGTTGATTGCATCGTTATAGCTACTACATTATTTACGTCCATTTACTTCTAACCTTACCACATAGTGTTTCATTACTACATATTGTTTAGTTAATTCTAACCTATAACACTATTTTGTTAGTACATGACATTCTGTTTCATTTATCTCTTTATAACATATTTTATTTCTCAGTCTTCTTTTGACTTCAACATATAACACACCTCCTGTAATGGTTGCGCAGAGTTTAAAATTGAAACTGTTGCGAACACAACACATATTACAAAATAATTCTAAACTTTCAGTTTCAAAGTCTAAAACTAATTTAAATAAAGTAAGAAAGCGGTACAGTTTTAACCCATTATACTTTTCGACAACTTCGCGGGTTAATGTTGATGATAGTATTATTCATGACATCTTGCGTTATATGTTACACTTCAACAATTTTGAACTTGTTACACCTATCGACTGTGTTCAACAAGTTTTTTTATTTTACCCCCACTATTCCTTATATAAGTGCTCTCACCACAATTCCTACTTTATACTCCTCTATTCTTTACAGCTGAGCTAAGATTTGAGGTTAGAATTATCCATGGCGGCCGCCATGTCTGGTTCAGTTTTACCACATAGAGTCGGCGACCGGTTATTGGTCTAAAGGAGTGGGAGAAGGGGTGGTGGGGGAAGGTTGCCATTTTATAAGCCCTCTCCCTAGGCGGCGCTTCTCATTCGATCGCCAACTTTCAAACTATAAACACCTCTCCCATGGCACGAATCAATTATCCCGCTATCACCAACTACTTCAACTTAAAACTATTTCTGGTGATAGTTGGATAGAATTTTTAAAAACTTACTCTGGATGACCTTGACATGTTTTCCACATCCCAGTTATAAGTTTGAATTTCAATTTTCAACTAACTCTTAATTTTTGTTCAACTGTTAGAGTTTCTTTAACACCGACGAATTTCAATTTTGAACTAACTTTTAATTTATGCGCAAATTTACTTCACCCTAACGCCAACACTATCGCCATCTCCACCCCAACCTATATGCCATAACATATAACTACAGCATCTCATATATACCCTCTAACCCCCACCGGAAGCTATGTGACATGGCAGCTGGTGCCAGTCACAGTGGCTCGGTGGGCACGTGACCGGTTTTAAAAGTGGCCGAAACACACTACTCAATATTTTCCAAATTAAATGTTCCACAAAAAAGCACAATTAAAAGATTCACAAAATTACAATACAGTTTGGTTTTATAAACTAAAACTGTTCTGTGAGAAAAAATCCTTTAAAGCTGACAAAGTAGCAACTCCTTGCTGTACACAGAATCAAAAGGTGTTGTGTTTGGTACCTCATTAAGTTGTTCCATTCCACTGCTGCTATTTAAAGTTTTCTTTAGCTAAAACCAGTGTGGCTAAAGCAAGACTCTTAAACTAAATTGGTAACCTCAAAGAGCCACGTGATTAAAGAATAAATGTTCACTTTGTGGTTATTAAAGTAAATTTATTCAAAATTTGTATTTAAATGATTTACTGCTTTGTCATTTATTGAGTAAAAGTTAACCTTTATATTGTTAGGTTAATAATAACATTGACTCCTATACTAAAACCACTTAAGTTTTCATTTTCAGGCAAAATTTATATTATAAAATAAGTTGAATTAATTGATGCAAGAAGATTACAGTAGTGAAAATGACCATTAGAATTTTGAGCAAAATTAAAATTGAAAACATATTTTGCAATTTACAAATCAAAAATTAAGATGAATTAATTGCATTTAACATTTTCACTTTTTTTGGACAATGGGCTTTAAATCCATCGAAAACAAGCAAGATATTGAAGGGATGCTGGTTTTTTAGGGTTTTCAACTGATTTTGTTTGTTTTCTTCAAAAGTCAAGATGTAAGATCATTTTAGTCTAAAAACACAACAATATTATCTTAAGGAATATGATTTTTGACCATTCATTTTTTATAACCTTCGTTGCTTAAGACTTCAGAACGTCCAATTTTATTTAAATTTCAAATTTTATTCATTCATTTATTTTATAGCTTAAGACACAATTTTATTTATTTTATTATTTTGATACTTTCAATTGTATTACCGATCATATGGACTTTTTTAACAGTAAAAATCGATTTACTAGATCCTCTAATGGTACAAATTAACTATAGTGGTTAAAAAACCTACAGTTAAAGCTGCAAGTAGGTCATTAAGTCATTTGGTTTGACAAGCAGAGTTGATAGAGATAAATCAAAGATGGGACCAATTCCAGATTACCGGTTTATTAATTAAAATCTTCGCTCTACCCCCCCCCCCTCCCACCGACCTTCTCTCACCCTCTTTTAAACGCTCCCCCGCCCAGTTGAGCGTTAAGTCGCGTCGTCGTTCGCAATTCTTCCTGAACCCCTCTTATGACCTCCAAACATAAATTACTGATATTTAGGTGAGGTTTCTAAAATCGCTTACATTTATTTTATAATTTTTATATCACAAAACGTACGTAAGAAAATTGTTTCAACTACCTAACATTTGATGTATATTCCAGAAGATGAGTTTATCGACGCAAATACCATGAAATGTGGTTCGCAATATATCGTCAATTCGCTACTCCATTTACTAATTATTTTAATTACAACCTTAACGCCTAATTAATCACTGAGAATAACCAATCAATGTGTTCGATATTTATTTCCCACCATTAATATTTTCCAATATTATAATATGTATCACTCACTACTTGTTCATCTAAGTTTCATAGTTTTACCCTTAATAATGCCCACCACATGTTATTCAATAATTTCATTTTGTTTATATTTACCATATGACTTTTCCTATTCTTACAAAAATCAATACAGTCCACTTCTAATTTTTTACCAGTTTATTCCCTTTAAATATTTTCATTACTCTTTTGCATTAAAATGATCAGTCAATCACAAAATGTTTACAATAAAAACTCAATTACTACTGTATTAGAATCATAAACTTGTGTGATGAACGAAGTATCAAAGAAGACTGTCTATGAAATATGCAAGAAGACTAGTGAAGTGTAATGGGGTACCCCGGACAGGCTACATCAAACACTAATAAAGGTTTGTGTTTTTAAATATTAGCAAAACAATGTGTTACAAATAAAGAACTTTTGATTTTGTTAGTAATATAATTTATTCTCTTAGACTGATCATTTTGCAATACCGTATTACCCTCTTATACCTTAAACCCATACAATATTCATAAAACGATAAACCGAATACATTCGGTTTTGGGAATGCGCCAACTAACCCAGAACAATTTAGAAGCTAGTTGGGCTTTAAACATGCTTATGTCACTTACCTTGCTCCCTGCAAACAAAATTGAAATCGGAATAGAAGTTGTGAATCATTACTTGCTGGAGCACAACAATTCCAACGAATTTCGCTTGTTGATGGGCTATATCAACAACTACTGGGCCAATACTATCGGCGTGGATCACTTTTCTGTATTTGCTCAAATACACCGCACTAACAACGCCTTGGAATCCTTTTATTCCGGTTTGGTGCGGTAGTTAGGACCTCATCCATCCGTGTGGAATTTTCACAATCATTTACGGAAAATTGAACTATCTAATTTTCAAGACTTGGTACGTGTCCAGGGCCATGTACGCCATGTACGGCCTACTTCAAGGGCCTACCAACGTCAAGACAAGGCGATAAAATTGGCCCAGGAAAAGTTGACCTCAGGGGCTTACAATGTTGCTCAATTCCTTCACAGAATGGCACATTGCAGCCTTGGTCTAACAACTAGGGCGCTAAACCAACGAAATGAAGCCCCCGGTGATGCAGAAGCTCCAGAGAGGTTACCGGCAGAACCTCGTATGCCCCAAAATCATTTACCCATTGCCAATGCTGAGCCGGCTGCAGGGGAGGGGAGAGATGAAGATGATGATTACGAGGTGTTTATCCCTCCCTCGTGTCCACCAGCGACAAGCATGTCGACCCTGGCGAGGGCGCGGACCTCAACCCAACCGGCAGCGCCGCCAAGCACCGCCCGCCGCAGCAGCCGCAGTGCCTGCCGTCGAAGATGAAGAAGATCAACCAAGACTCCTGCAGAGAGACCAAGTTCTGCCAGCCACAGTGCCAGCACAAGAAGATGAAGAAGATCAACCAAGACCCCTGCAGAGAGACCAAGTTCTGCCAGCCACAGCGCCAGCACAAGAAGATGAAGAAGATCAACCAAGACCCCTGCAGAGAGACCAAGTTCTGCCAGCCACAGTGCCAGCACAAGAAGATGAAGAAGATCAACCAAGACCCCTGCAGAGAGACCAAGTTCTGCCAGCCACAGCGCCAGCACAAGAAGATGAAGAAGATCAACCAAGACCCCTGCAGAGAGACCAAGTTCTGCCAGCCACAGCGCCAGCACAAGAAGATGAAGAAGATCAACCAAGACCCCTGCAGAGAGACCAAGTTCTGCCAGCCACAGCGCCAGCACAAGAAGATGAAGAAGACCAACCAAGAGCCCTGCAGAGAGACCAAGTTCTGCCAGCCACATCGCCAGCACAAGAAGATGACTTTGACTACTATCAAATTCCTTGGGCTCCCGATTACGAGCTCCCAAGCTGAACCCGACTTAGGCACCTATCCTGCACATGAACCTTACTGGCTTCGTTATAGAACAGTGCCACTAACATGCCAACAAAATATTTATTTCGACCTAATGCCTTTGAATACCATTGAGGAACTGGCAGATTTAAGGACAGGACTTAACATTGGTCCACGGGATGTGGACCTGACTGTTAAGCCACCTCTGCCTCACCTACAGGCCAACAAGGATGGCCATTCCTTGCGGCCATGCGATTGTTTGCAACGAATGTCTCCCCACATTTATAGAAAAAAAAATTGAGATGGTAACAAGGGGGAATGGAGATATTGTTACTACTGACATTAGATTACCAAAAATTTGTCCAACGTGCAGATCAATTATTGGGCAAGTTATCCCAATATATTTGTCGAGGAAACTGAAAGTTGAAGGTGAGACTCACCCAAGCTACACCTTTGTCTGCTTTTCCAGCCAGGGAGAAAATATCTTCGCAGACCAGGGGAAAAGTTTATTTGCTGTTTTTTATATAATAAAATATTTTTTGTTCTTAAAAAAAAAAAAAAAAAAAAATATATGTATGGGTTTAAGGTATAACAGGGTAATACGGTATTGCAAAATGATCAGTCTAAGAGAATAAATTATATTACTAACAAAATAAAAAGTTCTTTATTTGTAACACATTGTTTTTCTCATATTTAAAAACACAAACCTTTATTAGTGTTTGATGTAGCCTGTCCGGGGTACCCCATTACACTTCACTAGTCTTCTTGCATATTTCATAGACAGTCTTCTTTGATACTTCGTTCATCAAACAAGTTTATGAATCTAATACAGTAGTAATTGAGTTTTTATTGTAAACATTTTGTGATTGACTGATCATTTTTATGCAAAAGAGTAATGAAAATATTTAAAGGGAATAAACTGGTAAAAAATTAGAAGTGGACTGTATTGATTTTTGTAAGAATAGGAAAAGTCATATGGTAAATATAAACAAAATGAAATTATTGAATAACATGTGGTGGGCTTTATTAAGGGTAAACTATGAAACTTAGATGAACAAGTAGTGAATAATACATATTATAATATTGGAAAATATTAATGGTGGGAGATAAATATCGAACACAATGCATAAAATTCTTTAATTAAGACAGTTGAAAAATTTGTAAGAAAACTGTCATCCATACTTTAGAACTGTATGCATACTGTCATCCATACTGTATGCAATGATGGTAACTGGTAACGAACGCAAGGTTTAAATTAATATTTTTGAAACGCAATTTTTTTCTTAAGTAGTTGAAAAGTCCACACGGTGTCCATAATTTGTTTGACTTTTTAAAATTCAATTTTAAATTAAATGTTCTTTTTTTGTGACTCATGTAATCACAGAATTCAGTAAGAAAATTTTTACATTTATGGTTACTACTATTTATTAAAAACTTTAATATTTAAAATCAATTATTGTTTTTATGAAACAATTTCCAAACAATACAGTAACAACAGTAATAACAACAACAGTGTAACAACAGTAATTTCCAAACAATTTTTATGAAACAATAATGTTAAAATGAAGAATCGGAATTATCATTGTATCTTCAACTACCAAGACCTGGGATCCAAATTTACGTGTGAAAAAAAATTTGCATGCTATTGAATTAACTCGTTCCACTTTACAGAAGTAACAAGACAGGTTAGGACAAGTAAACTTATCAGTATTTGTAAAATAATAAAAAAGGTAAACATTGAACTCAAGACTGCAATGTAAGAGCAGAGAGTATGTTTTCCATTGTAACATCGCCGAGAACTTATCGGCCAGGAGGGAAATCTAGTGAAAATCTATATCTTTCATACCACAACAAAGTAACGTCGCGGCCACCCGCGCTGCATGTAGAGTGGGCGTCTGCAGAGCGCTTGCCGTTGACTCGTCAGTGCCGATACTTTGGTCAACTTGACGGTGTAAAGGAGGTACTGAGATAAATTATTGACGTAATTGACGTTATTTCTGAACTTTGAAATAGTAAAAACATAACATCAATAACAGAAATTTCTAAAAGAATAATTAGGTAAAAATAGTTGTTAGGAAAATCTTTTTTCATTAGTTATTCAAGGTAATATGTAGAAGCCGCGTCCGCACTGGCCGAAAATTCGTGGCGAACTTGTTCGGCGAACACAAAAAATCAACAAACATTCCTAGCGAACAAATACCGTCCATATGATTTACATTCTAAAAGGTTAGCAAAGAACAAACAAAAGTTTGCAAGAACATTGTTCGGCGAACATGTTCAGCCAGTGCGGGCGCGGCTTTATCTTAGTTAATAATTACAATTTACATTTTCTGAATTTGTTCTTATTTTGATACCAGCTCTTCATTTATAGTTGAAAATTTGTTATTACCAACATTTTGGAAGTAAAAACTTTATAAATAAAAAACTCATTAGTAAAATGATCTTGCTTTACATAATGGTTATGACTTAACACCCCAAAGGATTTTAAGCAATCGAAACTAAAAAATAATTACTTATGACGAAATAGATATGCGGGACATTAAAAACTGAACAACACAACCAGTGTTCTGTGAATTTATGTAATTTTCCTATAAGGTAAAAATTCAATCATTCAATATTTAAAAAAGTGCTTCGTTCAAGGTCTAAATATAAAATAATAAAATACTCTCCATGAGCATTATCTTGAAATCCCCGTGCTACACTCAAAACTTTCTTGTTATTTTTAATCCAGACGATATATTTTTAAGTACAGTGAAACTTGGGTTACATTTTAAGGGTGTGTTGAAGAGTGAAGGGAAGTGTGAAGAAACAACGCGTCTCTTTTAAAGTCAAAACAATATCACTTCAACTCAAGCGAGGTCGTAGCGCTCTGTTAAAAGCACCGATGTTTAAACGAGACCGCGAACAGGATAAGATAGCGCCATTAGGATAAGTGTCATGAACGATCTGGGGAGTGGACCGGCTTTTAGAATAAAGTCCATGTCATTCTATACTCACTTCGAGTTATTAAAATGTACACTCAAAACATGCAGCGCGTCTCTCTCGCTCTCCCTTATTTTTCGATATTGAACTATCATACAACTCGTTTTTATGTCTTTCTTTGTGTGTTTGCACTTTGTTTCTTTTAGAACGAAATTAAATTTGTAGTGAAGTGAAAGTGAATTCAACCAGCTTCAAATAAATAATGTTTTTATTGCAATCTAATAATTTTAAATTAAGTATGGTTGTCCGAATTCCTTTTAATAAACTCAAATTGGTTTATCGTATTAGGCTTTCGTAACACTATTTTACAAATACTAATACATTTTGAAAAGGGTCGGAAACAATGGCTACTTTAATCACTGCTTTGTCAATTTGTATTTATCTATTTTTTCCTCATTTCCACGGTTTATGTCATTACACTACCCGAATATCAAATTAAACCTCTTAAGTAGTAGAAATGCCTCAAACCCCATCTCGAAAGTTTGCTTGAGTCGAAAATGGCAGCCTTTCAAACTCTGAATATAAATCGAATTTTAATCTAAACGCTTTAAAATGTAATAATATTTTAAATAGTTGACCTTTTAAAGGTCCGGTTGGCGGCAAACGTTGGCTTTTACAATTACCTTTTTGTAAAGCGGATAGCTTGACATACGCTTATTATACTACCCTTGAAACCACATGGACGTCCAAAAAAAAGTCCTGAAAATTTTTTCTTTGTCCATAGCCAATTTTATCCATAATTTCTTATATCCATAATAATTGAAGAAGTTAATTATTAACTTCCTCAAGAGGAAGTTATTCTTTGGAAGTTATCACATTCCAAAGTTTTAATAATATGATTTTAATCTAAATTTTTAGTGTCTGCCTTTTTTCTCCCGACTGTTATACTGAGTTCGGGTTTTACGGCGTTGTATTCTACATGTTAAGTATTCTTGTTTGATATATATATATATAAACCTAATGAAATGCGTTCAAATTTAGTATGCTTAATATAAAATTTTATTAATACTGACCCATTTTATGCCAACCCCGATTTTGGGCATGATCCCCACATGGGATTTCAAGGGACTTTTGGAGGAAGGTTAGGGGATCCCACAAAATACATTCCAACAGAAATTGTCTGTCCAAAAAATGATTTAATTTTTTTCGATTAATTTTACTACACTAAAAGGCGATACACCGATGCGCTGACTGTTCCCGGAAGCTGGACATGGAAGTGGTCGTAGGATACCGCTCACCCTCCACACAGTGTTCGACGGGGTAACGAATAATGTTGCTCAAACCCACTCTAAGGAGTTAAATTTATTATTTTCTGAACTGTAAAAGATTTACAAAATTGACTAGCGCTCACTCACATTTGCTTGAGTATAATGAGCAATGTTTAATTCCAAGACTAAAAAGATAGGATCTGAATTCACCGATTCTATAATAACTTGCATTGTCCGACAAACTTTCATTGCATGATGAAAAGTTAAAAAAATGACATTTTTGAAAAATTCTATTATATTTTTGGAAACTGGTCAGTCATCTAATGGCGTCCAATCACACATACTTGGTACATTTGTCTACATTGGTTACTTGGTTGTGCTATTTTTTTATCAAAACACATTTTTACTGTACTAGCCGGCCTAACAATTGCTAGCAAATCAGGGAGGACAGATGTTTCAGTTATAAGACATTTTAAAACTAATTGGCTCATGATCAAATGAACTTTTTTCTGAATTTTGACCAGTGGGCGATTTATAGTTTATATAATTCTTCAAATAATTAAAGTGGCTTCTTATTAAAAACCCTTTATTAAATTTGGAGAAGACATATATTTGACCATAATCATGTGTTTCTATTTAATTTACATTTTATAGCCATGATCTTTAACCCTAAAAAGGACAAACCTGATTAACATTTTTACTGTAAGTAATCTTTACTAAACTTTAAACGAAAAAATAACCCATTTAACTAAAATGCGAACAATTTTAATATTTCACTTTTAAAGTAGGAATTGCAATAGGGATAAGCTGTAAATTAAATGCCTAAATAAATACTTCCAAGAAACTTACCCAAAAGGGGAAAGGAAAAATATTATCACATGTCAAAACTTTTAAATCATTCACTACTTTCAACTTCACTCATCAAAGTAAACTTTTAAAAAGAGGGCTCTAAGATGCAGGACTGACTTATATAGTTTTAAGAGAGATGCCCTCTGATTGGTCGGGACTCACAGCATCTAGAATGTTCAAACCAATCAGGGTGCAGCTTACCTGTCAATACCTACAAAATACAGTTTGCGGCAAAAAAACGATCTATTTTCTTTCGCGCACCGCTCAGCGACAGGACGTCTGAGAGAGGTGGGAGTAGGCTTGTTGGAACGCAAATTTTATGCCAGCAGTAGTCGATTCAACAACTCTACTTCGTTATCAAGACGTATTTCAATACTCGGGATTCAATCATTGCTACTCAGCGGCAGTTTCATGCATTCTTTCAATTAGGTAAACATTTAGAATTCCGTATCCAAGCACAGTTATGCAGTGGGTTACTAACTAAGGATCAACTTGATTTGATTTGAAAACGAAGCCAACAGGCCTTCCAAGGTCAGCCTGAGAACATGTATAGAGTCCATGATGCTGTGTGGAAAACAGTCCTCGTCAGCACAAAACAAGCTAGTGATTTGCTTGTGCCTACGCCAGAAGCATTTTGTTAAGAGATTTGTAAAGTTTACACTAAATGCTTTTAAGAGAGAGTATTCCAAACCCATTACATTGTTGTGAATGTAATGGTGAATGGTGGTGTAATGGTGGTGTAATGGTGAGTGGTGTAATGGTGATTCCCGAAGTGAATGTACACCTCGGGAATCGAACCCATGACCTCTTGAACCAGAGTCCAAGACGCTAACCGGTAGTTTAGCGAGATGCCTTGAACATGGCTGGCCCCATGGTTTGACAAATTTTGTGGTTCGATCTTAATTTCCATCCATACAAATAGATTGGCTATTGTTAAGTAATTAAAGCCCTCTGACCTTGCAAAGCGAAAAATATTCGACAAACAAATGAATGATGCTGATAAAGATATGTTAATGTTTACTGACGATACGTACAAAATACGCCCCGTTAATGAACGCGCGTTACTAAACATACCTAATGGATGTTTAAAAATATGGGTTAGGCGACCACTACTACATGACTACTGAATGGCATAAAATTTTCTTTCCAATAAGCCCACCCCCACCACCCCCAGACGTCCTGTCGCAGAATATTACCTGAAAGAAAATAGGTCGTTTTTAATGCCGCACCCTGTATTTGACATGCTAATTCAACTTTCCAGAACAAATTCGTCAATTTTTCCTGCTTAGTTCAAATTACTGATTGTTACTTCTTTTTTTCTTATTATTAAAATTGAGCAATCCATCTCAGACTTACCATACTAATTATTTTTACTAAAATATTATTTATGACTTTAACAAACAAACAGATAAGATCACTATAACAATCAAAATGCTACAACTTTAGTCACCAACTATATAACCATGAACAAACCGATGTTTTAAGGGTATTCCATGAGTAAAGGTTTTATGCATTCCCCAACATAATGGTGTAATCACCTTCCTTCTTTCTTAGCTTCTAAAAATACATAATTATTGTATCATTTCCGATTTGCAACGCCAATAAGGACTATTGATAATATTGTAAAGAATTCAATAACCTATAGAGAATAAATAATAGCGTTGAAGTGAGAGAATGAAATAGAATGATACAAACCTTTCAAAATCACACTTTTGATTTTTAGGGGTCTTTGCTCTTTCAAGTCACTAGTATAATTAAGTAGTCAACAGTGTTTAACTTAAGACTAACTCATCCTATATCGGTTTATTCACATGTTGCAGAAGAAACGAGAGATTATGAGAAGTCTTGCTTTTAGACCAGTGTCTCTCTCTTACCTTTCGGTTTGTTTCACTAATATAAACCTATAAAACATAGGTTATTATCACTATACACTGGTAAATGTATAGTATGTGCTAAATACTTACACCATACAACCAATGCTTATACGTTCCAGATTAAATTAATAAAACTGTATTTAATTCTAAAGATATATCTAAACTGAAAACTGAACAATAATTTATTATTGATTCTCCAATGTTTATTTTATTGAATAATATACTTTATTTCTGTAAGAGTCCATAAAGAAATAAATTATGTCATATCAAAATAAAGATACGATTTATTTGATCACAGTGTAGATATTTAAACGTTCGTGTTACAAGGCGGCCAGCGCAGGCCGGCCTAGCAACTTGAACTACATTACTTACACTGACCACTCCTAATCCTATCTAGCGGCCATTTACTGAACTACTCGAGCGTTGACTGTTACTTCCATCAGAGATCAGTGCAGTCATTTTTACTCTTTACACAATTTTACACTAAACCGTAAAATATAAGAAAAACTAATGATTATAAATACGTGTCTATGCAATATTAGAAAAAGTGTTCTACATGACACTCAGTGTCGGTAAACTCAATTCTGTCCCACTTTATCGGTAGGTTCTCGTTTATAGGAGATAAAACTAGAAACTTAAATAACCCAAACAATGCCTCCTCCGCGAACAAATCTGTTTTCCGCCACTTCACGGGTACGCTGAACCTTGAGGTGTTTAGTGTGCAATATTTGCAGGCCTAAGACTTGCGTCTTGTTATAGGCCCATAATATCTTTATCATAGTAAGTTTCACGATAATAGTCCGATGGAAATTTTAACAGCTGTGTCCCCTCTCTCCCCCTGCAACGTTGTCAGTTGTGGTTATGTTTACCATGTGCAATACAGTATGAAAAAGTGTTTTAGAATAAATCTGGCAACAATGCATCAACTCTCATCGGACTATTTTCGTGAATCCTACTATAGTTATCTTCTATAAGTGAATTTAAGAAGTTGTAGTAAAGGCAAGGCACTAGGGCTCCTCGAGTACATGGCTCATTTAATGGGAAATGGTGAACTGGCAAGGCAAGGAGTGGGTGGAAAGTGTCGACAGTGTTACCACCACAGTAAATGCTACGTGTTTGTTATCAAATTTTCCCTGTCGTCTGCTTGTCAACTGTGGTGTGGAACGGATTATAATTGTTAACTTCTTTGACATATCGATCTTTGACACACCGGTAGTATACATAGTCAATGATAACAGTTAAGTAATACATTAATAATTTACAAAGACAATTAATTATTTTTTTAATAATAACCTTTGTTAAATAACACTAAAAATAAACACATTATTATTTTGCCCTCACTTTTCGTTTATCTCCGACTGTCCTCGAAAGCACAATAATCGGCATTACTTACTTGAAAGATTGGCATCTGCATCACTACATGGTTGGCAACAATCTCAACACTTTCCCCCACTCCTTTATTCAACTGTTCCCCACAAAATGAGCGATGTACTCGAGAAGCGCTAGTGTATAAGGCAGAGGTAAAATCAAACAAAGCTTAATATATTAACACGTAAAATAAAACATAAAATTGTTACATTTTTTGAGTTAATCCAAATATTTGTTTTTAGCTCACTTAACCCAAGTTTTTTTAAGGTAGTGTGTATTAGTTCAGTTAATCAAAAAATGAATACGTGATATTTGAATTAATAAGGGATTTAGGGACAACATTCGTTTATTATTGGGTCAAACATTTTTTGTTCATAAGATTTAGCGTCCGTCGCCGGACAACAGATGTTTCCCAGCTAATCTCAATAACGGTAAAAGTACAAATATTGGGAAAACTGGATTCGTCACGACGAAACGTTTTTTGTTTGGAAATTAGACCGGAAAATTCCGGTAAATCAAGAACCTCATTGCAATTAGTATATTAGAGTGATTTCAAAGTTGAGTTATGATGTCATGGTATAGTAATGTAGATACCGTTGGTTGTTTCCCTAGTTTTAGTTACTTTAGCGAATTTCTCTATAGGGAATACGCTACTGCTGTAGTACTCACGGTAAGAATCAAGCCCTTGACCATGTTATTTTTTTCGTTATGAGGTCCCTAGAAGCTAAAAACATCGTTTAAATTCATATATATGTTTCTGTTAACACGATTACTCCCCAACGAATCCTCAAATTTTTATGAAATTTGGTACATATGTGTAAAGCATTCTTTAGGCTAAGTTAGAAAGCCAGGATGATCGGACTATGAGAACGGGGTCTTATGGGGTTTCAAAAGGATCAAATTTGGATTTTTGGGGTGTTTCATCCTTAATTTATAAAATTTACCTATTTTTTAAGAGACCATTCAAAAGAGCTTTGAAAAATAAACAATTTAGTATTTTGAATCATTAACTTAGCTTAACTGGTTATGGAGAAAACGCCAACAAGTTTTTCCATGTTTTTCTAGTGGGAAATTAATAAAATCTAATATATCGCTAATTTATTTACATTTTAATAAAATTTGAAATATACCTCTAATAGGCGATGAGTTACTAATATTTGGTAAAAAAACCCCGCTGACAGCAAATCCTCGAAAGTTTGCTTGAGCCAAAAATGGCTGCAAATCAAACTTTGAATATAAATCAAATTTTAACCTGGACGCCTTTCATTGTGATAATATTTGAAATGATTGACCTTTTAAAGGTCCGGTTGGCGGCAAACATTTGCTTTTACAATTACCTTTCAAAATGCGGATAGCTTGATATATGCTTATCATACTACCCTTGAAACCATTATCATACTACACTGGACGTCCAAAATAGGGAGTCCAGAAAATTTTTCCAAATCCATAGTCATGCTATAAATAATTTTAAAGGTCTTAGTAGGGAGAGCATGTATCCTAAAACCAGACCTCATGAGGTCAAATACGTCAGAAGTTATCAAATTTCAAAGTTTTGATCATATTATTTTAATCTAATTTTGAATGTCTGCCTGCCATTTTCCCCCTGACTGTAATTTTAAGGTCGATTGTATTCTCAAATTTTAAGATATTGAATTTGATATAAACCTTCTGGAATGACTTTAAATTTAGTATGCTTACTATAAAATTTTATTGTAACTTCTAATGGGCCAACCCACATTTTTTGGCATGATCCCCATATGGGATATCAAGTTACTTTACGGATGAAGGTATGCGGATCCCATAGAATACATTTCAAAATAAATTGTCTTCCCAACAATGATTTCATTTTTCCTGGCTATTTTATTACACTATAAGGCCATATGCCGATGCTCTGTGATGAAGTGGTTTTGGGACTACGTCCCACGGAAGGTGCCAGGCCGTTAGGCATAGAAGTGGTGAAAACACCATGGGTAAGATATCCGTTACACTCCACACAGTGTTCAACGTGGTAGCGAGTAATGTTGCTCAAACCCACTCCAAGGTGGCAATATTATTATTTGCTGAACTGTAATGGATTTACAAAACTTACTTAATGTTTCTTAAGTAGTGTTCACTCAAATTTGCTTGAGTATAAAGAGCAATAGTATTATGTTTAATTTCGCTGTAGGATCTGAATTCACTGATTCTATAATAACTTGAACTGTCCGACAAAATTTCTTTGCATTTGCATGATGAAAAAGTTTGGAAAACTTCTAATATATTTTTGGAAGCTGGTCATCTAATGGCGTTCAATCATACAAATTTGGTACAGTGGTCTACTGCGATCATTAAGTGACAATTCCCACTACTCGAGCGGTAAGTGGACATCATGAGGTCAAAGAATGTTCGGTCCATGGTCCTGTCACTCAGGCACTCCGCAGTGGCTTTTGGTTCTAGTAGTGATGGGTGTTATTTCGTAAACTTTTAATTGTTAACGGATAAAGGAAAATAACAGTTGCAACAGTTAAAAGCTTTGCAAAGTAACAGCTACTGATGAAAACGTTATTAATTCAAAGACAACGACTTAAAGACTGTTTAGCATTACTTACTAAATTGATAATGTTTATTATAAGGTAAAATATTCACGATAGTATAGAAAATAACAAAGACATATAACAGATACAAACAAGTTAAAGTTCGTCAGGAGTTCTCTTTCGTATAACACCTTCAACTATAAAAGAAGCAATCCAGGTTTGCTTAGTTTTTTTTTTTTTGCAATAAACAACCCTTTGATAAAAATTAACTGAAGAAATCTTCAAATTAGAACATCTACTGCAACGACTAAAAATTTAATTACATTAACACAATCTTTCTTTTTGATATTTACTATTCAACATTACTCCTTGGTAAACAAAGCCAATACAGCTAATGGTAGATTATAGTAAGACTCGCCTACGGCTCGATGGGGGCTCCGCCCCCATGCCCCCTCAGGGTGTTGCCCAGAAATTCGTTAATTGTTGTTTAAGTGGCATATAATGAACAGAATACATATAAATATAAGACTTTGTAAATGAGCAAAATAGCAAAATAAATGAGTTTGTAAGTTTATTTATAACATAAATTAACTCCCACGACTGCAGAAATAACCTAAATTTGAACTTATGCAACTAACTCAATCTAAGGAATGAAAATATATTCGCCTACGGCTCGTTTTCAGAGACTCTTTCCCCAAACCCCCTTCCTAATTCCCCCGAATTCTATAAAGGTAATGGAGTTGTGAATAAATTTATTATGTAGGTATTGTATAAGTATTTACTTAAAATTATAAAATACGTATAAATAAATATATGATAAAATTAAATGGATAGACTGCATAAAAATGTGCAGTAGATCATCGAAAACAATGAAAAATTCCATTGAAACAAAATAATTGGGAATCTTAACAAAGTGGATAAAACTTGCCAAAAACCCCTTTTATTTACAAAAATACTATTCAGTTACTATCCTTCAATTAGTTGTGTTGAAACTCCAGGGAATAACATAACGATCCAGTAATATTGAACATACAATGATAAATACATAATGTAATATTGGCATTCATTACAATTCCTTCATTTCAGTTTTCAATGATGTAAAACTTTAAATTTACCTAATTTCCTAAAAAATTACTGTCAAGGCAAATAAAAAAACTTCAAGCTTCTAAATACAATAATACAGCAGTTACTAACAAAAGTTTGTTAAATAATGGTTAAAATATTAAAGTTACCATACACGTCAAAGGACGTATGTTTTAGCCGTAGGACCAGGTCAGTAAATAAATCAAAGTAAAACAATCAGTTGCTTGATATAGCAATTCGTTCCGACTCACTTTCAAAAGAAGAATACGTGATATTGAAAATCATCATGATAATTTTTAAGTTTGATAATTTAATTGATATTAATACTGTGCAAGATATGTCTATGTGCAAAGTGGAGGTTCTGAGTAAAATATTATAGTAGTTGTAAAATTACGTCTACATGGGATAAAATTCCCCGCAAAAATAAATAAACATTTAATTATGTTTAATTGTGAGGACTGGGGGCAAAAATTCATAGAACCAAACTTGTAGTAACTTGAAAGATGTTCGCGAGGATTGCCTCAGATGTTATAATTTGGCCGCTAGAGTAGAAAAAAATAATGTCATATTTATTTTGGGTAAAAATGTTTGGTCGCTAAATTTTGAAATCAGATAGTTTTCTGGGACAGGAAATAAAAAGCTTTTTTTTATTTTAAATGAAAATACTGTACTGCCACCTTTTTAAATTAAACATTAACTTATTACGCACTAAAAGATAAATCAATTGTGTAATCTGCTATTTTAGTAAAAATTTTTGTTGAATTGTAAAATTTAAATTAGCATGCTATCAGGTAAAGTCAATGATGTACTTCCTAAAGCCGCGTCCGCATTGGCCGAACATGTTCGCCGAACAAAGTTAAGATACCAGTATAATATGTTAAAACTACCATCCAGTATAAAATATATATAAAAATACCATAATAAAAAATATAAAATACCATAAAATTTATAATCGATCGATCCAATCAGTATATGACATTGTATAAAATGGTGATATATCAGATCATATATTCTTTTTTAGTTTTTTTCTCTGCAACCACTCAAGATACCACCTGGAAATACTAAATAATTTTTATTTTTAAGCTCTTGTAAGATTTGTAACTTAATAAATATTGTTGTTTAACAACCCTAACAAGGACAAGCATCAAGAAGATGTGCCAAAAACCAAGAAGAAACAACTAAGTTGACCGGTCCTATGCCTAAGTGGTCAATCAGGACGACGCGGGATATGTTTATATGTTAAAACTCGTTTAAATCAACAAAAATTACAAATGGATAACATAGATCTTTTTTAAGAGGTTGGCGGACCTCTTTTTTGCCTTACTTTGCCCCGTCTTATAGACTATTGATCTGTGCGTGGATCGTATTAGACAAAGTAAGGGGGTGAGCCACTACAGTACAAGGTGAAAGGTACTGATAAAAGTCACTAGCAGAACGCGGATTCGAACCCAAGACATCGCTGCCATGGTCTCGAAGTCCGGCGCGCTAACCACTACGCCACCGACTCACCTAAACTTTAATTACCAACTTTAATTGCGTATATTATAAGGAAGATGGCAGACTGAAGAACGAGAACGATTTGCGCGTGTCCCTAAATGTGCATTGAGAGAATGCAATGGGCCGAACAATCCAACTATTCGGTTTACGAACAATTAGGAATACTTGGAAAATCCCCCATCCCATTTTATCGAGAGGCATTTAAGAGTGATTTATAAATTTAAAAGTCTCCAAGTTATTCTTAGCATCTCTATTGTTTAGGTGAAAACAGTAATTTGTTTCGATTCAACACTACCAATCAATATTTTCTAAGTTGAAGAAACATATAAAGTGAATACGATAATTACTATCCCTTTTATAAAGTACTACGTAACTTTTTATAAAGTTACGTAGGCCTTACTTTTGTTTTAGGAATAGCACTTGAACTTCTCAGTACTAAGTTTTCACTGAAGTTATTCTTATGGCTACAGGCATTATTTAACATTTTAAATAGAAATTAAATAGCAAAATTAAAAATATTTTTTATATTAAGAGGTCAGTGAGCGAAACTAATGAAGTCACCCTGATTTTATTATAACTTAACTACAATATTCATTAACTTTTTGAGGAGAAGTACGGGTGTTAAGCCAGTGAAAATGAGGACAGTATATAAATTAATACAACGAATCTTCTGCGTAGATAGTAAAATTGTGAGATCACATACTAACCTTTAAGGACAGGGAAACATTTAAAGGATTTCCAGATGTATTGGTCTTTAGCAATGTAATTTATAAACGAATGCTAAATATTGTGCATAAATCCTTATCTTCGTTTACAAATACAAAATCTTTAATGGAGAATCATTACTAAAAAAGATATGTTTATATTTATATTTTCCAATGTAGCGTCCCAATACGGTAACACCGGGTATTATTGCTACCGATAGGGCGGCATGAGACAAGCTTTGAAACGGGGGATAGTGTTAAGTCAAACAGCACCCTCCTTTGAATGAAAGATAAAACAATTTCACTTGTGATGAAGAGCGGGGTCGAAGCACTATGTTAAAAGCACCGCCACCAAACAAAACCGCGAACGGGGGGAGAAATCGCCATTACGGTAAGTGTCAAAATGATCTGGGTGTGTGACGGAGGAGACCGCTACTGCTCACCGACGCAAGTCTGGGAACGCACAATGCATCTAGCTCACATTTCATTCGTCTTTCCACAGTTCTTTAAAGGTATTTGGCAAAATTGCATGAAATCTATATAAAGTTTACCGATGTATCCATCCACTGTTCTTGAAATGGATTCTCATGAACATTGTTCATTTTGTTCAAAATTAACTAAGCTATATGTAACAAATAGCCTCAATGCGTGAAATGCAAATTGTCATTAGCAAGCGCAATTAGCTAGGGCTAAACTGACAAATTTAAGACTACATTTATTATCAAACATGCAACATGCAATTTGCGATGATCTGAGAACTTCCACAGTAGGTTATGATTTTGTATAGCTACAGTATTTGCTTGATAAGAATGTATAATTTAAAATTATTTCTTTAGTTTTTTAAGGTATGATACACCTCTAGACGATAACGAGGTGGCTGGCAATGTAATCTCGAATGTCGTTCTGTTATTACATTCAAACATGTTTTGTAAGATATAAAGTCTTCAGAATATCATTTTAAATGTGTATTTGAGCCTAATAAGATATCGCTAAATTCCACTTTTCTTCCGTAAATTGTGTTTACAGTGTGCTCAAACTAAGAACTTGATTTTTAAGATTTCCCCGCTGTGCGATATTTGTGTGTCCGTAGAGAAATCACAACCTTCTACGTTTTGTCCCGGGATACTTTATATAAAGCAAAACAACAGCACTCACTTCCACATAGCAAATAATATTACGTCTTTTATTGTCATTTTACCTGGTCATTTTGTTACAACGTTGTTGATTGTAGTGACCTTAGTAGGCGATGTCACTCCTTCAAATGGATTTGGTAATACGTATATTTTCTTCAAAAATCAAATGTTATGTGTAATATAACACTTTATAATTATTTCTTTATCGAAAAATGATTAACAATTATTTGGTTAAGATAGTAGTATATAGTTCCCAAGTCAAATGAATTTTGATAAAAAATTGTATTTATTCATAGAAAACAGTATTTAAATTAGGAACACCCACAATGATGGTATCAGAAATAGTATTAATAGAATATAGGTTGAAAAATAACATTCCGTTAAAATCATGTCATTAAAAAATTGCAGTTAATAATTATGAGTATTTAATAAGAAGTTTTTCTGTGTAACGAGCCTCTTCAACACCCGCTAAAATATAAAAATTATTGAAATTAAGGAGAAACTAAGAGTTGTTGATTGTGTACATTCAAGACACGAAGAATTGCTCTTAATTTAAAGGACTCTATGATTAGGATTTTCAAAATAATCATTTTTAATCATGTAGCATGTATAAGGTTTAGCTTCGGAAATTTTTATTCAATGGGTCTGTTGGTATTTAAAGAGGACTTGGAGTTCTAGTACTACGTAATCAAGTTATCAAAATTAATCATTCATGCAACAATTACTAATTATATTGTACCTTGATTGTTGTTGTTAGCACCTAAATATTGGTTCCAATACAAGTCGAATATTCTATAGAACATCGAAGAGTGGAAAAAAATAACTGAAACCAAAAAGATTTTAACTATCATCATTGAATTTGCGAGCTAAATCAAGACTCATTATTTTAACTGAATGTCAAAAATCATGTTTTACAGTTGAGTTGTTCTCATATATTGTGACTGAAAGCAAGTGGTGGTGTGTAACTTGTAGTTTAGATTTTCGACTGCCGTGAATAGTTATCATAAAACCGTATTTACTATACTACAAATCGCAACCAGCCTTTTACACTACCACGAGTACTTCATAATTTATTTGAGGAAACCGTTCCTGGCGGTATTGTCCTTATTTTAGAGAAAATCATTTATAAAAAATTTTTTTTTAACTGTGTAAGTTTGATATCAGTGAGCCAATTTTTTGAAATCAATGCTTTGTGAGTCGGCGGATAAAATAGAATTATCATGTTTTTCTACGAAAAATTAGAACAGACAACTACATGAACATTTTATACACAATCTACACAAGTCAGTTTTTACTCTTGCGTCTTATAACACTCACTAAAAAAATGTAAAATTGGAAATGGTTTTGCTGCTATTTCTATTGCTACTTTGTTAGCACTACAAGTAACATGACTGATCAGATATGTTGGTTTTAATGTGTGACAAGTTATTAACATTGTAGCAACTTTGATGGGTAAATATTTAAAACTAAGATACATTTTAGCTATTCTTACATGACTTTGAACTTTATACCAACTATTAACATCATATTCCTAAATACCATTACAGTTACCACTGATAAAATTGGTAACGTAAATATAATGCCGTACTGAGCGTATTTGAAATACTTCAAACGAGTGAAAATACAAAACAACTATTGTACAGAGTATTTTTAGCTCACTATGTAGAAGATAATGCACGTAACAAAAGTAATTAGCATATGTGAAATTGAAAATCTGTTGCAAAACAATAGTGATTATTTACGTCGCTTGTTACAGGTACCGATAACTACAGTAAATGAGTCACAAACAATGGTTGGAGGATGTTTCCACGAACCATTGAGCTGAGCGACCAATGATGCAGATGATCTCTAGATCAGGCTAGCTCCAGTTCGATTGATTGGTCTCCACTTCACCTGATTTGCAAAGCTCAATTGACTCTATTTTTTTTTTTTTTTTTTTTTCAGTTTAAACGTTTCTAAGTCGCATTCCATAATTGTGTTAATTTAGAGGTCACTCTACATAACCTCATACTTAAAGAGGCTGGGCAAATTTTTAAGGTTAATTGTGTGATTTAAATTATTTTTGTAATGGATTTACGAATGGTATTTTTTTTATATAATTTTTTATGGTATTTTGTTCTATTAATAACAAACTAGAAAACGTGTTGCTCGAAATCGAGCAATTTACTTTAATGCAATACAAATGTTACTTTTATCTCTAAATCATTGACGTCCGACCAATCCAATATTGTGAATATCTGCAATCACCAAAACTGCACGTATTAACAACTGATGATTAACAGATGTTTAAAATGCTTTATTCAATCCCAATGTTATTTAAATAGGAAATTTTGAGATTTTAATGGTGGATAACACCTTTATTTTTCGTCAGATTCTCACCAGTTTTCGGCGGAAACAACTACAGACCAAGCCCTATCCAACGACACCAAAAAAATCGGTTGAAAAATTGTAGGAGAAGTTCTCAAGACAAAAAACCCCTTAGCGTATTAAATAAGTACTAGAGATCGCCTCTTGATCGAAATTCGATCAAAATTTCAGTTGATCTGGACCCAAGTAGCTTAAAATCATTTTAGAACTAAAACATCTGTCCTTAATAATTTTCTAGCATTTGTTTTGCAACAGCTGTCTTATGATTCATTCAATTTTCCTTTCTCCATAAGATTAACATTGGAACTTTGAAAGCCAGTGGGGCGTAGCCCTGTGGTCCGATGTGAATTAGAATGTGATTCTGCTCATCTACAGGACTATACCTTTCTAATGGTATGCGCGGATTCATCCTACGATGCCCACGAGCTGAGAAAAAAGGAGGAAATGAAACATGCTTGCGTATTAATATAAGTATAGATTAATTATTTTATACCTCAACACAATAAACAAATCGAGATGCTGAAAGGTCCGTGATTTAATATGCATACAAAATAACTTGTCTTAACTTAAAACTTTGCTACTTTTTTCAAAATAATCTAATTTTTTATTTTTAAGTTCGCGATTAAGGTTGCACATTAAAACATAAAAACACCCATGAAACAAACACAACAGAGCCCTTGAGTTTGTCCCAGTGAAAGGGTTATTGTTCACCGTCTGGACTGAGTCTCCCCTTTGGTTTACTAGTAGATTTTGTATAAAGACATACCCTAATTTTTTTTCCTTATAAATTACGCTATAGTTGGGGGCTATAGAACAGGCGGGTGAAGGTCAAGTTAAATAGATTTAGCCAGATAAGAAATAAAAACAGCTACCTTATTAAAAGTCTTTACCTTGTCACGCCTGTTCTATTGCCCCCGAATTTAAGAATTTTCAATCTTATATGTATAAAGTTGTATTTTTTGTGTTCCTTAAAACGTGGACAAAATCTTTCTATAGTTATTTTAAATTCTTAAAATCAAATATATCTTTTATATTATAATAATATAAAAATTACATATAAACTTAAACAATATCTTCAAGCGCAACCCATAATATAAAACAATCCTGAGACATATTTTATGATCCCTTGTATCATGTAACACTGTTCTGAAGTCCCAAAGAAACGCCACACACAATCTCTACCGTCCAGTCGCCGGGAGTCAAAGCCCCAATCCGAAGTCCCTTGGGGACCTCACCTTTCAGGGATACCATTTCAAATTCAATTTACTTTACGCTCGGTAGAAGTCAAACCTCCTACATATAGTGACCAAGGCGCTCCAACGATTGCTTTCCAAAAACGAGTGTACGATTTCATTCAAGATTATTGAAATTCAAAAGTGATTACAAGGGGGAGGTAAGAATTATAGAGACGTAGGTCCCTTTTACTTCAGAAGGATAATAGTTCAATAAAATGTGACGTTAAAATAACTGAATTTTTAAATTGTCTAGAAAAATAACATTATAAATATATGCTTAATATTTATGATAAAAATATTGCCAATATTGAATTCATATCTCACTTAAAGTACTGTATTCATTTCATTCTTAAATATTAACGTTGTGCATCGATTTATAAGAAAATAGACAAGTTAGTCTTTTGAGTAAAATACCCCATGGAGAGGAGAGGAATTTTCTCTTGGCATTCACGGTGGTGTGTTTACTCTAGACTTTTTAGGAGTGGAAATTCATCCCTTTGCAACTGTTCAAACAGTCCCTACCGCATACTTAGGCCGGCCGTTTTACACTTACACACAGGCCCTTTAGAATAAAATAGATGTTATTAAGGGTCGCATCCCCCAAATACGTTTAACTTTGACTTAATTTAATGCAATATCAAATATATGGTCAACTGAAAGTTAAATATATGGTAAGTTTGATGTGATTAGAGAAATAGTACCCCTTGGTCTTTATAGGTAACATAAATCCTTTTTTCATTTTAGGATGTTTTAATAAAAGAGCTGCACTACGTATGAATTTGATGAACCACATGATGAAACTGTAATACGTTGGTTGATTTTATTTCTGTCGTTGACACCTGATATCAAATTGATTCCAATTATTTAGTTTTTAATATTATTTAATTAACATTTTACAAACTACTAAGTTGTTCCATTCTTTTCCTTGATTTTTATTTATCTATAAAGTTATAATCGCAGGTACTATAAAACCTGATAAATTATTTGTATTATAACATCCGCCCTCCCTTGTATTATAACATCCCCGTAAAGCCGCGTCCGCACTGGCCGAACATTCGTGGCGAACTTGTTCGGCGAACACAAAAAATCAACAAACATTCCTAACGAACAATTACCGTCCTTATGATTTACATTCTAAAAGGTTAGCAACGAACAAACAAAAGAACTTTGTTCGGCGAACATTTTCGGAACACCCGGAGGCGATCTCGTTGTCTGTCGTGGGTGGGAGTCCGTCCAACAGAGGCCGATCACAGTACACACTCGATATACACCGACAACACCTTAAAACTATATGTAAAATATTGAACATCGGAATGACTCCTGCACTCCTATTATTTTGAATGATTTTGACTCCTAAAACGAGTGAATACTCCCCATAAAGTTATTATAAGTTCATTTTCTGTACACGCTTTAACCAGGATGTCATTAAAATAGGGAATAACATTGTCCAGCCTGGATAGCAATTCCTCAATAAAGCGTTGGAATATAGCTGTAGCCGAACTGATCCCAAATTGTAGTCTTTTGACTTTAAATGCACCTTTAGGAGTGAAGAGTGTCTGTGCAAGTGGTGACTTGTCATCCACACGCAACTGCTAGTAGGCTCGAGCCCAATCAAACTTAGCAAAATATTTCCCTTGGTTTAATTTGATAATAGTTGATAAATTGGAAGAATAGGGTAGATAGCACCTTGTATTGCGTTATTTAGAGTCGCTTTATAATCCCCACAAATACGGATCTTATTATTGCTCTTCATAGAAACAACAATTCGCGTTGCCCACTCTGATGACTGAACAGGTTCTAATACCCCTTGTTATGGTACCTTATTTAGTTCTTCCTCTACAGGTGCCTGTAAAGCATAAGGCAAAGGGCATGCTCTTAATGAATTGTGTCATCATTTTGGTCAAACTTTTAATTGAATTGGGAGTCCATTAAAACAACCCAAAGAATTTGAAAATACATCGGATAGCTCATTTTTCAAATCTTGAACATACTTCTACCTAAAATTTCTGATTCATTCAGTTAAGCGAAAGTACACTTACTTCTATGTTAAGAATTTTAAGCCAATTACGACCCGGTGAATTACTTTAATTTAATTCGGTTACAACTAGAGGAAGAAATCCATTGAACTTACCGTATCTCACATATATGTCAGCTTAACCTAGCACACTGACAGGTTTGCCACTATAGTCCTTAAGTTAGTTGTCATGGAGGGGGTTGCAGTTTAGACTTTTTGTGAGAAATTTTCTTCCATAGTTCCTCTCCTATTATAGAGACACCATCACCCAGTTTTCTAAGAACTAAGACGTTTTCAGAGTTAGGATAGCAAGGGACACAAGTGAGTAATTAAATAAATAAATAAATACATAAATATTAATTTTCTTAGTTTGCCATTAGTCCTTCGATCAATGTTACTGTCTTTACATTCATTTCCTTTCGTTATGACGATATTAGAAGTGTCTGTTTTCACGATATCATTCTCCGGCAATAATTTTTTAAATCTAAGGAAGATTAAAATCAGTGGTGCGAGACATAGTTATTCACTTTAAATTACAGAAAATTATAAAAATTTGTATATCTGGTATTAATGAAATTCAAACATGATTGTTCATTTTATTACACCTTGTATTTTTTATGGGAATTATTTACCTAACGCATGTCTTAAAGTAAATTTGTATTGATGTAAGCCTTATAATATGTTATTTAAATTTAATGTAGTGTGTCGATTATTTTAATCATTCACTCTTCTACTATTTGTATTTATCAGATATACATTTGTTTAAACTTATGATAGTAACATTTTATTTCTAAGATGTAAATTATACTAAGGTTACATCATATATGAACTTTTCGTAAAAATAGCTTTAGTGACAATAGGAACTTTCTCGGCGATACAAAGGTGTCAAACAAAAAGGCTAATAATAGGTTACATACCTCGTCTTACAGTTCAAATGTATCGTAGCAAATTACGACATGTTTCGCCGCTACTGCGGCATCTTCAGGTAATCACAAAAATGTATCATCCGAAAAGGAGTCGTTAATAAGTTAAAATTGACGAATACAACACAGTCACAATAAATAAATAGTACATATACGACACAGACACAGTTAACATTCCGGGTAGGCCTACCACGCACAAGTACATCGCACCACGACCGGAACGAAGAGCAGACTGGAGTTTTTCACGTTACCCCTCCCACCCCTTTCCTGTTATCAGCTGGACAACGGTCGGCTTGACTTTGGGCTGTACTATTGTGTGAAAGTATGGCATTGAAGATTGAATGGGATTTGAAATTCAACTGTTCATTTAAAATTAGATCTTTTTTGTCTTTATTCTTAAAGTTACTATAAATTTCATACTGTTCTATTGAATCGAGCCTACTTCCTTTGCCACAAATATGCAATATTTCTAATCCTTTGTTTATATCATGCATATTATGGTTTCTGTCGACAAGGTGTTGTGCGAATTTAGACTTTTGTTTGTCTGCTCTAGGGTCGGGGCGGTGCTCTTTATAACGCTGGACAAAAGAGCGACCTGTTTGGCCTATATAAAAATCGGGACAATCAACACAATTAATTTTATATACACCAGACTTCTCGATATTATCGTATATTAGTGTATATCATTAGTGTAATCATTAGAATCATTAGAATATATCTTGAATGATTCTAAGATAATATTCTCTGTGGACGAAATTAAATCACTAAAGGTTATGAATCCCTCAGCACCAACTTTTAAAGGGCTGCCCAAAGTTCACAAAGACGGTACACCCATTAGGCCCTTGGTAGACTACACCTGTGCCCCCACTTACAAATTAGCCAAAAAACTAGAAAAAATACTTCGAGCAGAAATAAAACTCACACAAAACTATAGCCTAAAAAATTCATATGACTTCATCCAGAAAACCAAGGATTTAAATATTCAAATGCACCAAACTATGGCCTCTTTTGACGTAGTCAACCTATACACCAATGTCCCAATAGATAAAACGTTGCAGATTATACATTATAATTTAACTGACAACTCCACCCTACTACCAGAAGCCATTCAAGAATTGATGAATCTATTAACTGAAACATTAAAGCAAAACTATTTCACTTTCGATGGGAAATTATATACACAGCCAGACGGACTAGCTATGGGCTCACCCTTATCAGGCATTCTATCAGACATCTACCTTAATTACATAGAAAATAACTTCATATTCTCCGAAGCCAATAAATATAGAAATAAAATATCAATATACAATAGATATGTGGATGACACCATCATGTTATTCAATGGCAATGGACGTCAACTCAATTTATTACTAAATTATCTCAATAGTCTCACTCCCAAACTGAAATTCACACTAGACATCGAAAAAGACAATAAAATAAACTTCCTGGACATGACAATAGAAAAGAGAGATGGTAAATTTGATTTCAATGTATACCGGAAACCCACGACAACCAACCAAACTATTCACACCTCGTCTTATCATCCCATTTCACACAAGCACGCAGCCTACAATAGCCTGGTATATAGAATGCTTAAATTTCCCCTGTCACCCGAGAACCGAAATAGAGAAACAAATATCATTAAACAAATAGCAATGTCTAATGGTTACAACCCCAGCTTAATTGACAAACTTATAGATAAACATAAAAATAAACTTCTGATTTCTGAGACTGATGTAACCACTTCGACACCAAAGAAATATGTCTGCATAGAATATAGTCATCTGACCCAGAACTTCATAAACAAAAGTCTGAAAAAACATGACATATCATTATCTCTCAGGACAACTAACCGAATGAAAAACAGCATAACTTCTAAATCAAATGTTAAAGATAATATCGAGAAGTCTGGTGTATATAAAATTAATTGTGTTGATTGTCCCGATTTTTATATAGGCCAAACAGGTCGCTCTTTTGTCCAGCGTTATAAAGAGCACCGCCCCGACCCTAGAGCAGACAAACAAAAGTCTAAATTCGCACAACACCTTGTCGACAGAAACCATAATATGCATGATATAAACAAAGGATTAGAAATATTGCATATTTGTGGCAAAGGAAGTAGGCTCGATTCAATAGAACAGTATGAAATTTATAGTAACTTTAAGAATAAAGACAAAAAAGATCTAATTTTAAATGAACAGTTGAATTTCAAATCCCATTCAATCTTCAATGCCATACTTTCACACAATAGTACAGCCCAAAGTCAAGCCGACCGTTGTCCAGCTGATAACAGGAAAGGGGTGGGAGGGGTAACGTGAAAAACTCCAGTCTGCTCTCCGTTCCGGTCGTGGTGCGATGTACTTGTGCGTGGTAGGCCTACCCGGAATGTTAACTGTGTCTGTGTCGTATATGTACTATTTATTTATTGTGACTGTGTTGTATTCGTCAATTTTAACTTATTAACGACTCCTTTTCGGATGATACATTTTTGTGATTACCTGAAGATGCCGCAGTAGCGGCGAAACATGTCGTAATTTGCTACGATACATTTGAACTGTAAGACGAGGTATGTAACCTATTATTAGTCTTAAATTCACAGTTCAGGGGCTAAACAATGGATTTTAATCAAACAAAAAGGTGACTTGAAAGCTTCTGTGAATTGTCTTTTAGGGTACAAATCGGATGAGCGATTCACTCAAAGAATTTGCGTGTTTCGAAGGAATAAAAACTCCAATAATGTTAACCAGTGGGTAATACAAAGTAAATTTGAACTCTGTTTAGTTAATTAAGTGTTAACCTTAAAACACAATTTTCAACGATTAAAGAACGTTTCGCTTAATTTTACAGTTCTGATTAGGATTCAAAATACTACTAAATAGATTTTTAAATTCACTCAAAATTTAAGATGAAAATGGTAAAGAAATTTACGGAAACGCTTGTAAATATTGAGAAATAAGCTACTAACTCCTATGTACATCTACTCATGTATAAACATTGAACACACACATATTCAACATTGATACGATTTTGATTTTTTTTTTAGTTGAATATATCATGTATCACCCTAATCCTATACTCTTATACGAGCAATGTTTGCTTGTTTGCTTGTTTGCTTGTTTGCTTGCACAATTATCTCAAAAACGGCTCCGACGATTTCCTTCAAATTTTGGAATAAACTTAGTTTTACCTTAAAAATACGATTGAGATGGGTCTCGCCCCCAGGGAAAATCTAATTTTGCTAAAAATTAAAGTTTAAAATTACAAAATTTTAACATTGGGCTTATGGGTTGCCATGTTGGCAACGAATTAACAACATATAAACAAGAATACATTCAGAACTTCAAAAAGAAATGTAACAGCTGTTTATGTACTGCATATTAAATGTCAATAAAGTTTATTCTGATATTTAAATTTACTAATATTTCACCGAGCAACGCTCGGTCCTCCTGGTACTTTAAAAAATGTAAAGTAATTCTATATTGGGTGAGATCTGCGTTTGACACCTTGATGCATTAAAATCGCTTATTGAAATTCATGACAAAGGAACTGCTGTTGAGTACAAAGGATCGGGCCATTTTGAAAATACTATTCTTAGAAGAATATCGAAGTCGAAATTTTTGCAGTGACAAGAAATTTTTAAAAGGTAGGAATTTGATATTTCATCTATGTTAATCTTATCTTATCTTATACTCTAAAACAAGCTCCATTTGTCCGGGCAAACTTTTTTTTCGCTCCAAGGATTTTTGATTTTTTGAATGAATATGGGGGTTTTGGCCACCAGAAATCGATTGGAGCTGGTCCCATGTCTGGGAAAAATCCGGTTTTCGTTCTAGAGCCCGTCAAAGTTTCCATGTTATCCTTATGGATATTTTATTAATTGAACAGAAATCAGCTGATAACTGTAGATATAAACCAATGTGTTACATCTTTAACCTGTAGTTTAAGAAAATTATACCAAAGTGCAGCACCCTTCGGCTTGGCGAGTGAGCGAAGCGAACGAGCTCGTCTTTAAAACGGAAGAGGGCGAGTGAGCGGAGCGAACGAGCTTTGTATAAGAACGAAAGTAATAATTTTACCGAGCTTAAGCTCGGTCCCCCTGGTACTCTTATTATATTATATTCTAAAACAAGCTCCGTTTGTCCGGGCAAAGTTTTTTTCGCTCCAAGGATTTTTTATTTTTTTTATTGAATATGGGGGTTTTGGCCACTAGAAATCGATTGGAGCTGGTCCCATATCTGGGAAAAATCCGGTTTTCGCGCTAGAGCCCTTCAAAGTTCCCATGTTATCCTTATGGAGATTTGTAAATTCAACAAAAATCAGCTGATAACTGTAGATATAAACTAATGTGTTATATCTTTAAAGGAAAATTATACCAAAGTGCAGAGCTCGTCTTCAAAGTGGAAGAGGACGAGTGAGCGGAGCGAACGAGCTTTGTGTGAGAACGAAAGTAATAATTTTACCGAGCTTAAGCTCGGTCCCCCTGGTACTTATACTCAAAAACAAGCTCCGTTTGTACGGGCAAAGTTTTTTTTCGCTCCAAGGATTTTTGATTTTTTATTGCTTATAGGGGGTTTTGGCCCCCAGAAATCGATTGGAGTTGATCCCATGTCTGGGAAAAATCCGGATTTCGCGCTAGAGCCCTTCAAAGTTTCCATGCTATCCTTATGGAGATTTTATTAATTGAACAAAAATCAGCTGATAACTGTAAATATAAACCAATGTGTTACATCTTTAACCTGTAGGACAATTATATTATACCAAAGTGCAGCACCCGTCGGCTTGACGAGTGAGCGAAGCGTACGAGCTCGTCTTTAAAATGGAAGAGGGCGAGTGGGCGGAGCGAACGAGCTTTGTGTGAGAACGAAAGTAACAATTTTACCGAGCTTAAGCTCGGTCCCCCTGGTACTGGAATACTAATAATAGCGCAATTTACGTAACTAATTTGTGAGCTAAACATAAACAGTGGCATGAGAAATGGTTTCTAGTACAGGACCAAAGAAACTTACAATTAGGTTGTAATCTATAATTAAAAATACCACATGTTGTGGAGATATGGTTCATCGCCTAGCAGGCCTGGGTTCCAAAGACCGGCTCGGAGCAAAAATACCGCTATGAGTCTCCCGTGGTTCAGAAATCATTTTAAGCAGGTGGCCTACAGGTAGACAATATGTAGGTTTATGGGGCAAAGAGAACCGTCGGTTCAGTGTAAAAAATTAGCAATTACTGAATATTTTTAATTTATTCAATATTATACAGTGTGATTGAAAAGTCCTCGAACGGTGAAATACTTTTTTACCATTATATAAAGTAATGAGACTTGGTATATCAATAATAGCCATAAGTGCTTACTCTTTAAAGCTAATATCACTTTTTTATCCCTTAAGGGAGACAGCCCCCGAAAAGGCAGACAAAATTCTTTAAAAAACAGCATAGGTCGACTTTGGATTAAATTAAAGCTTAGTACAATGCCGCAAACTAGACTTTAAACAGATGACCGAGACGGAAACGGCAGGCAAACAAAGTTTCCATTAAAATATAAGGGTAAAACTTAAAAATGCAATAACTTTCTTAATAGTCAACCTTTTGACGTCGGGTTTGTGGCTTATAACTCCAAACGCAAAGAGTCTAAAATTATGTATGATGTGACAAGGGCCAAAGTAGATTTCTAAAAGACTTCCAAGAGGGACATCCCTTAAAGGGTGTGTAAAATGAAACTTCTTTGGCCCTTGTCACATCATACACCATTTTAAACGTCTTTGCATTTGGAGTAATAAGCCATAAACCCGACGTCAAAAGGTTGTGTGTTCGGTACTTAACATATAGTTCTAAGTTGTATAAATGCATTTTTAATATGATTTTATTGTGTGTTCAATTTATTTTTCAAATACAAGGGTTCTATAAAATATTGTCCTATGTTTGTAAAATATTGTCAGTTTGGTAAGGCCAAATTTAGGAAGTTTTTCTCCAAAAATATGTAGACAAGCCAGACAGAGCGAGAGAGACGGTAAATGTCGTTGCTAGGCGACGAGTCATACGATGTGACGTAATTGATCATCCGAGGTAGATTCGAACTCTGATTCGCCAAACTTGGACTCTTCCAGTGGCGCTTTTCCGGCCAGAAGACCGCTGAACGGTCCTAGAAAAACTCCCGATTGTTGTGCGTGTCGCTCTAAATTCTCATTTTACCGCCGTTAAGTTTTATCTTATAATCAACCTCATTTCTCGCCCTAGTTGGCCCTCAAAGTTTTGAACTGTTTAATTTCGCTCGCGAGTGTCGCGTTTACCGCCTTCGCGCCGCGCAATCTGACTGGTGTCGTCGGTGTCGTTCGCGTGTGTGACTGTGAGACGGTGATAGGCCTCCATTGGTTGGATTCCCACCCACAACAGATGACGAGATCGCCCCCTGGTCCCTCACCAGTAACCCCAGGCCTGGGTAAGCTCCCCTCTTCCCATGGACGGCGGAGCCAAGCAGCCATCTCCCTGACTATCCCTCATTTATATTGAACATTGGAAAACCAATGGTGAGTGAACTATTTTTCTTATTGTGTTTGTTATTTATCCATGATCTACAAAGCTTCAAAGTCCCTACTTAAACTGGTCCTTCGATAAATTATTTTAATATTCTTTCAATCATTAATTGTTGCAAAACGGCCATAGGAAACATTGTGTGTTACGAAAGTTATTGCATTTTTTAGTTTGCCTGCCATTTCCGTCTCGGTCACCTGTTTGAAGTCTGTATTGCGGCATTGTACTCTGTTAAGTAAGACCTTTATAATTTATACCAAACTTGACCTATGCTGCCATTTAAGAATTTTGTCTGACTCCTCGTGGGCCATCCCCCTTAAGGGATAAAAAAGTGATAATAGCTTAAAAGAGTAGACATTTATGGCTATTATTGATATACCAAGTCTCATTACTTTATATGTAATGGTAAAAAATATATTTTCCGTTCCGAGACTTTTCAATCACACTGTATTATACAGTACTCAGTGTATTTAACTCTTTGGAATTTGGTGTGATCACATAACGGAGGAGCTGTAAAGTGACGTAACTGAGAGGATGTCAGCTGTCAAAGCACTCAGCGTGTGACTCAAGTGACGTCACCGGTCACGTGACGTCACCGGTCACGTGACTGCCTTGTACAAACAACTTTTGTTATGAAGAAATTGGGGGTCGGGCTATGGCCATGAAGACACGCAATTTAATTTACACGAACCGCCTTTTTTCTTTTCAAGCGAATTTGTCATCTAGCTTTAATAAGCCTTTAATTTGTGGTATTTTATATTAATTGTAAAAGCTTATAGTATGCTAATAATAAGCAAGTACCAGGTTAACCCAGCCTTGCTCGTTGGTTTTAATTCACTTTTGTTATAGTGTCATGGTAATAAAGGTATTAAATCTCCACCAACAACCAACTATACCTCTTCACAGCTAACAGATGTTTCAAAAAGACTGCTTATCATTAATGTTCCTTTATTTGTGTATACCTTTCGTTGTTATTTCGTTACCAAAAATAGCAACCCATAAGACCAATGTTAAAAATTACGATTTTTAAACTTAATTTAAATTCGATTTTTCCTGGGATTGAGGCTGTTTGTAAACTTATTTTGGGAAAAAACAATCTTTAATCCAAAGTTTAAACAAAATCTATCCGCTACATTTCGAGATCGTGGAACACACATCCTTTCAGACATTGCTCGTATTGTACTATAGGATATGCTACTACAAAGATCGGAACGATAAGAATCTATTCAAGGATCATAATGTGTCCAATAATTATGTTCTTTTCGTAAATAATAAAACCGGACTTGTAGAGCATAACTTTGAAGCATTTAGTGAATAATTGACTAGGTAAACTAATTGGCTTACTGATGGAATGGGAAATTTTCCATTCAAGAAAATTATACTGGTATCTTCATACAGAGATATTCGAATAGCATGTACTGTGAAGGGGTGTTTCTGTAACAAGTTTTAAAAGGAACTAAAACATTTAAAGATATAGGAAAATAAATATTCGATATCTTTTTGGACTATAAGAACGTGAGAAAATAATTTTATGCAAAACTGAGATCACGTTGTCATGAAATAATGTTAAAACCACACTACATTTGCCCTCTCCTTTAAGTTGTTAAATTAGTATTTTGAGACATCATCAACATATCTAATTAAGAATCGCTGCATCAACGGGAAGTCACACTCCGGTTGTATTGTATCTCAACTGTTTGTCTCTTAACAGAATTTGTTTTCTCTCACTAAAAGCTTTCCCTTGTACAAATTCCCTTTGCCTCTGTAACCACTTCAAGTCTGCTTTTAGACCTGTTACATAAATAATTATGTTTGTAATTTCAAAAATCCTACATTGACGATTATTGTTGTGCCGTGTAGTAAATTACCATGATACCTGATTATATGAGTTCTACTTATTATAAAACACTTTTGTAATTTCAGTGCCGCTGTTTTACATACCATACCTCATATTGCGGAAAAGATGAAAGAAAGTCTACTACAATTATTGAGCTCAATAAATTTTTAACTATAAAGTAAAACTAAAAATTTCTATTGACATCTTCAATCACATCAAGCAGTTCCCGTTGCGGTATATGTAGATCATTATACTTAATTGTTATGTACTGGACGACTGATTCTGTCACTCAATGCAAGTATTTCAATCCAGGCGATAAAAAAAAAAAAACAAATTTCAACAGTAAATGCTAGACGAAATGAACAGTGGTTTTATGGGCTTTTACCCTCGTTGAGTGAAATAGCTAAAAGTCAAAATTAAAAACCACCGTTTGACCCAATAAATGAGAACAATGTAAAACCGGTTTGTTTAGCTAAGGTGGTGCACTAAAAAATTCCGGTCATGTACAACAAGCTAAACTAATACTCGCTATGCTTTATATCTCCGACAAGTCTGCGTTGAGATTCTCTGGGGGAACACTTCCTTCTTTGTTTCGTTACTTAGTTTGTAATTTACTCTTCGTTAACTTCAACTCTTAAACTACGTGCTTGGAATGGTGTAGTACACAAGTGCATTTTCTTGAAATAAACACAGACGTTCTTGGATTACTCTAAAGATTATATACAACATAGTATTTATTAATCATTGCCCTAGCTTCGTATAGGTACATTCCTAATGGTTTGTTTGTTTTTAGTGAAGACGACTCAATTAAGTATCTAAATAAATTGCATTTCTTCTTCAATCTGTGAAAAAATCGTAGGGTTCTATAGTTTAACACGTCTGTGCGCAGTACTACAGATTCTCCTTAAAATCAGTAATTGGTCTAGATCTCATCGTCATATTTAAATACTCAAGTGCAAATGCAATGAAACGGTTATGCATCAAGTTAGGCCCTTCAAAATTGATTAAATTCGTACCTCTTCATAAGACAAATATATCCATAAGAGTAGAAATCTATAGTTTTAATTTTTGTAGACTCAAAGAAATTGTATGCGTCAAAGAAATTTGAGTTATATGGTCTTTTAATCAGAGCTAGAACACAATCCTAAATACACTCTAGACTTGTGGAAGAAACACAATATGGATAAAAATACTCAAACATTAATAGCCTATACAGCGCATACATTTTTAATTGGTATTTTAAGAAATATATAAACAATAATTAAACTTTTAAATAATATCAATATTTGATTTAGTATTCTTTGTTATTTTAAGCTACACAATGTAAAATAAGATTATATTTGATAAATTATATTTATATAGAAATAATTATCTTTTAACAAGCTAAATTTGGTTAAATTCAAATGAAGAAACTTAAAGATTTTAATTCTAGTCCTATATTTTTGTTATAAAAAGTGTTGGTAAGGTATTAACTGAAAATTGGTTCACTTAGTTTCCCTTCAAACTGAAGTATATTTTCATTTGAATACGCATTATTCGCTTGCGTGTAAGATGGTCGTCACAGTTTTGGACTTCTTCTGTGGAAATTCACTTGTAGTCGTACGACCTCCTGTTGTCGGTCATAAAAAGTCGGTTTTAAATGTTTCGTGGGACATTACTCCATATGAAATCCATGTATCAGACTTATTTTTAAAGACGTTGCATGTTCACAACCACGATCGGAAAGACGGTTGCAGCGCTACTTGTGGTGTGGAATGGAAAGGTTAGGAAATGTGTCTGCATTTTAATCAGTGAGATTGAAAATCGTCTCGAGATTCATCTTTTTCTTTACCCTAGGTCGTCGAGAAGTGGGTCATCTGCAGCTAGCAGCTCCTTTTTCCGGTACATATGTTGACGGTTGTCTTTCCTTGTTCATACTTTTATGTTTTGGACATCTGGTTATGTTTCCTTTGATGTAATGTTATTTCCTCCTTCGCTAGTAGCTCTTTCACGAATTCTTCGGTTTTCTGGTCACATCTAATTGTGGTTCCATAGCATAAAAATTTCTATTGACATCTTCAATCACATCAAGCAGTTCCCGTTGCGGTATATGTAGATTATTATACTTAATTGTTATGTACTGGACGACTGATTCTGTTTGTTTTGATGTGATCTAATTTCCTTCATCGCTAGCAGTTAGCAGATTTTTTACGATTTCATCGGATTTCCGGTCTCATATAATTGTGGTTCCATATCATGGACATTTCCATTGACATCTTCAATCGCATCAAGCAGTTACTGTTGCAAAGCATGTCGACTGTTGACATTTCTTGTTAATTTATTTTGTCCTTGGCTTCTGGTACGGTTTCCTTTGATATGATGTATTTTCCTCCATCGCTATCAGCGCTTTGACGATGTTATCGGATTCCCGGTCTCATATAATAGTTCAATATCATAGATATTTCTGTTGACATCTTCAAGCACTTCCTGTTGTAGTGTATGTAGATTATTGTCCTACATTGTTATGTACTGGACGACTGATTATGTTTGTTTTGATGTGATGGCATTTCCTTCATCGCTAGTAGTTAGCAGATCTTTGATGATATCATCGGGATCCCGAGCTCATATAATTGTGGTTCCATAGCATGGAAATTACGGTTGGCAATTCTTCAATCGAATCAAGCAGTTCCTGTTGCGATGCATGTCGACTGTTGTCTTTTCTTGTTCAACTTTTTTGTCCTGGGCTTCTGGTCTGTATCCTCTAATGTGATGCAATATCCTCCTTCGCTAGCAGCTTTTTCACAGTTTAATCGGATTACCGATCTCACAGAGTCGTGGTTCCATATAATGGACATTTCCATTGACATCTTCATGCACATCAAACAGTTACTGTTGTGATGCATGTCTACTGTTACCTTTTCTTGTTCACCTGTTTTTGTATTCTATGGTTATTGTATCTTATGGTATTGTTTCCTCTAAAGTGGTGTAATTTCCTCCATCGCTACCAGCACTTTGACGATGTTATCAGATTTCTGGTCTAGCATAATAGTTCCATAACATGGGAATTTCTGTTGACATCTTCAACCGCATCGAGAATTTCATTTGGTGGTGTGGTTCATGTCAACTGATTTGACATGTTCCTTTCCTTGTTCATCTTTTTATTTTTTTTTTCACATCAGGTTCGGTTTTCTTTGATGTGATGTTATTAACTCATTCACTAGCAACTTTCAAGGTTTTTTTTCGAATTTACGATCATTTATAATTGTGGTTCCGTATCATGGATATTTCTATGGACATCTTAAATCGCATAAGCAGTCGGTTTTCTGTGCATGTAGATTATTGTCTATCCTTGAGGATTTTTTTCATTTTTTGAGAAGCTTGATGATCTTATTCTCAGTATTTTTGTTTAATCTCATATGTTACTTCGTTTCGTTTTTCAGAGAAAGACTGGATATTGGTGTCGGTCATGGGAACTGCAGAATCACCTTCTTCTTCCGAGCAAGATGGTAGATGGGATGACTGTGGGGCGGAGGTGAATTTTTATCGACTAAAGTGAAATCGGAATCACAGAGCTCTGATTTTTAACAATATGTATTTTGAATTAATATTCAAATTAATAATGTACAACGATGGTGTAAACGTTGCTGGGGGTTTAGGAGTAATTTTGTTCAGCCCGATTTGACAGGTCGTAACAGATTTCCATAACTTGAATAGTAATTGATAATTTTCTTCATGTGACCTCTTTGTATTTTTGTTGACTCTTAAACAGTTCATTTAAATTATTAAAGCCACATATTATTCTAAATTAAGGTGTGAATTTACTGACTTATTTGACTAAGCTTCTAGTCGACATCATATGGAAACACAGCAGTGTAGCAAACAGTAGCTTGCTGATTGTGTACTAACTGATGTCCTCTTAAGGCCGACGCACACAGCAACAGACGGACGTATGCAGACGGACGGAGGAAAACCCGTCCCCAGGTTATTAAATGGTGCAACGCACATTGATGTCCGTCTCTTAGACGTTCAGACAGACGGATGTCTGTGTGCGTTGCAACATATAATAACCTGGGGAAGGATTTTTCCTCCTTCAGTCTGCATACGTCCGTCTGTTGCTGTGTGCGCCGGCCTTAAGGCTTATATGGTGTTTATTTAATACTTAACCGAAGTATTTACCAGCAGACTGGTTATTTTATACTCGTCGACTCCTGTTGTGCTTTAAGGAACTGCTTAAAAAAACCTATTTTAGTGAGGTTTCTGTAATTTATGTTATTTTGTTGCCCATTAGACCTTTTTAAGTTCATCTTGTAAAATAACATTACTTTGACAGGTTGGTGCGTTAAACCGGAAGTACTATTTTTCTCAAATTACTTTTATACTAATTTTAGCTTAGATTTTTCTATAAGGACTATCTTGTCTTGTGATGGACTGTTGAACTCCTCATATTTTTTCATACGATGTCCGATTAATTATCGAACAAGTGATCCCGATAGGTATCAGTCGACCCTTACTTGTAATAATCGGATCAATGCCTCGCTATGATTATTGGTTTCTCGTTTTGATTAATGTGATAAAACTTGGGCGGAAACCTACTTATAGTGGAACGAACCACTTGTATTTATTGAATTGTCTTCCGACACGGTTGATGACTCTACATTACGAGTCATCAACGATTTGGTTTACCACCTGTGTCCCATGCAGCACTCGCAGAGTTGTTTTGTACGTTTTAGGTCCGTTACATATAAGGACGATAATGATGTGACTTATAATTATCTAAGACTCGTCTTTGTCTTGACATTAAATAATTAACGATTCTTTCTAGAGAAGATTCCACTTTTAAACAGGTAATAAACGTACAAAGTAAGTAATTACAAAATAAGACTACTTGGTTTGTGTTGTTATTACAATAAGTAAAAAAACCTAGATTTGATTTGCAGAATTTTACTATCTAGTAAAGAAATATTTGAGTTGAGTACTGTAAGACTTTTCGTTAATACTACTTTTGAATTTCTATTACTCTTTTCTTACTCGCTTAAGCTAGTGAAAGGCCTAGGATCAAATTGAGCAGACACATAATTTGTGAACAAATTATAGTTTATTGGATTCCATTTCTACAATGCATTCTAGAATAGAGGCCTCAAATCCCTAATCTCTTATCATTAACTTTGTTTAAATCACATAACGATATTCTTATTGTAACCCAAAAATATAAAATATACAATATAATATATATGAATATATACATAATATACACGGCGTCTGGCCTCAAGTCATTTCTTTTTTATAACCCAAAACCCAAGTATTGAATATCAATCATCAAATGAAATAGATTTATGTAATATGTAAATAAAATGATAATGTTAAGATAAAATGTTATAAGAATAGTGGCAACAAATAATTAGTAATTATTCACAAAATTATTGAAAATAAGCCCATTTGGACTGTGTTTAACATATTTAATCCCCTAAATTTATTTTAATGTCAAATTTATCCCTTTCACTTGTCCTTTATGAGGAAATTATTTTATCGAAAAGAATCATCCAATTTTATAGGTTTATAATTTCAAAACTAATAACCATGGACACAGGGTTATTTTTATACTAAAAATAATAGTATTAAGGATAACTAATAAAGTTGTTTTACATGCCATTTACAGGAGCTCAATATAACCACCTTTAGGTGCAAAGCACAAGTCTATGCGATACTCAAATTCGTCTTAAACCTTAGACCGTCTAGACATGTTGTGAGTGATGGATTCAATGATTGCTCTAATCTTGTTCTTCAGTTCAATCAATGTTGTTAGAAGGGGAAGCATATAAACAGTGTCTTATACAAACCTCACAAAAAGAAATCACAAACAGTACAGTCTGGTGACCTTGACGGCCAGTGATTAACGTGGAATCGCTAGGTCCAGTATGGCCGATCCATCTTTGAGGATGCCTACCATTTAAAAACTCTCCCACACTATTTCTTTTTGTGTGGGTTTGTAAAAGACACTGTTTATATCCGTACACTTATATCCAAAAACATTGGTTAAACTGCAGAACCGCATCAGAGCAGCCATAAAATCCACCCCCCAAGACATGCTAGCTAAGCTGGGGGACCAAGTTGAGTATTTCCTAGACATGTGGTGTGCATCTAAAGGAGGCCATATTGAGCACCTGTAAATGGTATGTAAAAAAAACTTTATTAGTTATCCTTTAGTATAAAAATAACCCCATGTCCATATGATCATTAGATTTGAAATTATAAACCTATGAAATCGGATTACTCTTTTTGATAAAGCCTGTACTAAATTTCCCTAACTATCTTCGGCCTCATTTCCCCTAACTTTTGAAGGCGGTCTCTAGAATAAGTATTAACATTGTTAATTCTTATATTGTATTCCCAATTAGATTTGCAACCTGCTAAAAGTGAACAGCCAATGGTAATAAAATTTACTATGAGGGAATATTCGATTGTTTTAAATAACTTTGTATCTAAACCGTACAGTATGAACAGAACAAAGTAACAAAATAACCAGCACTACTGGTAAAAAACTTAAAAGTGAACTTCCTTGTTCACTCATCACCTGTTTCTCTGCGCTCTTGGTAAACAACTTAAAAGTAAACTTCCTTGTTAACTCGTCACCCGTTTCTCTACGCTCTTCTGTAGAAACTAATTCATATATTTCATTAATCAAATGTAATTATAATTCAATGCTACTTAAATTAATAGTTTTTTATGAAAATCCCGACAGGCCTAGCTTAAGTATTCTGAACTTCCGTTATAAATAACTCAGACGAAAGTTCAATTGTGATTTAAGTCCTGTGAAGCTCTACCTGAAAGTCTTCTTAATGGCTTTAAATGTACAGTTAGCTTGGGTAGTTTTGATTAAGTTTGAAGGACCAGAAACCACAGCACAGAAATCAATTTGACTGTTTCATATTGTAACTTAAACTTTTGGTTCTATTTTAAATATAAAAAAAATTTTAAGAAGTATATATACAAGACTGTATATATAAATGAGTTTTTATATTAAAAATAGTTTATTGTGAAGAAGTTCGCCATCATCCGGAAACAAAATGAGCAATGAAATAGTTCTAGTAAACATTAGAACTAGAGATTTTCTATTTTGTTATAAAAAGAGGAAGAAATACCTTTAGAACATTTTAATATGACAAAAGAAATTTTGAACATGTGTGGTCTTTACACTCGACACAATACTGTTTGACTAATCGAGTTTTGATGTGGGTGCTTTGACATCTACAGCAACAAAGTTCTCCCCTTTTAAATATTTATTTTTATAAAAACTCAAACATTGAAAAAATGTTAATAGGTGATAAAATAAATTTAAATGGTTTGCATTTTACTGAAGAAGAAAGTTAAAATTATTCTAATCATGCTATTCCGATTGTTAAACTTGATTTTTTTTAATGCAGGTTTACCTGGATAAAACTAAATAGAGTATGGATTTTTTATCAAGTCGGTTGTTTCCTTAATAAACTCCATGAAAGACGAATGTGACGCGAGTTCACAAAGCAGAGTGGTTGGGGGGGGGGGGGGGAGCTTGGTTGATATCGGACGACCCCGCACTCTGTGGACGGTAAATCTTCCCTACATACTGTACAAACAAAGTTACCCTCTACGTCACCATCAACTGGTGAACCAATATATTTCATTTAATTTGAAATAAATAACGAAGTCGATTGTTTAAACGTTTGAAGTTAGCCACTTAAGTTCCGCATTGTCCAGGAACTCTAGATTGATTTAACTAATATTTAATAATTGATGGTCAGCTGACGACTGAAAACATCAAAAGCCAAAAATTTTTCTCTGAGTCCAAAATTAATTTTTTAATATTGTAAGTACTCTATTTAAACATAATTCGGAAAAGTTTGTTAATATTAATAATTCCAAATCATTATCAAATACTGTTTAGCATTAATTATTCATTAGTTTAGTGAATAATAGGTTTTTATAGTGGGTTAACCTCAAACAACATAAACATAACTTACAAATAACTGTAGAAAATGGACTTCAAAATCAAAACACCTTTTCAAATACAAATAAAAGATGGAAAGCAGTTTATTATGTTTGACAATAAAGAGTATTTCAAAGCCATAACACTTAGAAATGGAAATATTTGCTGGCATTGTGTTTCTATAAACTGCAAAGCATGTATTAAGACAAACCAGGATGTAAGCAATATAATGTTTCTTGAACCAACTCACAATGAATCCTGTCTTAAATCATGTACAGCAAAAAGTATACATACATCTGCTTTGTCAAATCTAAAAAAATGTCCAATACGAAAAACAGCATTACAATCCACAAATTCTGAAAACGATAAGCTAAAACTCAAACCAACTTTGAAATCAACATCTTGTCAGACTGATACTACAGAAATATATTGTGTGAAAACATTGCTTAAAAGAATAGAAGAATTAACATGTCAAAAATCTAGATTGATGGCTAAACTTGAAGAGCTATCATTGGATTTGGAAAGAGTTGAATTTCAACTACATACAGCACGAAAAGAATTGGAAACAACTCATACAGTAAAACCAACGGAGATTCCATTGAAGGATATGGACTTACCTAGACATGACATAAAAGAGAGTGAGAATGATTACTACACAAAAAATGAAAAGGATTTTGAGAACATGCCTGAAAACAAAAATATAAATAATGACACGATGGAGAGTGACTATTTAGTTCCTGTTTTCAACAGATTTTCTCTGTTGAATGCTTTTTGCCCAGAAAGGAATTTGCCCTCAAGCAATACAATAAATGACAGTGATGTGAGAATGACAAATACTAAGGAAGGAACACCGTTTATATACAACCAATCAGACAAAAAACCTAAAGTTTCACATACAAAAGCCAAGTTAAACCCAAAACTTAAAGTGATATCAGACAGTCACGGTAGAAATTTAGGAGAAATTCTAAATAAAAATCTCAATCATACGATTGTTCAGACTATAGTTTATCCTGGAGCAAAAATCTGTGATATAGTAACAAGAATTGACAACGAGATAAAGGACTTTAGTAAAAATGATACAGTGATCCTTATAGGCGGCACAAACAATATATCTCATGGAAACTCTACCAATAACATTCTGGAAGACATGAAAAATACTTTGTCAAAAACTACAAAAACTAATGTTGTTGTATGCGGAATCCTCAAACGATTTGATAAACCTTATTTGAATAAAAAAATAATGGAAATAAATCACAAATTGGATGAAATAACAAAATCTTTTTCAAATTGTAAATTTATCTCTTTGTCGTCATTTGAAAGAAACTTATATACGAAGCACGGTCTCCATTTAAACAAGTTTGGCAAAAGAAAATTGGCTTCTTTAATAATAGATGGAATTTCAAAGAAGGATAAGATTACGAATAATACATCCATCTATGAAGGAAATAATAATCTGATTCAAAATTTTCCCAACATATATTCACTGAAAGAATTTTCATGTTTAGAACAGAAAATTCAACCTGGGTTCACAAGATCAAGTATGCAACAAAATAATGTACAAGAATGGAAGAGAAGAGAAGAAATGGTTGATTTCCAATGGAAAAATAATTTCACTAACCAAAATAAAGGATGTCTGGACAAAAACCAACAAAAACAAAAAATTGTAGCAATGACTGAAGAAACGCATTGTGTGCAAGCATCTACAAGTTGTAAGTAGTGGGGTTTGGTTACTTTCAAAACGGAAGTCGTGCCATTTGCCAGCCGCTGCCGGCCAGCTGCCATCGGCCAGATGGCAAATCAGTTGCTGTCGCCACATGCCATGCCATATAGCTTCCGGTGGAGGAGCAGATGTGATTTGAAATTTGAAATTGAAATTGACAATTGGGTTATGGAAAGTATGTCAAGGTCATCCAGAGTAAGTTTTAAAAAACCCTATCCCGCTACCACCGGAGTAATAGTTCGGAGAGTGGAACTAACTCTGGTGATAGTGGGATAGGTATAGAATTAGGTTTGTGAACTTTATTTGTGAAAAACATACAATCAATGTGTGACAGCAGTGTTTAAACAAGTTGAAGTTTTGTTATGAACTACAGAGTTGTAAACACAAACACCGACGACGATGAGAAGGTAAACGCAGAGTCCCCAGATGATGTATTTAAAAAGTTTGAACAAACGTAACATCTCGAGTTGGTTTTCCCGTTCCATTTCCAATCGTTTGATTTCCAATTTCAATTTATCCTCTTCCATTCTTGTTACAAATAGAACTTCATCCATCATATCCATCATGTTTGTGTTTTTTGAAATTTTGAAACAAGCGATGTTGATAGTTGAAGAGGCGACGATGGAATGAGAATGGAAAGAGGGAAATGTCGGTTAAATAAAGAAGTGGTGGGGGGAAAGAGCGTTGTTACATAGAAGTGGTGGGGGAAAGATGCTGCTCATCATTTGCCTCAGAAGTTGTGTCCGACTGTAGAGGGGTAAGAGGAGTAAGATTTAGTAAACTGTCTTCATCAGAACTTTGAACATTATCACAAATAGGACAAGCGTAAGTTATTTCCAAATTCATTGTAATAGTGTTAAATTTATCTATAAGTTCATTTAAAGTATTAAATATTTCTTGTAAATCTTCTTTTGAGTTTATTTCAAAACTAGCATTCATTCGTGCCAATGGAGAGGTGTTCATCGTTAGAGAGTGGGCAATCGAATGAGGATCAGCGCCTAGGGAGGGGGCTTATATAATGGTGACCTTGAGCAGGCGTTTAGGGAGGGGGGCTGTCTAGGGAGGGGGCTTTTATATAGGGGGCCTTGAGCTTATGATTGAATAAAACGTTTAGTTCTTCTTCTTCGTCTCTTAATTCAATTATTTGAACCGAAGTAGTTGTTTCATCTTCTTCACTCGATGAAGAAAACAATTCACCAGGATTTAAATATTGAACTACAATTCTGAACCATCTTATAGGATATTCGTCAATGACAGAAAGTAAGTTTTGAAACAATTCTTCCATCTCCTCCCTGTCAGTTATTATATGTTCAAACTTGATAAATTTTCCTTCCATGTTTTTAGTTAGAGTGTTGGAAGTGGAATGATTTAATATTATATAAAAACTAGAACTAGTGGTGGGGGAAATCTCAAGGTCATTCAATTGAAGTTTTAAAAAAGAGTGTAAAACTGAAATTAAACATTTGATGGTTCTACAGGATCGGAATACCAATCTGATCTGTATTTACATCTTTTTATCATATGTGTACAAAAATCATCTTGATGAGACTTGGTGCGTTGACAATGAGCAAGATCTAGAGGGTGAAATTTGAAACATCTTTGAGGACAACATGTATGAAAATATCTTGATTTGTAAAATTTGAAAGTTCGCAATTCCGGTGGCGGTAGTTGTTTTGTTTTACATTTGCAATAACAAGATCCGAAGAATTCACATTTAGTACAAGCTAACCCATCCACCATCATTGGTCCTAAATCTGTACACTGTTGTTCACAACAGTAACGAGGTTTGTACTTGTATTTTTGCTCTTCCATGTTGACGCTGCGGAGTCTAGTGAAAGAATAAGATTGTATAGTGATGAATAGCGAGTTTTATGTACTATGAAAAGTGGTAGGGGTAATTTCAAGGTCATCCAAATGGAGTTTTAAAAAATTATACCTTACAAGTGTAAGGATTATTGAAATTTAGGAAGTTTGTTTCTGTTCGTTTTCTTTAGACTTTTTTTCTCTCTCTGCCTTAGCCATAGCAATAAGTTCTTCTGTTGATAGTGAATGTACTTCAGGAAATTTTAAAATTAATTTAGCTTGATATCCTTCTTTAGTTAATACATCTAAATCTTGAGTCATTTGTTCAACAGTGTTATAATCTTTTCCATAGATTTTCCCATCAAGTTCAATCATCATTCTATATAACATTTTGTAGAATAGATCTTGTCGTGGCGAGAGCTGAGAAGCAAATGATTATTTATCAAAGTGTTACATCCTTTTTATGAACTTGACATTGATCACGTGATTCCTTAGTTGTAATTTTATTTATTTAAAGTTATTCAACATTGGTAATACTTTTGGAACTTGATGTTATGTTGACCAGTTGGCGATGAAGAAGTTGTAGGTTGTGTAGAAATAAATATTTCATCATCGCAATATTTTGTTTTAGTGAACATCCTTGTATTAGTAGCACTAACATCAACAGTTAAGTGATAACCACCGGTAAGTAAAACTCGCATTTCGTTAGTTAAATCTTCAAGTTGTTCAAAAGTAGTTATGGTGTTGGTATCATAAGATGCACACTTAACCTTTAGGGACATGTTGAAGTTTTGTATTTAGTGATAGAGAGTGAGATGTGTACGGTACGAAAGGTAGTCGTAGACTGATGAATTTCACAAGTTGATTTTCACTTTTATTATTACACAAAATTGGGTCAAGGTCATCCCATGGAATTTTTTAAAAAAGCAACATATTGTAATGTACAAACACATTACAATATGTTGCTTTTTTTATTTTTTTTTTTTTAGGTTTACATCATATTTATTGAGAAACAAATACAAAGAAATATTTACAATTTTATGTACAAACTAATCAGTAATGTAGGTGTTACATGAATTGTAAGTTCAGTAGAGTTGTTTCCACTTGGTCCATGTGATACCAAATAGAGTGCGCCGGGTTGAATTATACGAAGATCTTCATTTTGTAGTAGTTGTACGAAGCGCTTTGGTAGGAAGATTTGAAATTTTGCTTCATCACCAATTGTATAAGGTGCCTCGCTTAATGTGCAATTCATAGCATCACCTACTGAAGTTTCCATCTTCTTTATTGTATGAATGATGTAGTGTTTTTCTTCTTTCAGCTCGGAACATTTCTTCGTAGGTAGGATTGTTGATTTTGGATGAGCGTTGAATTGTTCAACTAAATTTTGAAGTAAGTTGTTTGATGCCATCTTAATGTTTTTGCTGATGCTAATCTTCTTGTTAATATGAATATCCGTTGGAGATGTTGTCTCTTCGGAGGTTCGAGTAATACTCATGCTGTGTCATGGTAGCGCTCTCACTTTTATTATCGAGACTACCCCCACCACTGACAATACCCCCACCACTGATGCTACCCCCACCACTTTGTTGAAGGAAATTATTCAAGCGGTAGGCATTCTTCAAAGCACATTGTGACCTTCGATGTTTAAAACTTTTTGATGAAATACAAAGTTCATTAAAGTAGCATTGGAAATCTCTATCTATTATTGCATTTATCACTTCATTGCTTGTAAATGATTGTATCCAATTTGCTTTTTCCAATCCTCTTGTGTAGATAGTTTTAAACTCTTTACAATAATGATTCATAATATGTGGCATCATGTTATAATGAATAAAACCTTCATCCCATTTTAAGTTGTGAAAATGTTTGTTTAACCATTTGTTTGTAACTTTCGCTTTAGTTGTTAGTTTATTGAATGGAAATGGAGGTTTGAACAAGTAATGATAAATTACAGATGTGTTCATATCCAAAATTACTAATTCTTTAATAATGAAATTTCCATCATTCCCTCGAAAAGCTTGAAATTCAATTATACCTTTTTTAACTTCCATTAACTGTGATGCAGTAGAAAACGAAACCCGTTTGTTCATGATGAAGTCTCATCAACAACTAACTGTTATTACAAACACGATTGTTCTTCTTTTATTTCTTGTGCTTCTTCGTTTATATTAAAATTGGTGTGATAGTTGTTTAATTGTCTCCACATATCTACTTCTTGAGGTATTCTATTAAAAATTGAAGTATCTACAGGACCATATAAAATTGGAATAAATGGTTGTCTGTCCAATGTATCAATTAGATAATCTTTAATTATTGTACTTGAAAATACTAGTTGTTTTAAGTATCTAGTGACAGGACCGGTAGTACAACTTAAAGTGTAAAATTCTTCTTTAGTGAAAAGTAATTTTACATCATGTCTAGTTAAATCTTTGAAGCGAACAACTTGTCCTCCACGATGTTTGATTATATCAACTTCAATATTTGATTCTAATAAACTTAATCTTGTTCTTTTTCCAAATGTGTTGTTAGTTAAATAACATTCTAAAAGATGTAAATGTTTCATTAGAGAATCCCAAGAAGTTTCAGTAAAGATAACCATTTTACTTCCTTGATTTAACATAACAATTGGTGAATAATCCAATGATTTTACAATTCCAACCGATATACTTTTTGTCATGCATGAAGAAATAGGGTAGAAAATTCGAAGAAATACTTCTGTTAAAATATTTGTTGTAATGTTAACTTCAACCTTTTTTCTTTTTACTTCTTTTTCAGCTTCTCCTTCTTCTTCTCTCTTCTTATGTTTGTTAAACTTGAGGAATTCATCCATTTCTTGTTCAACTTGTTTTTCTATATCAGAACTATTTTCATCCATTAGAGGTGTATTTTCTTCTCTGTTAGTAGAATTCATCTTGCGAACGATGTTTCCCATACGACGGTTGAAGATAGAATGAAGTTTCTACTAATTATTTTCTTGCTTTTATATTTTTTTTGTAAAATCCTTGAAATTTATATAATTACAAAATTGTTTATTTTCAACTTGTCTTTTAGAAACAAAATTCTAACCTTAACAATAAAGGAAGATAATTCTAACCTCAATATTTTGCAGTAGTTATACTAATTCTTCTTAAAGTACATTCTTCACTATTCCGGTCAGAGGTGTGTAAGTAACTATTTTATCATGTAGAATTAGACAGTATGCCGAAGTTCCATCCGCTACTGGTTCTTCAAATTCCATTTCAATTTTTATATCAACACTTGATGATTTTACTGATTCATTTTGTTTTGAACAATCGATTACAATTATTGGAGCTTTGGAATAATACTGATCAGGTGATAATAGTGGTGTATTAGTCTTTCCATAATATGATGATTGAAATCTTGCGTACATATCATATAAAATGGAAAAACGTTTTTTGCTAAACATGACATTTAAATTGTCATATGGAAAGAATTGAGAGTTTAAGAAAACTTTACAATTCTTTATTTTACAGTGATCAAATTGACCAGCATTTGCAGTAATAACATCTTTTCGCTTAGTTTGAAAACCGAGTATTATGTACCTTGCACGTTCCAAGTAAGTTGATGTTTTGACGGTCCATGTTTGTCGTTCTGTTTGAGGTAATGTAGGGTATTCATGAAATTCCCAACTTCGGAATGGCATTACAATGTCACGGTCAGATTTTAACTTTCTTAACAATACGATTCTATGTTCATCAGCCAATCTTACATGAGGTACTCTCCAAACAACTTTATCCAATTGTAGTTGCCATTCCAATTTATCTTCCGTAGTTGCAGGGTCTGCAAGTATTAAGTCCTTATTAGTTGAAGATCTGAGTAATACTAATTCTTGTTTAACATTTATTATAACCCTTTTGTAATCTTCAGCAAATCCCAAAAGCAATCGTAAAGGTACATGAAAATCAAAATGACCGTTGGAAGCAGGTGTTATAGTGTCTTTATCGGGAGCAACCCATCCGGCGGTGACTATTGAATTCTTCTCATGTGGTGTTAATGATGTTAATCCTTTTAATGTAGTTGTTATACCAACCTTTTTTGTTGAATCAACTGTCACCCCTGATATCTCATATCTTATTTCATCAAAAAGATATGCCATTGGGTTATTTATAAAAGGAACTGTTGAAGCAGTTTTTCCATCCAATTTTAATACCCTTCCTTCGATGTACAAATAACTTTCACATGGTAATGTGTAAATATCTTGTTGTTGAATGGGAATTCTTATTTCATCATTATTGTTTAATTTTGATGAAGTGTAAGGGTTGTGTGTGTGATATTCCTTCTCCCATAGTGTTTCGTCGAATGTCGGTCCTTGAGATATATCCAGGATATCCATCGTTGTTAAGTTTCAATCCAATCTTTTGTAGAAAACGAATGTTGTCTGATGTTAACTCTTCCAATGTCGAGGAGCTACTGAGCTCCCGACTCTTCCGTTGTGGTTTAAATGATAATCCCATGTTGATTTTTATGTCGCCGCTCTGATGTGTATTCGTATAGTAATTGTTTCTCCTCTAAAGTCAACACTATGACCGTCTTGATCCAATATGTTCAGTACGATGTCTGAAATGAAACTGGTGTTTAATGGTAGGTATATCAAGTTTTGTGGCTTCTCAACAATTTTAAAACCTGGAGCAACTGTTGGATAAAATGTATGTAAGATATGCTGATTTACTCCTTCTCTATATGATCCATGTATAATATTACATGTTACATCAATACTATTTACTTTTAATATTGTAACAGTTGTATTACCTGAATGAGTAGTTCCAGGAGTTAAGATTTTCTTTTTTGTATCTGTAAATCCAAGTAAACTGCCAATAGAGTTTTTCATTCCGACATCTATATAATATTTTGAAGTTATTTCTGCTTTTAAAGTATTATTGTTTCCTTTGATTGTGATATTATCTTCTCCGAGTTTTTTCTGTAATAATTGGTTTATATCATCAATTTCATAAGCTCCAGTAGGAAATGTAATTATTTTCAATTCTGAGTATTTTCCTGCAGCATCCTTAGTTTCATAATAATGTAGTAAATTGTTTTTTCCTTCTGTAACATTAGGAATTGAATTGTAGGTAGTCAAATCAAGTAATGCCGCTTCCCATAATCTTTCCTTGGATAAACGCAATGCTGGGAATAGAGTACTTTTTAACGTGGATGAATTTCCACTCAGTGACACTGTATACGATGACATCTTAAAGGTGGCACTTTTCGCTAGAAACTCCAAACATAAATGTCCACATATTTCAGTATTGTTAGGTTGTTCTCTTTTGTAATTGTAAAAAATGTTTTTGGAGTTTTGAAAATAATGTTGAAGTTCTTTCGGCGGTGGTAGATTGCCAAAACTGTCAAAGTAGTAAACGGTTTGTCCGAGCTTTTTATAGCATACCCAATGAGTGCCTGGACCATAGGTGGAATCCAAATTTACTATTCCAGTTTCATTTTTCCATATTTTAGTTGGTAATGCATCGCAGGTCTGCTGCGACGGGGTGTATTTTACTTAGCCACACGAGCAGTTCACACAAAAGTCTGTATTTATCCACACAATTAAATAGTCTGTATTTTCCAAAGGACGGTTTAGATGAATCCGGCTCGGACGAGGACCAATGTTTCCTATGGCGGTTTTGCAACAATTAATGATTGAAAGAATATTAAAATAATTTATCGAAGGACCAGTTTAAGTGGACACTTTGAAGCTTTGTAGATCATGGATAAATAACAAACACAATAAGAAAAATAGTTCACTCACCATTGGATTCCCAATGTTCAATATAAATGAGGGATAGTCAGAGTGGTCATGGGCCCCATGCCATGCGCATCCTCACCCCCCACTCACATGGGCACACTCTCTTCTGCTAACCTCAACGTGACACTACTCTCGCTCAGTGACAAGGATTTACACGCATCGCTCCAACGATTTTGGAACCAAGAGGAACCACCCACCTGTCTAAAGAAGACAGCTGAGGAAAATCTGTATGACGCTCACTTCGAATCGACGCATACAAGAGAGCCTGACGGACGTTACGTAGTTCGTCTCCCCTTCAAAGAGTCTCACACCCCGCTTGACTCATCTTACTCTTCGGCTCAACGCAGATTTCACTCTCTTGAGCGTAAACTCACCGCTCAGCCCCGCTTCTCGACGCTCTACCATTAGTTCATGGAGGAGTACCGCTCTCTCGACCACATGACTAACTGTCAAGAGGTTGACTTGTCCTCTCAGCACTACTTCTTACCCCACCACGGGGTTCTCAAAGAAAATAGCTCCACTACAAAACTCCAGACTGTGTTTGACGCCAGTTGCAAAACCAGCACAGGAGTGTCTCTCAACGAAATGTTACTTACTGGACGCAAACTCCAAACAAACATTTGTGATATTGTGTTGCATTTTCGCAGTCACAATATTGTGTTCTCCTGTGACATTCGCCAAATGTATAGACAAATCCGGGTACACTCTGACGGCCGGATGTTCCAACTCATCCTGTGGCGTGACCAGCCCACGGAATCCCTCTCGACTTACAAGCTAAACACCGTCACGTACGGATGAAATAGCTCCCCCTACCTGGCGATCAAGACGCTTCATCAGCTCGCCGACGACGAAGGCGAACTCTTTCCTGCAGCTGCACAAGTGCTGAGAACACAAACGTATGTGGATGACGTCATCACTGGAGCGGACACAGAAGAGGCGGCTTTGGAACTGCAAGACCAACTCGTGAGACTGCTGCGAAGAGGAGGCTTCGAACTTCGGAAGTGGGTCTCCAATTCTCCAAGATTGCTACATTCTGTACCGGAAGAACATCTCGAATCTCCAGTTTTTCTCCAGGAATCCGAGCAGCCACACTTTTCCATACTGGGACTACACTGGTCACCCGCCACGGACTGTTTTACGTACAATCTCAATTTTCCGCTCGATCCTCGGCCTACAAAGCGCTCTGTCCTGAGCTTAATCGCAAAAATTTATGACCCTTGTGGGTTCCTTTCTCCCTGCATAATGCAAGCAAAGTGCTTTATGCAACTCCTCTGGACTACAGGCCTATCTTGGGATGAACCCTTGCCAACCGAACTCGCCAATAGATGGCAATCATTTATCAATGACGCGCAACACATAGCGCAAATCTCAATTCCTCGAGCGTTTCCACTCTCACACTCTAGCGCCGTAGAACTCCATGGCTTCTCTGATGCGTCAGAAAGCGGATATAGCGCAGTATTGCATTTTCGCTGCCAACTCTCGACTAGTGATGTCACTATCCGCCCCATAATGGCAAAAACTCGCGTTGCCCCCCTGAAACGAGTGACGCTCCCTCGACTCGAACTTTGTGGAGCGCATCTGCTCGCGAAGCTGACAGCTCATTGTCAATCCATATTTAAGGACACAATCACTCCTACAACCATCTCTTTATGGTGTGAATCGTGTGTTGTTTTGACGTGGCTACGCACTCCGCCCTTCAGGCTGAAAACATATGTAGCGAATCGGGTTTCTCAAACCCAGGAACTCGTTCCATTGGACTCGTGGCGCCATATCACCAGCGCTGACAACCCCGCCGACTGTGCTTCGCGTGGAATCCCCGCTTCTCATCTCGTGGCTCACCCTCTGTGGTGGACTGGACCACCATGGCTTAAGATCCCTCACCAAGACTGGCCGACTCCGCAGTTCGACCCTGTGGACCTCACATCGCCAGAGGAACTCAAGAAGGCTCCATTAGCCGTCCTTACTGTTGCCCCGCAAAATGACTGGGACCTTCTGACGAACTTCTCATCTTGGGACAAACTCCAGCGTATCTTCGCTCTCGTTCTCCGCTTTATCAAGAACTGTCGCTACTCTGATCGTCTTAAGGGACCCATTTCAATTTCCGAGATTTCCCGAGCACGACTCAATATCTTCGGCCTCGTCCAGCAATCTGAGTTTGCAGAAGACATCTCTTCTCTACGCTCTGAACGTCACTGCTCTACTAGAATCCAACATCGGAGGCCGTTCCTCGATGCTGACGGCATTATACGTGTAGGAGGGCGTCTCAGACACACGTCGCTCTCTCCTGACATCCGTCATCCGGTGCTTCTTCCTCAGAAACACCACGTTGTAAAAACATCATTGTGGATCACTACCATCGAAAAAATCTCCATGCTGGACCACAACTCACCCAGGCACTCGTGTCACAATCCATGTGGATTTTATGTGCCCGGAGAGTCATCCGCTCACGCATATTTAAGTGCATAGTGTGTTTCAAAAATAAGCCGCGTAACCACACACCATTGTGGTTACGCCAAAATTTAATTTAAATTCCGGCTCACGCGAAGGGATGGATGATCCCTTCGCCCACGGGTGACCCCTGCTCGACCCTTCCTGTCAACAGGAACTGATTTTTGTGGACCCTTCACAGTGAAAGTGGTCAATCTCATTTTACCGCCATTAAGTTTTATCTTATAATCTACCTCATTTCTCGCCCTAGTCGGCCCTCAAAGTTTTGAACTGTTTAATTTCGCTCGCGAGTGTCGCGTTTACCGCCTTCGCGCCGCGCAATCTGACTGGTGTCGTCGGTGTCGTTCACGTGTGTGACTGTGAGACGGTGATAGGCCTCCATTAGTTGGATTCCCACCCACAACAGATGACGAGATCGCCCCCTGGTCCCTCACCAGTAACCCCAGGCCTGGGTAAGCTCCCCTCTTCCCATGGACGGCGGAGCCAAGCAGCCATCTCCCTGACTATCCCTCATTTATATTGAACATTGGAAATTCAATGGTGAGTGAACTATTTTTCTTATTGTGTTTGTTATTTATCCATGATCTACAAAGCTTCAAAGTCCCCACTTAAACTGGTCCTTCGATAAATTATTTTAATATTCTTTCAATCATTAATTGTTGCAAAACCGCCATAGGAAACATTGGTCCTCGCTTAAGCCGGATTCATTGAAACCGTCCTTTGGAAAATACAGACTATTTAATTGTGAGGATAAATACAGACTTTTGTGTGAACTGCTTCGTGTGGCTAAGTAAAAAAGCGCATTTTCAGTTACCGCCATTTTGCCATTTTACAATCGGCTTCGTGTTTAGCTTGATCAAGATCACAGCGCATCTCGAAGCCTGCCGACGAAAGCCGAACGTTGCCGATTCCCCCCTCTCGCGACACCAACTCTGGATCAGCTGATCCCCTCCCCCTCACGCTCTCTCGCTCTATCAATGTCCGGCGTCAGCAAAAGCTCTCAAACAAAGCCAACAAGACGGCCACTGTCAGTGAAGTGAGGGACTTTCTAATGGCTGATGAGATCATTAAAACCCTGGACAGTAGCTTCCTGATGCAGAACAACAGACCTCCAGAGCAAAAGCTCCCAAACACAGCCAACGAGACGGCCACTGTCAGTGAAGTGAGGGACTTTCTAATGGCTGATGAGATCATTGAAACCCTGGACAGTAGTTTCCTGATGCAGAACAACAGACCTCCAGAGCAAAAGCTCCCAAACACAGCCAACAAGACGGCCACTGTCAGTGAAGTGAGGGACTTTCTAATGGCTGATGAGATCATTGAAACCCTGGACATTAGTTTCCTGATGCAGAACAACAGACCTCCAGAGCAAAGCTCCCAAACACAGCCAACGAGACGGCCACTGTCAGTGAAGTGAGGGACTTTCTAATGGCTGATGAGATGATTGGAACCCTGGACAGTAGTTTCCTGATGCAGAACAACAGACCTCCAGAGCAAAAGCTCCCAAACACAGCCAACAAGACGGCCACTGTCAGGAAGTGAGGGACTTTCTAATAACTGATGAGATCATTGAAACCCTGGACAGTAGTTTCCTGATGCAGAACAACAGACCTCCAGAGCAAAGCTCCCAAACACAGCCAACGAGACGGCCACTGTCAGTGAAGTGAGGGACTTTCTAATGGCTGATGAGATCATTGGAACCCTGGACAGTAGTTTCCTGATGCAGAACAACAGACCTCCAGAGCAAAAGCTCCCAAACACAGCCAACAAGACGGCCACTGTCAGTGAAGTGAGGGACCTTCTAATGGCTGATGAGATCATTGGAACCCTGGACAGTAGTTTCCTGGTGCAGAACAACAGACCTCCAGAGCAAAAGTTCAAAAACACAGCCAACAAGACGGCCACTGACAGTGAAGGGAGGGACTTTCTAATGGCTGATGAGATCATTGAAACCCTGGACAGTAGTTTCCTGATGCTGAACAACAGACCTCCAGAGCAAAACCTCCCAAACACAGCCATTCCAACGAAGAACATAGCACACTGTATAGACCCAAAGGTCTATAAAGACAAAATTCCACTCGCAGAAGAGGGAGTTACTGCCGCAGTAAAGGTAATACAAGAGATTGATAAAAGATGTCCATGTAAGAGGGTCACCAGAGAATTTTTGTAAATCCAGTTTTGGTAACCGTACATGAGATACAGTTGGTTGAGAGGCGCTACTCGCTTCGCTGGCAGCAGATGGGGTTGGAGGGGGTATCAAGAGAATACATCTCTTGTATTACCTTTACTGCGGCAGTGACTCCCTCTTCTGCGAGTGGAATTTTGTCTTTATAGACCTTTGGGTCTAGACAGTGTGCTATGTTCTTCGTTGGAATGGCTGTGTTTGGGAGCTTTTGCTCTGGAGGTCTGTTGTTCTTCATCAGGAAACTACTGTCCAGGGTTTCAATGATCTCATCAGCCATTAGAAAGTCCCTCACTTCACTGACAGTGGCCGTCTTGTTGGCTGTGTTTGGGAGCTTTTGCTCTGGAGGTCTGTTGTTCTGCATCAGGAAACTACTGTCCAGGGTTTCAATGATCTCATCAGCCATTAGAAAGTCCCTCACTTCACTGACAGTGGCCGTCTTGTTGGCTGTGTTTGGGAGCTTTTGCTCTGGAGGTCTGTTGTTCTGCATCAGGAAACTACTGTCCAGGGTTTCAATGATCTCATCAGCCATTAGAAAGTCCCTCACTTCACTGACAGTGGCCGTCTTGTTGGCTGTGTTTGGGAGCTTTTGCTGACGCCGGACATTGATAGAGCGAGAGAGCGTGAGGGGGGAGGGGATCAGCTGATCCAGAGTTGGTGTCGCGAGAGGGGGGAATCGGCAACGTTCGGCTTTCGTCGGCAGGCTTCGAGATGCGCTGTGATCTTGATCAAGCTAAACACGAAGCCGATTGTAAAATGGCAAAATGGCGGTTACTCAAAATGCGCTTTTTTACTTAGCCACACGAGCAGTCCACACAAAAGTCTGTATTTATCCACACAATTAAATAGTCTGTATTTTCCAAAGGACGGTTTCGATGAATCCGGCTCGGACGAGGACCAATGTTTCCTATGGCGGTTTTGCAACAATTAATGATTGAAAGAATATTAAAATAATTTATCGAAGGACCAGTTTAAGTGGACACTTTGAAGCTTTGTAGATCATGGATAAATAACAAACACAATAAGAAAAATAGTTCACTCACCATTGGATTCCCAATGTTCAATATAAATGAGGGATAGTCAGAGTGGTCATGGGCCCCATGCCATGCGCATCCTCACCCCCCACTCACATGGGCACACTCTCTTCTGCTAACCTCAACGTGACACTACTCTCGCTCAGTGACAAGGATTTACACGCATCGCTCCAACGATTTTGGAACCAAGAGGAACCACCCACCTGTCTAAAGAAGACAGCTGAGGAAAATCTGTATGACGCTCACTTCGAATCGACGCATACAAGAGAGCCTGACGGACGTTACGTAGTTCGTCTCCCCTTCAAAGAGTCTCACACCCCGCTTGACTCATCTTACTCTTCGGCTCAACGCAGATTTCACTCTCTTGAGCGTAAACTCACCGCTCAGCCCCGCTTCTCGACGCTCTACCATTAGTTCATGGAGGAGTACCGCTCTCTCGACCACATGACTAAGTGTCAAGAGGTTGACTTGTCCTCTCAGCACTACTTCTTTCCCCACCACGGGGTTCTCAAAGAAAGTAGCTCCACTACAAAACTCCGGACTGTGTTTGACGCCAGTTGCAAAACCAGCACAGGAATGTCTCTCAACGAAGTGTTACTTACTGGACGCAAACTCCAAACAAACATTTGTGATATTGTGTTGCATTTTCGCAGTCACAATATTGTGTTCTCCTGTGACATTCGCTAAATGTATAGACAAATCCGGGTACACTCTGACGACCGGATGTTCCAACTCATCCTGTGGCGTGACCAGCCCACGGAACCCTTCTCGACTTACAAGCTAAACACCGTCACGTACGGATTAAATAGCTCCCCCTACCTGGCGATCAAGACGCTTCATCAGCTCGCCGACGACGAAGGCGAATTCTTTCCTGCAGCTGCAAAAGTGCTGAGAACACAAACGTATGTGGATGACGTCATCACTGGGGCGGACACAGAAGAGGATGCTTTGGAACTGCAAGACCAACTCGTGAGTCTGCTGCGAAGAGGAGGCTTCGAACTTCGGAAGTGGGTTTCCAATTCTCCAAGATTACTACATTCTGTACCGGAAGAACATCTCGAATCTCCAGTTTTTCTCTGGGAATCCGAGCAGCCACACTTTTCCATACTGGGACTACACTGGTCACCCGCCACGGACTGTTTTACGTACAATCTCAATTTTCCGCTCGATCCTCGGCCTACAAAGCGCTCTGTCCTGAGCTCAATCGCCAGAATGTATGACCCTTGTGGGTTCCTTTCTCCCTGCATAATGCAAGCAAAGTGCTTTATGCAACTCCTCTGGACTACAGGCCTATCTTGGGATGAACCCTTGCCAACCGAAGTCGCCAATAGATGGCAATCATTTATCAATGACACGCAACACATAGCGCAAATCTCAATACCTCGAGCGTTTCCACTCTCACACTCTAGCGCCGTAGAACTCTATGGCTTCTCTGATGCGTCAGAAAGCGGATATAGCGCAGTATTGTATTTTCGCTGCCAACTCTCGACTGGTGAAGTCATTATCCGCCCCATAATGGCAAAAACTCACGTTGCCCCTCTGAAATGAGTGAAGCTCCCTCGACTCGAACTTTGTGGAGCGCATCTGCTCATAAAGCTGACAGCTCATTGTCAATCCATATTTAAGGACACAATCACTCCTACAACCATCTTTTTATGGCGTGAATCGTCTGTTGTTTTGACGTGGATACGCACTCCGCCCTTCAGGCTGAAAACATATGTAGCGAATCGGGTTTCTCAAACCCAGGAACTCGTTCCATTGGACTCGTGGCGCCATATCGCCAGCGCTGACAACCCCGCCGACTGTGCTTCGCGTGGAATCTCCGCTTCTCATCTCGTGACTCACCCTCTGTGGTGGACTGGACCACCATAGCTCAAGATCCCTCACTAAGACTGGCCGACTCCGCAGTTCGACCCTGTGGACCTCACATCGTCAGAGGAACTCAAGAAGGCTCCATTAGCCGTCCTTACTGTTGCCCCGCAAAATGACTGGGACCTTCTGACGAACTTCTCATCTTGGGACAAACTCCACCGTATCTTCGCTCTCGTTCTCCGCTTTATCAAGAACTGTCGCTACTCTGATCGTCTTAAGGGACCCATTTCAATCTCCGAGATTTCCCGAGCACGACTCAAGATCTTCGGCCTCGTCCAGCAATCTGCGTTTGCAGAAGACATCTCTTCTCTACGCTCTGAACGTCACTGCTCTACTAGAATCCAACGTCGGAAGCCGTTCCTCGATGCTGACGGCATTATACGTGTAGGAGGGCGTCTCAGACACACGTCACTCTCTCCTGACATCCGTCATCCGGTGCTTCTTCCTCAGAAACACCACGTTGTAAACATCAATGTGGATCACTACCATCGAACAAATCTCCATGCTGGACCACAACTCACCCAGGCACTCGTGTCACAATCCATGTGGATTTTATGTGCCCGGAGAGTCATCCGCTCACGCATATTTAAGTGCTTAGTGTGTTTCAAAAATAAGCCGCGTAACCACACACCATTGATGGGTGATCTCCCTCGCCCACGGGTGACCCCTACTCGACCCTTCCTGTCAACAGAAACTGATTTTTGTGGACCCTTCACAGTGAAAGTGGTCAATCTCAAAGCCATGCGACACATTAAAGTATACATTTGTGTGTTTGTGTGCCTCGTCACCAAAGCCGTCTATCTTGAAGTTGTGACAGACTTAACCATGGACGCTTTTATAGCGGCGCTCACGCGCTTTGTGTCTCGACGAGGACTGTGCTCCCAACTTTTTTCTGATTGTGGCACCAATTTTGTCTGCGCTGATAACGCTCTGCAGAGGACTGTAAAGGAAACCTTGTTCTCGGCAACATCCCAACGGAAACTACTCCGATTCTCCACTCCTCGAGGGATTGATTTCAAGTTTAACCCTCCGGCCGCTCCCCATCAGGGTGGTATGTAGGAAAGCGCCGTAAAAAGCGCTAAATCAATAGAGGCACAAATAGAGGCCATGTTAAATTCTCGGCCGCTTACTCCGCTCTCCAGCGACCCTGCTGACCTCTCAGCACTTACTCCGGGGCACTTCCTAATTGGAGAACCATTGGCGTTAGTCCCCGAACCCGACCTTCTTGACGTGCCATCTTATCGCCTAAAGCACTGGCAATTGGTCCAAGCTCTACATCAACGAATCTGGAAACGGTGGCAGTTGGCGTATCTCCATACACTCCAGCAACGGTCAAAATGGACCAAACACTGTTAAAACATCAAAGTCGCTGATCTCGTGCTAGTGCACACAAACTCTCCACCTTTGTCTTGGCCTCTCGAACGTGTCACTGCCGTACACCCAGGGACTGATGGTGTTGTGCGCGTAGTGGATTTAGAGACCCAGGATGGGCACCTCACCAGACCTGTGGTGAAGGTGTTCCCTCTCCCAACTGAGTAAGGACTCTCTCCTCCGCGCCCCCAACTTATAGTTAATTTGTGTGTTGTGCCTCTCGTTTGTTTATGTTGAAGCCTACAATGCTTCAAGGGGGCCTGAATGTTCAATACTTAACATATAGTTCTAAGTTGCATAAGGGCATTTTTAATATGATTTTATTGTGTGTTCAATTTATTTTTCAAATACAAGGGTTCTATAGAATATTGTCCTATGTTAGTTGGTAAGGCCCGATTTAGGAAGTTTTCCTCCAAAAATATGTAGACAAAACAGACAGAGCGAGAGAGACGGTAAATGTCGTTGCTAGGTGACGAGTCATACGATGTGACGTAATTGATCATCCGAGGTAGATTCGAACTCTGATTCGCCAAACTTGGACTCTTCCAGTGGCGCTTTTCCGGCCAGAAGACCGCTGAAAGGTCAGTCCTAGAAAAACTCCCGATTGTTGTGCGTGTCGCTCTAAATTCTCATTTTACCGCCATTAAGTTTTATCTTATAATCTACCTCATTTCTCGCCCTAGTCGGCCCTCAAAGTTTTGAACTGTTTAATTTCGCTCGCGAGTGTCGCGTTCACCGCCTTCGCGCCGCGCAATCTGACTGGTGTCGTCGGTGTCGTTCACGTGTGTGACTGTGAGACGGTGATAGGCCTCCACTGGTTGGATTCCTACCCACAACAGATGACGAGATCGCCCCCTGGTCCCTCACCAGTAACCCCAGGCCTGGGTAAGCTCCCCTCTTCCCATGGACGGCGGAGCCAAGCAGCCATCTCCCTGACTATCCCTTATTTATATTGAACATTGGAAAACCAATGGTGAGTGAACTATTTTTCTTATTGTGTTTGTTATTTATCCATGATCTACAAAGCTTCAAAGTCCCCACTTAAACTGGTCCTTCGATAAATTATTTTAATATTCTTTCAATCATTAATTGTTGCAAAACCGCCATAGGAAACATTGTGTATTACGAAAGTTATTGCATTTTTTAGTTTTACCCATATGACTTTAATGGACACTGTTTGCCTGCCATTTCCGTCTCGGTCACCTGTTTGAAGTCTGTATTGCGGCATTGTACTCTGCTAAGTAAAACCTTTAATTTAATACCAAACTTGACCTATGCTGCCATTTAAGAATTTTGTCTGACTCCTCGTGGGCCGTCCCCCTAAGGGATAAAAAAGTGATAATAGCTTAAAAGAGAAGACATTTATGGCTATTATTGATATACCAAGGCTCATTACTTTATATGTAATGGTAAAAAATATATTTTCCGTTCCGGGACTTTTCAATCATACTGTATTATACTCAGTGTATTTAACTCTTTGGAATTTGGTGTGATCACATAACGGAGGAGCTGTAAAGAGACGTCACTGAGAGGATGTCAGCTGTCAAAGCACTCAGCGTGTGAATCACGCGGCACCGGCACGTCAGATCACGTGACGTCACCGGTCACGTGACGTCACCGGTCACGTGACCGCCTTGTACAAACAACTTTTGTCATGAAGAAATTGGGGGTCGGGCTATGGCCATGAAGACACGCAATTTAATTTACACGAACCGCCTTTTTTCTTTACAAGCGAATTTACCATCTAGCTTTAATGAGCTTTTTATCGTAGTGTTTTATGTTTATTTTATATTAATTGTAAAAGCTTATAGTATGCTAATAATAAGCAAGTACCAGTTTAACCCAGCCTTGCTCGTTGGTTTTAATTCACTTTTGTTATAGTGTCATGGTAATTTCTTTCTTTTTTCTTTTTCTTTTTTTTTTTTTGAGGGAGAGGCGGAAAAATGCATAACGCACACAGGTGGCCAGCCTGTAGTGTGGGACTCCCCTAAAAAACGGATTTACCCACTAAAAAACCTCCTCTACTCTTTAGGAATCTAACCAGGAATTGTTTATCACATTACGTCAGGCTAGGCCTAAATTGGGCTTACGCCCGTGGGGCTCGCTCCTTATCCAGCCGCTCGATCAAGGGGTCTGGGCCACTTCGCGGTCCAGATCGGTTTTCTTTTCCAGGAGGATGCCCCGGACTAACTGCGACAAACAATCCCAGTTGCCCTCATCCTTCAAAATCTTTTGGCAGACCGAGTCCACCGAAAATGTACCAAAGATTTGTGTGGCATCCAGGCGGGGCCCTTCCCAACGGGGACAGCGGAAGAATGTGTGTTGGGAACACCCGGGCAATAAATGCAGTCCGGGGAACCGGTCTTTCCCATCCGGTTCAGGTACGACCGAAAATAGCCGTGACCTGTCAAAAATTGGGTCAGGTAGTAGTCCACCTCCCCGTGCCGCCGTTCCACCCATGGTTGGACCTGCTCGATGAGTCGCGCAGTCCATCGTCCTCGGGTGTCGTGCTCCCAGCTGTGTTGCCACTGCTGGAAGGTTCGGGAGCGCTCTTCTGTTCTTGCCGTGTCCTTGCCGATCTCGCCCTGTCTCTGATAAATCGCCTTCCTCTCTCCAGCCAAGAGCTTGACAGGAATGACTCCGGCGACCACCAGGACGGCAGGCTCGGACACTGTCCGGTAGGCGGAACACACCCGGAGCGCAGCTTGACGCTGAACCCGGGCGAGTCGCAACCTGTAGCACTCCTTATCTAGAGCGCCTACCCACACCTCTGCCCCGTAAAGGAGCACGGACTGGACCAAGGACATCAACAGACGTCTTCTGCTGGATCGGGGACCTCCGACATTGGCCATCAGCCTACTAAGGTAAGTGACTACCTTAGCGGCCTTGTCCGCTGTACGGAATATCTGATCCCTCCAGCTTAACTTGGTGTACACCATAACCCCGAGGTATTTGGCGGCACGAGTTGATGTGACCACCTCCCTTCCCACTCGAAACGGGACGACGGTGTCGATCCTCTTCTTCGTAAGGATCACAATTTCCGTCTTACTGAGCGCAAGCGAGAGACCGTGATCTGACATCCAGGTGTTAACCACACGCATGACTCGGTTCAACTTTAGTTGGGCCAGCTCAACGTTGCGTGCAGCAATGAGAGCTGCGACGTCATCGGCGTATCCAACCAAAGTGGTTTCCTCAGGCATCTCGGACCTCAGGAGGCTGTCATAGGCAACGTTCCAGAGATCCGGGCCGAGTATTGAACCTTGCGCGGCACCAGAAGTGACTTCCATCGTCCGCGTTCCGTCCCTCGTGTCATAAATCAGGCTTCGAGAGCGTAGATAGTCCTCGATGAGCCGCAACAGATATGCAGGAACGCGGACATAAAGTGTCATGGTAATAAAGGTATTAAATCTCCACCAACAACCAACTATACCTCTTCACAGCTAACAGCTGTTTAAAAAAGACTGCTTAACATTAATGTTCTATTATTTTTGTATACCTTTCGTTGTTATTTCATTACCAAAATAGCAACCCATAAGACCAATTAAAAGTTACGACTTTAAACTTAAATTTAGACCAAATTCGATTTTTCCTGAGGTTGAGGCTGTTTCTAAACTTATTTTTGGGCCAAAACAATATTAAATGCAAAGTTTAAATAAAATCTACCCACTAGATTTCGAGATCGTGGAACACACATCCTTTCAGACATTGCTCGTATTGTACTTTAGGAAATGCTACTACAAAGATCGGTACGATAAGAATTTCTTCTAGGATCATAATATTTCCTATTATATTCTTATGGCAAATAATAAAACCGGACTTGTATAGCATAACGTGGAAGCATTTAGTGAATAACTCACTAGGTAAACTAATTGGCTTAATGATGGAATTGAGGAATTTTAAATTCAAGAAAATAATACTGGTATCTTCGGACAGAGATATTCGAATAGCATGTACTGTGAAGGGGTGTTTCTGTAACAAGTTTTAAAAGGAACTAAAACATTTAAAGATATAGGAAATAAATATTCGATAGCATTCTGGACTATTAAGATGTGAGAAAATAATTGTATGCAATACTAAGGTCACGTTGTCATCAAATTATGTTAAAACCACACTACATTTTCCCTCTCCTTTAAGTTGTTTAATTTGTATTTTAAGACATCCTCTACATGTCTAATTAAGAATCGCTACATCAATGGGAAGTCACACTCCGGCGTATTGTATCTCAACTGTTTGTCTCTTAACAGAATTTGTTTTCTCTCACTAAAAGCTTTCCCTTGTACAAATTCCCTTTGCCTCTGTAACCACTTCAAGTCTGCTTTTAGACCTGTTACATAAATAATTACGTTTGTAATTTCAAAAATCCTACATTGACGATTATTATTGTGTTATGTAGTAAATTACCATGAAACCTGATTATACGAGTTATACCCTGATTAGAAAACACTTTTGAGTTTTCAGTGTCGCTATTTTACATACCATACCTCATATTGTGGAAAAGACGAAAGAAAGTCCACGAAAATTAAAGAGCTCAAATAAATTTTTAACTATTAAGTATGGGTAATCACTCACTGCAAGTATTTCAATCCAGGCGATAAAAAAACAAATTTCAACAGTAATTGCTAGACGAAATGAAAAATTACAGTGGTTTTATGGGGTAAATTAGCTAAAAGTCAAACTTAAAAACCATTGTTTGACCCATACATGAGAACAATGTAAAACCGGTTTGTTTAGCTAAGGTGGTGCACTAAAAAATTCCGGTCATGTTCAACAAGCTAAACTAATACTCGCTATGCTTTATATCTCCGACAAGTCTAGCGTTGAGATTCTCTGGGGGAACACTTCCTTCTTTGTTTCGTTGCTTAGTTTGTAATTTACTCTTCGTTAACTTCAACTCTTAAACTACGTGCTTAGAATGGTGTAGTACACAAGTGCATTTTCTTGAAATAAACACAGACGTTCTTGGATTACTCTAAAGATTATATACAACATAGTATTTATTAATCATTGCCCTAGCTTCGTATAGGTACATTCCTAATGGTTTGTTTGTTTTTAGTGAAGACGACTCAATTAAGTATCTAAATAAATTGCATTTCTTCTTCAAGCTGGGAAAAAATAGTAGGGTTCTATAGTTTAACACGTCTGTGCGCAGTACTACAGATTCTCCTTAAAATCAGTAATTGGTCTAGATCTCATCGTCATATTTAAATACTCAAGTGCAAATGCAATGAAACGGCTATGCATCAAGGTAGGCCCTTCAAAATTGATTAAAATCGTACCTCTTCATAAGACAAATATATCCATAAGAGTAGAAATCTATAGTTTTAATTTTTGTAGACTCAAAGAAATTGTATGCGTCAAAGAAATTTGAGTTATATGGTCTTTTAATCAGAGCTAGAACACCATCCCAAATACACTCTAGACTTGTGGAAGAAACACAATATGGATAAAAAATACTCAAACATTAATAGCCTATACAGCGCATGCATTTTTAATTGGTATTTTAAGAAATATATAAACAATAATTAAACTTTTAAATAATATCAATATTTGATTTAGTATTCTTTGTTATTTTAAGCTACATAATGTGTAATAAGATTATATTTGATAAATTATATTTATATAGAAATAATTATCGTTTAACAAGCTAAATTAGGTTAAATTTAAATGAAGAAACTTAAATATTTTAATTCTAGTCCTATATTTTTGTTATAAAAAGTGTTGGTAGGGTATTAACTGAAGATTGGTTCACTTAGTTTCCCTTCAAACTGAAGTATGTTTCCATTTGAATACGCGTTATTCGCTTGCGTGTAAGATGGTCGTCACAGTTTTGGAAATGTAGTCGTGCGACCTCCTGTTGTCGGTCATGAAAAATTCGGTTTTAAATGTTTCGTGGGACATTACTCCATATGAAATCCATGTATCAGACTTATTTTTAAAGACGTTGCATGTTCACAACCACGATCGGAAAGACGGTTGCAGCGCTACTTGTGGTGTGGAATGGAAAGGTTAGGAAATGTGTCTGCATTTTAATCAGTGAGATTGAAAATCGTCTCGAGATTCATCTTTTTCTTTACCCTAGGTTCGGTCGTCGAGAAGTGGGTCATCTGCAGCTAGCAGCTCCTTTTTCCGGTACATATGTTGACGGTTGTCTTTCCTTGTTCATACTTTTATGTTTTGGACATCTGGTTATGTTTCCTTTGATGTAATGTTATTTCCTCCTTCGCTAGTAGCTCTTTCACGAATTCTTCGGTTTTCTGGTCACATCTAATTGTGGTTCCATAGCATAAAAATTTCTATTGACATCTTCAATCACATCAAGCAGTTCCCGTTGCGGTATATGTAGATTATTATACTTAATTGTTATGTACTGGACGACAGATTCTGTTTGTTTTGATGTGATCTAATTTCCTTCATCGCTAGCAGTTAGCAGATTTTTTACGATTTCATCGGATTTCCGGTCTCATATAATTGTGGTTCCATATCATGGACATTTCCATTGACATCTTCAATCGCATCAAGTAGTTACTGTTGCGAAGCATGTCGACTGTTGACATTTCTTGTTAATTTATTTTGTACTTGGCTTTGTACGGTTTCCTTTGATATGATGTATTTTCCTCCATCGCTATCAGCGCTTTGACGATGTTATCGGATTACCGGTCTCATATAATAGTTAAATATCATGGATATTTCTGTTGACATCTTCAAGCACTTCCTGTTGCAATGTATGTAGATTATTGTCCTACATTGTTATGTACTGGACGACTGATTATGTTTGTTTTGATGTGATGGCATTTCCTTCATCGCTAGTAGTTAGCAGATTTTTGATGATATCATCGGGATCCCGAGCTCAAATAATTGTGGTTCCATAGCATGGAAATTACGGTTGGCAATTCTTCAATCGAATCAAGCAGTTCCTGTTGCGATGCATGTCGACTGTTGTCTTTTCTTGTTCACCTTTTTTGTCCTGGGCTTCTGGTCTGTATCCTCTAATGTGATGCAATATCCTCCTTCGCTAGCAGCTTTTTCACAGTTTAATCGGATTACCGATCTCACAGAGTCGTGGTTCCATATCATGGACATTTCCATTGACATCTTCATGCACATCAAACAGTTACTGTTGTGATGCATGTCTACTGTTACCTTTTCTTGTTCACCTGTTTTTGTATTCTATGGTTATTGTATCTTATGGTATTGTTTCCTCTAAAGTGGTGTAATTTCCTCCATCGCTAGCAGCACTTTGACGATGTTATCAGATTTCTGGTCTAGCATAATAGTTCCATAACATGGGAATTTCTGTTGACATCTTCAACCGCATCGAGAATTTCATTTGGTGGTGTGGTTCATGTCAACTGATTTGACATGTTCCTTTCCTTGTTCATCTTTTTATTTTTTTTCACATCAGGTTCGGTTTTCTTTGATGTGATGTTATTAACTCATTCACTAGCAGCTTTCACGGTTTTTTTCGAATTTACGATCATTTATAATTGTGGTTCCGTATCATGGATATTTCTATGGACATCTTAAATCGCATAAGCAGTCGGTTTTCTGTGCATGTAGATTATTGTCTATCCTTGAGGATTTTTTTCATTTTTTGAGAAGCTTGATGATCTTGTTCTCAGTATTTTTGTTTAATCTCATATGTTACTTCGTTTCGTTTTTCAGAGAAAGACTGGATATTAGTGTCGGTCATGGGAACTGCAGAATCACCTTCTTCTTCCGAGCAAGATGGTAGATGGGATGACTGTGGGGCGGAGGTGAATTTTGATCGACTAAAGTGAAATCGGAATCACAGAGCTCTGATTTTTAACAATATGTATTTTGAATTAATATTCAAATTAATAATGTACAACGATGGTGTAAACGTTGCTGGGGGTTTAGGAGTAATTTTGTTCAGCCCGATTTGACAGGTCGTAACAGATTTCCATAACTTGAATAGTAATTGATAATTTTCTTCATGTGACCTCTTTGTATTTTTGTTGACTCTTAAACAGTTCATTTAAATTATTAAAGCCACATATTATTCTAAATTAAGGTGTGAATTTACTGACTTATTTGACTAAACTTCTAGTCGACATCATATGGAAACACAGCAGTGTAGCAAACAGTAGCTTGCTGATTGTGTACTAACTGATGTCCTCTTAAGGCCGACGCACACAGCAACAGACGGACGTATGCAGACGGACGGAGGAAAAACCGTCCCCAGGTTATTAAATGGTGCAACGCACATTGACGTCCGTCTCTTAGACGTTCAGACAGACGGATGTCTGTGTGCGTTGCAACATATAATAACCTGGGGAAGGATTTTTCCTCTTCAGTCTGCATACGTCCGTCTGTTGCTGTGTGCGCCGGCCTTAAGGCTTATATGGTGTTTATTTAATACTTAACCGAAGTATTTACCAGCAGACTGGTTATTTTATACTCGTCGTGGTGAAGATCGACTCCTGTTGTGCTTTAAGGAACTGCTTAAAAAACCTATTTTAGTGAGGTTTCTGTAATTTATGTTATTTTTTGCCCATTAGACCTTTTGGAGTTCATCTTGTAAAATAACATTACTTTGACAAGTTGGTGCGTTAAACTGAAAGCACGATTTTTCTCAAATTACTTTTATACTAATTTTAGCTTAGATTTTTCTATAAGGACTATCTTGTCTTGTGATGGACTGTTGAACTCCTCATATTTTTTCATACGATGTCCGATTAATTATCGAACAAGTGATCCCGATAGGTATCAGTCGACCCTTACTTGTAATAATCGGATCAATGCCTCGCTATGATTATTGGTTTCTCGTTTTGATTAATGTGATAAAACTTGGGCGGAAACCTACTTATAGTGGAACGAACCACTTGTATTTATTGAATTGTCTTCCGACACGGTTGATGACTCTACATTACGAGTCACCAACGATTTGGTTTACCACCTGTGTCCCATGCAGCACTCGCAGAGTTGTTTTGTACGTTTTAGGTCCGTTACATATAAGGACGATAATGATGTGACTTATAATTATCTAAGACTCGTCTTTGTCTTGACATTAAATAATTAATGATTCTTTCTAGAGAAGATTCCACTTTTAAACAGGTAATAAACGTACAAAGTAAGTAATTACAAAATAAGACTACTTGGTTTGTGTTGTTATTACAATAAGTAAAAAAACCTAGATTTGATTTGCAGAATTTTACTATCTAGTAAAGAAATAGTTGAGTTGAGTACTGTAAGACTTTTCGTTAATACTACTTTTGAATTTCTATTACTCTTTTCTTACTCGCTTAAGCTAGTGAAAGGCCTAGGATCAAATTGAGCAGACACATAATTTGTGAACAAATTATAGTTTATTGGATTCCATTTCTACAAGGCATTCTAGAATAGAGGCCTCGAATCCCTAATCTCTTATCATTAACTTTGTTCAAATCACATAACGATATTCTTATTGTAACCCAAAAATATATAAAATATACAATATAATATATATGTATATATACATAATATACACGGCGTCTGGCCTCAAGTCATTTCTTCTTTATAATCCAAAACCCAAGTATTGAATATCAATCATCAAATGAAATAGATAAATGTAATATGCAAATAAAATGATAATGTTAAGATAAAATGTTATAAGAATAGTGGCAACAAATAATTAGTAATTATTCACAAGATTATTTAAAATAAGCCCATTTGGACTGTGTTTAACATATTTAATCCCCTAAATTTATTTTAATGCAAAATTTATCCCTTTCACTTGTCCTTTATGAGGAAATTATTTTTCAAAAAGAATCATCCAATTTTATAGTTTTATAATTTCAAAAACTAATAACAGTAGGGGGATCTAGCCGAAGGTAAGGCAGGAGCGGCAAAGAGCGGCAACCCCCCCCCCCCCGAGACCACCCAAGTTGCTGACCCCCCCCCAGACCGCCCACGGCGTAAAGGTACCGACCCTCGGCCAGGTGCGACATTCCACACCTAGGGGAGCCGGCACAATAAAACCTCACCCCTGCGTGGGAGCGTCCGCCCGGCGATGTTACACAATAGCGCGTCTTATATTACCCATCACCCCACGCAGCTGCGCGTCCTTTCTCCGACCGTCACCTTACATAGGATAACCAAACCGAGCGTCGTCGGCCATTTTCTACACTCCCCGGCATCAGTAGTTGCCTAGCTGCCGTAGTGACCGGACGTTCCTGCACTTCGCTCCGCTTGCTGCTTCCTTGCGCCTCTGTCTACGCCACTGTCTTCTTTGGATACTTCTCACTTCAAATGTAAGTATTATTTCTAATTTACAATAACTAGTTATAATTAAATGTAGTTTTTACTTTTAATTAGATTTCAGTAAATTTTGACTTTGTCAAGTTTAAGCTAGTAGCGTATTTAGAGACTTTATATCCAACAAAAATGCGTATTCACAACTAGAGTAGTTTTGAAGAGTTTATTTAGGACTTAAACGTTTATACTTATTTATAATTTAATTTGTAATAGTAGTATGGAGATGTAGTTATATTTCATGTGACCCCCCCCCCCCATCCTTATACTGAAAATAGCGTCAGAGTTCTAATGCGTAGCGTTATTTGTTTACAGATCATCATGAACAACGTTGTGCTGGAACGCCGCTTCTCCTGCGCCCAGTGCGGAAAGTCGTTCAAGAAACGAGACCACGTTAACGAACATGTCCGCTCCGTCCACGGTGGGACCAACTTCCCGTGTCCCGAGTGTGGACAATCGTTTACGAGGGAATCAAACCGTCGTCGTCACATCAACGCAAAACATGCTGAGCAGCTTCAACCGGTGACGAATCCTGCATTCAGACCAGGTTAGTTTAATTTTACTTACAGTCTAAACTTTATTCACTCTCAAATTTGGACAAAGAGTTGTACATTGTTAATTATATCCAGAAAATATTTCTCCTTCACTCATAACATGTTGAAAATAGCATCACATCTTTGTTCGACAATCAATTTACCATGACATATAATCATTTATTTCATTTAACAATATTTTATTCCGATTTCAATTTCTATAATGTTTGTTTGAACAAGTCAGACGATCTATGTTGAAAACATATACATTTTCTCACTGTGTTCACGAATCCAAGATGCATATTCTAATCATGTCTGTGCTTTTTGTTATAGACTTTGTGCCCACACCGAGTCCGGTGGAACAGCAACCCGGTCCCTCTTCTGCTCCCGACTTTCAACCGAGGCCAGGCCCCTCCAATGCTCCTAACGTCGAGCCGAGACCGGGCCCGTCCCATGCTCCGGAGCCGTCTCAAGCCCCAGAGCCTGCTGGAGTTCCTACAAGAGGTATGTATTTATCTTTTACTTCAAACTATTAAATTCCATTGCACTAACTTGTCTCGAATGAAAAAAAAATCCAGATATTTCGTACTCACTAAATCAATCACACTATCAAAGGATTTATTTCAAAGACTCTTAACCAATCTTAATATTAAATGAATCTCAGTCACAATGCAGACACTCAGGAAAATAAAATAAATAACTTTCTTCAGTTTTATCATGCAATGAATCTCAATGCAAAGTAAGTATATTAAACATTCAGATTTTCATATCAGTGTGGAATCCGTTTCTTTTATCAGGTTTATCATTATAATTATACATGCGACTACAGCATTGCGTGTTTTTTCAGGCCATGTATGCGCCGGGTGCGGACAATCCTTCACGAGGAAGGACAACATGCAGTTCCACGCCCGGTACCGTTGTAAAGCCCTACGTGCGGAACGCCAGCCTGACCAGACCGGTGGGGTACAACCACCTTCGCCTGCCCCCTCGTCGCCGTCATCCGTGGCAACTTCAAACGAAGACGTCGACGAGGCGCCTGTGATCCCTGACGGCCTAGCTCCTGCGGGGTTCACCGAGGTAGAGACGGCATTCCGCGGGCGGCTCAAAACCTACCGCTTGACCGAACCCGCAGACGAGACAGTTACCCTGCAGGAGTTTCTTCTGCCGCTACGGACACAGGTAACCACACTCATGCGACAGATTCTAGTTCACACTCATGCCATCAAGTCTAATCTCTGGGTCGAATGCGAATTTGTTAACATTCACGGCGAGTCTTGTAGGCGTGCCTTCAAGACAAAGAATGTCGATATCTTCCACACAAGTGATGTTGATGATATTTGTCAAGACTTCATTAACAAAATCTTGTTGGAGAAGGAGACATGCGAGATGAAGGGCTCGGGGTGGAGCTTTGTTAGGGTTTTAGATATGGAGGTGAGAGTTAATGTTTACTGCCCTATCAGAGGTAGCTCCTTCATCCCCCTTCCTCGTGACATCGCCGTGAAGCATGCCGTGGTAAATGCGTATAACGATGCGGATGAACGTTGCTTTGAATATGCTATGCTAAGTAAATTCATTCAAAATGCTCCTAGAAATCGACTCACAACAAATTATTTCACAGCAGAGGTCAGGGCACGTTCAAATCTAAATTTTGATGGACTGGAGTTTCCGGTTAGATTAGACAAAATCCGCTCGTTTGAACGCAACAACCCCGGCATAAGCATAAATGTGTACGGTCTGGACAAGAAGAAACAGAAGAGGCAGCAAGATAGACAAGAACACTATGTCTTCCCGCTTCGCGTTGTGGAACGAGAGCTACCGAACCACTTCGATCTGCTATTCCTAACTGATGAGCGGACCACCCACTATGCGTATATCGCTGACTTCGAGAGGCTAGTTGGTAGCCAAATAACACGTCGCGGACATCGTTTGCACATTTGCAGGAGATGTTTCGCACATTTTGACAACCAACCGAACAAACTGGGTCTCACAGGAGAGCAGCGGTTAGAGGAACACAAGCGTTACTGCTCCAAAAACGCGCCATTGAGAACCGATGTTGCGGAAGAAGAGCACATCATGTTCAATCGACCCGAGCGTACTAAGAGGAGCCGGTTTACGATCTACGCCGACTTTGAGAGTATGCTCGTACCCTTTGAGGCTGATAGGCCTATTCATCCCGCACCAACTGTTCGACCGCCTGCTTGGGACCCAGCAACTAACAGAATGACTGGTCAACAGCGCATGGGTGGCACGCCCAACAACGTTAGGAATGTCCACAGACCGTACGCTTATGCCTATTACATTCGCGACGACCTGAGAACAGCCGACGAGGGAGACTGCGACGACGATGATCAGGATTCCAACACCTTCTCCAAGCTGCGGATGTACAGAGGCGAGGATGCTGCGCAACATTTCATCAACGCTGTACGGGATGACGTACGGAAGATTGGCGATATCCTTTACGGCCAGCGCATGCCCGGAGACCCACCTCAGTTGACAGAGCAGGAAGAACTTCAATTCCGACGTGCCACTGTCTGTCACATCTGTAAACGGGAATTCGGCCCTAACGATGGTGAAGATAAGATGAAAGTTAGGGATCACCAACACTCGCCTCCGTACAACTACAGAGGAGCTGCTCATCGTTCGTGCAACCTCCGCTTCAGGGAACAGGAGACCGTCAACATGTATTTCCATAACTTATCAAACTACGACGCCCACTTCATCGTGCGTGAGTTAGGCGTGGACAAGGGAGACGTTGAGGTACTCGCCAACACCGAGGAGAAGTACATCACTTTCTCGAAGCGCTTCAAATATCCGGGCGCGGGCCGGCGGAACAGTATTAAATTACAATTCGTCGATTCGTACCGCCTTATGTCTAAGTCGTTGGGTACATTGGCGTCGCTTCTGCCGGCCAACAAAATGCACATCACACGCACCCGGTACCAAGACCAAGAAGACTTTGATTTGCTTCGAAGGAAGGGAATCTTCCCCTACGAGTACGTCACGTCTATGGAAGTACTAAATGACGATCACCTGCCGCCTAAAGATGTCTTTGGAGAAAATGTCACCGACGAGGACTACGCACACGCCCAACGCGTATGGAATAAGTTTTGTTGTATATCCCTCGGGCAGTACGCAGAGATTTATTTGATGACAGACGTTCTACTGCTCGCCGACGTGTTCGAGGGATTCAGAGACATGTGTATGACACACTACAACTTGGATCCTGCACATTATCTGACGCTACCTTCATACGCGTGGGACGTAATGCTTCTCAAGACTGGAGTGGTGCTCGATACCTTGCGAGATGTCGACATGTACTTGTTCTTCGAGAAGGGCATCCGAGGTGGACTGACCCAATGCGTCACCAGGCACGTTGTCGCCAACAACAAATACACAAGAGCGGAAGATGGCGGCAACCGAGACGGCCAGGGCGCATCGACAAGTGGAGGTGTCGTAGAATACGACGATGATACATTTTTAATGTATTATGACGCAAATAACCTCTACGGATGGGCCATGTCAGAACCACTCCCCTACAAAGATTTTGAGTGGCTGTCGCAGCAGGAAATCGACGACTTAAAAATCATGGACATACCGGCAGACGGTGAGTATGGATACGTTTTGGAGGTTGATCTGGAGTACCCAAGAGACCAGGCACTCCACGACAAACACCGCGATCTCCCGTTCTGTCCGGAAGTACGAAAGTCGCCGGCTTACCAGCTGCCCTACTCGTCGGAGGACATCATTAATAGTGGAGCAGGACAATCGAAGAAGCTAATGGCTACTCTCACGGACAAGGAGGAATACGTGACCACTATCGCTACTTACAACAAGCGATTGAGAATGGACTGCGTGTTCGCCGTGTTCACCGGGTTATGCGTTTTAAACAGTCGCCGTGGTTAAAACCGTACGTGATGCTGAATACCGAACTGAGACGGCAGGCCACCAACAAATTTGAAGTAGAAATGTTCAAATTGATGGTCAATGCTGTCTACGGTATGAGTCTCCAGAATGTGAGAAAACATCAAAACATGAAGATCGCCACATCCCGCAAGACATACAC